>OU015463.1:43199897-43607397 GCA_907164805.1 Brachyptera putata
CCCTGACAAAGGAAATGCCGGCCTACATTAAACCGTACACATTATGATTATTACCTTGTTGTATTATAATATTCTTTTCTATTATTACATTCCTTTTGCTCATCATTCATGAGCACATTGTCACAGAGTTACAGCATACCTTCCAGACCAGCTTTGTTCATCGTATGTTATCTGCACACGACGAAAAGCACTTTCATTTCCACGAGACGCAATATCAAACGCGTGGCTGCAAGGGAGAGAAATGCAACTCCTTTATCAAACAAATGAGGCTTTTGAATATGGTTTTTGATATTCATGTAAGTCTTCGATTATTCTTGTGTTGATGATGTTTACATATTATATATTTTAATTCATACACAAATCATTAAATATTATAATAAATATTATATGGTACAGGGGCCTATTGGAATATATATTATCCGAACAAATAGTTCAAGACTAATATGAATATCATAAAACATAAATGCTCTTGATATTCAAACCCCTACATGAATCGATATATACATATATATACATATATATATATATATATATATATATATATATATATATATATATATATATATATATATATATAATGGTGAGGAGGAGAAATATTTGTTATTTCCAACCCAGTGATGTAGAAATTGAAGCACACACGGATGTTTAGATACAATAGGATTGGGTCCCCGGCCCGGTAATGCGCATCATCAAACTTAATGACATCAGGGCGAGCCGATCATTGCCGCCGTTTTATGACGCCGTTGGATGACCTCCAGGTTGGGGCGAATTGCTCCATCATGATCGGCAGCTCCGATAGGGCTACCCAGTCCTCTTCGAGGAAGTACATTGGTTACGGTTTTATGCACAAATTGAATCTGATGATGAAAATTGTCCTCGAAAACTGGAATAATATGCCTGAAGTTTGTTACCACTGGGAAATTGTTAATTTTTTGGCCAATTAAACTTTGTGTACCTCATTAGACTTGACTTCTGTGTACCGGTACTACATTATCGTAGGAAAATCTACTCAGATCGCAGAAGCAAACCTAAGTTGTTCTGAGGCAATTCATGATTCCTATTCAAACGATGGTGAAGTGAGTGTGAAGATGGTCTGAATACCAAGTAATGATATAACTATGAAACATATTGATATGAATACAGTACACTCGATATCTGTTCAACACATATCCAACATATATAATCGATCCTACTTTCATCCGTAGCCTTTATTGGGGAACAATGATTTAGTATCAACTTTGGTGTTGCTTAAAAAAAAAACATACACACACACACATATATATATATATATATATATATATATATATATATTTATTTATATATTTATATATATATATATATATATATATATATATATATATATATATATGTTGTGTACTTTTCTCGGGTTGACCGCGTTTGCTCTTTTGGAATACAATTGCGGTCCCAAAAGGGACCTTGTCTGTGTTTCCAACGTTTCGGCTGGATCTGACCAGCCATATATATATATATATATATATATATATATATATATATATATATATATATATGTCTATAAGCCTACTGCACAATAGGTTTGTCAATCTTCTAACAAGTATGATCTCTTTTGTTCCAGGTTGTCGGTCGCCGTCACATCAAGTACTGATTTCAACGGTAAGGATAACCATAAGTCCAAAGTCCAAACAATCTTTTCTCTGATATATGAAGTGGCCGAAATCAGAGCCCATTGCGAACATGTTGAAAGCTGGGTTCTCATGACGATTTGTTCACGTCCCGTCCGTCGACGGCAACTTCGAACCAATCACGCGCAAGAGAAAACATCAGAGGTAGGGAAGGGAACGCGTTTTCCTCGCCCAAGTAGAGCCAACTTCAACTTCTGATGTCCGGCACGAGACGGGACGTTTTGCGGAAGTCGTGTAGAGTACCAACATTCAAATTTAGGTTCGAGAAAAAAACGGTTTGGAAGTAGGAACATGATCTATTTTACACCAACGATACTGCCCGATGTTTTGACGGACGTCACGAGAAAACATCGGCATGGGAATCGACTTCACACAATATCTCCTGCAGGACGTGGAGGGTTCGAAGACGAGACTTGACACTTGAACGTCTCTCTACAAGTAGCACGGTACAATAGTTCATTATCCCGAAGTGTCACCACTATTATGCGGCTTATTCATTGGACTGGGACAATTGCAAATCAAGCTATGTTTAAAATCCTCTTATTTCATATATATCTGTACATATATGTGTATTGAGAAACATTTTTTGATAACTATGTGTGTAGGTCCATATTACATTACAGTTTCATTATTAGGTTCCATACACTGATAACATGCCCACATACATGTCGATGACAGTCAAAATAGTTGAGTTTCCCAATTCTTTGAATTTAAATGTATAATTCAACTGTATATAGGCCTACAATGAATTGCACCTCATACATATATCAAGCAACTATAACATTTCAGGGAGAAAAATAGAATGACATTTGAATATTTACGTTTCGATTGAATTCGTAAAATGCAGTCAGGCCATCTATAAAAGAAGATGTGGTTGTGCTTGGCCTTGATGTTGTTTAGAGAATGACTTTAATATCGTGCTTTCATTACTAAATCCAGTGAAATGAAGTGGCCACTTTGTCGCTAGGAGGGAAACGATTCTCATTCGTCCCTCTTCCCCTTTTCACCACCCCGAATGGGTTCAGGTGTAACATAGTAGCCAGATCCTCGGATCCCTATTAAGAAAAAACTCTTCGTCAACCCCCTTAAGCCTTTATAAACCAAAAGCAGAGGATATAAACGTTTTAAAAATACGAAAAACCGATACCGCACTATCCTTTAAATATACGTTTTGAAGAGGTTTTTAAGACAGTTTCAAAGAAAAGTATATAGAGTGAACAGTGGAAGACGGTATCGGGAAGAGATATTTCATATAGGCTACCCCCGTTTTCCGTTACCCATTCAATTTAAAGCAGATATACTGTTAAAATCTCATTGATTTGCCAGTGGAGAAACACTACGATGAAGATAGAACAAATACACTTTAAAGAAAAATCTCTCTTGGGAATATGCGAGAAATATATGGAAAACTGTTCAAACTTTCATGGGTCAGTGTTAAACGAAGATAAAAGACTGAGAGAATGAACTTGGCCCGTTCACCGCCCACACTCACTCATTGAAATTCCGAATATTGAGCTTGAAATAGATAACCAATGTATGGTAATGATGATAATAGAAATAAACGGATCGTTTGTTTTTTAACAACCAAATCAAATATGAATTTTCAAACCCATTTCTTTATCTTTCTCATACTTTACCCACGTTGTGGCCCACCAATCTGGAATTAAAATATCTCATCTATACTTTCTGTCAGTTATTAGCTCGATGTGTTGAGGGGAAAAGTCCTACTGTTTGCACCGAGCTAAGAAAGCAGTATCTGATCACATAATCATAAATAAGTTCTTATATGAAAATGATGCTCATGGAGCTCAACAAAACTTGATCTAACACACACACACATCGTACAAGTGATACGGCGAAGATCTATGGTCCAATACGGTATCGAGTGTCATTGGTATTTTTACCTCCTGAAATGGGATTAGCCTTATGTAGCTTTCAGACTCATAAACGATTGCAGTGACTTTCCTGATGAACATATTGGCGTGTAACTGCTTCACACCATTCAGAAAAGCATCATTGAAACACTGCCAATCCATAATAAACATCAACATTTAATCACGTGTTATTTGCATGAAACGGTACGCTAAGAGGTGAAAATCGATGGCAAAAATATCGAGTGTTGATATTACATACATACAACTATATAAGTGATCTTTCCATCTTTGTTATTATGGATTGTGAGAAATCATCATTTTTGACAAATATTATATGCATCGGATGATATTGTACTCCTTAATTTTTTATATTGCACTGTTGAAGTTCTATGATCATTCATATCTGTGTAATTACCCTGGCGGGAACTTTCTTCGCTATGGAGACTGGGGACGCCTTAAGTACGTTTCACTTGTATCCAAGTAAGAAGGTCGTCTAGAAACTAAGTAATTGTAAATACTCCGGTAATTTCAGCTACACTCACTTCAGTTGCGGATCTTGCTTGCGTTTCTACGACAACTTGTGCTTCTGCAAGTAGAACTCTTCTCGTAGAGTCAATGACCCTCTGAAATATCACATCTATGGAATATTTAGGATTATTCGTGATTCTATGTGTTGGTAGGCTATATGACAATTTTGAAACCAACAACATCTTCGAAGAATTAAAGCCCCAGTTGGAAGTACTAATTACGATCAAACTTGTATATTCTGTGGAAGAATTTGAAGATATGTTGAAATGAATTTAAAATCTCAATTATTACTTTCCAAATATTCTCTCTTGTATTTCATATGTGTTCGAATGTATTTATTGTGAGCGTTCAGACATTGAATTATTATAATTATATATCAGATCATTTATTTGCGCCATATATTCACAGCCTGTATAATGTAGAATCTTTCGCAATGACAAATGATTCTAACCTATAATCTAATCAAATAGTCTACTGTCGTAGATTTGGGTAGGGAAAAATGTACATCCTATTCGTCTGTATATGTTGATTGCTATTTTCCAATATCAATTAAAAACATATAGCCCTGTCACCACATGATAAGTTTCATTTTCAAAACCTCAACATAATCAATCTGGTCTTATCTTTGGATAAAATATAGATACAAATGATAAATGTTTTCGATGATTTTTCTGCACATAAAAAAATTATGCTGAAAATTACCTTGTGAATAAGTAACTCACGTCCATTTGATTCAGAACAATATTTTCACTCATAATCAGAAGAGTGAAAAGTATACTTGACCCACATTGAGTGATAAACGATGATAAAAATCACATCACATTCAAAAATTTCTCACAACTATAGTGTCAACATGAAGTTGTGAAATGTTTAGCTGGTATACGGCCGTATATTTTTATGCCATTCTGCATTCTAGGCTGCATCCATTTGTATATCCCTCCTTGAAGTGTCAACAGAATAAAATGGTGAATCAAATCAGGTTCAATTATCAATCGAGTACAGAACTGCTAGATTTTCATGAACTATTGCTGATATTGTTGAGATTTTAGAGTAAGATTCATTTAACTGGAGAGGAATTTATGCATAATTGTGGTATATTATTTTGGCACCACGAAATCATTGACAAGATCTGCTGTATATTCCGGTGAATATGTCTCTAACGGAAATATCAATTTATAACTAGTTGTTCCATGCGAATGTAGGTGATTCGTATTTATATGTATGATTGTTGGTATCAAATCAATCTTTCCTCTTCGAACCAGTGTGGCTGTTCTGCAGGCTCGAAGGTCACCGCAAATCAGTGATGCTTAGGCTTTTGTTCAAGCTTTAATATATCATAGAGATATTTCTAGTTTCGTCTTTATGATGTCATGTTTTTTCTTTATTGTGGCATTTTGTCTTTTCCTTGGTGGCGGGTCAATAAAGTGGTGCAGTAGCACTTTGGTTGAGGGTTGGGGGAGGGGGTGGACCAAGCTCGGGGGTGGACCAAACTTGGGGGGTGGACGTGCATGTGTGTGTATTGGTGTGTGTATTGGTGTGTGTGTGTGTGTGTTTGAGGGGTTACGCACGGACAATCATCGTTTTTCTTTCGTTCTCTACTTTTTGTGAAACTCGATATGGTTTATAGCTCGCTATATACTTTATACAGGATATCGAAATAATAACATCGATCACAATATTGTTATCGGAAACTGAACAATGGTAATAAAGTTTTATAGCACAATCACATTCAATAGGTTGATGTGTTTTATCGAAACAGAAATAAACAGAAAATGAGGCAAAAAAAGAGAGATTTTCCGTGAAAAACGTGACACCAATTTCCTGATAATGTAACCTCTTGACAAGTGCTTCCTGGACAATTTAGTCATAACAGTAGGATTTTCTAGCATATAAATACAATAATGAATATAAATAATGATGTGGGCTACAGTTTCACCATAAAACAAATTATGAAATGAATTGAATTGAATTACTTGTTTAGTAAATGAAATTGAAGTCAATTATCGGATATTCAATTATTTTCCATCATAATTCCATATGATTTTCATTATTATTCAATTTCATATCATCTGAACGTTTTTAAAAAAATTCAAGAGAAAGTTGAAAATTGTAATTTATTCGAATCATTGAGAAAATGTAAGGAATAGTAACTTGAGATAATCAGGCTAAACGAAAATACTTCACTTTCATTTTTGTAATAATGTTTCTCTTCTATTTATAATTGCTACTGATATTCATAATAACACACGATGAAGTGCATACGTTCTCGTTCTTTGGTATCAGAATTAAATAGAAACTGAGTTTTAATTAAACACTGGAATAGTGCTTGTTGTCCTCAACGCGTGCATTTTATTTCTAACGTTAATTTCGTTCTTTTGTATTCAGACGAAATTAGATGCAGGAAGGGTGTTTTTTCGAGATAGCGTCCTCTCACTGAGGATATATATATATATATATATATATATATATATATATATATATATATATATATATTTATTTATATATATATATATATATATATATATATATATATATATATATATATATATATATATATATATATATATATATATATACATGTACATATAATGCCTTCACATAAATATAATAGTATGCAAAGTAAAATACACTTGTAAAGCTGTTTTCGGTTTGCTTTACACAAATTCTTTCCTCATTCTAAAATTCGGAAAGTTTTAGCTTTAACATTTTATGTTTTGCTTTCTACTCTTGTTTAGTAGTTCTCTTTTGCACACGTACTCTCGTCGTGCGAATCATAGAAACTTTCGAACGGAGAATTCTTTCAAAGTAATAATAAGATTTTTCTTAGAAAGTAAATGACGTTACTAGATCGATTATGTCTGAAAATGGAAGTTGTGAAATATGTATTGACAAACGCAGCTGTATACATACATATGTACGTATATCTACACACATAAGTGAACAATGTTCCATTTATGTTCAGCACATCATATCCTTTATATGGCTCCTACATATAATAAGTTCCAACCTTTGGAAACTAAACGACTTTCATCTGCGACCAAAAAGGATGGTCACAGACAGCACAGTACTGGTGTCAAAGTTCATTCATTGCTTTCAATGTAATATTTTTACGAAATACATGTCACTTAATCGTGACGTTTGTCAACACCGTTTTGTTCCGTCGAGAATAATTAATACAAGCTCAACAGTAATCCTTGAAGGCGTAAGCACAAACAGAGAAACTGTTATATATTGAGTTTGAGTTCTAAAACATGGCATTCTATAAAATGATTTGTAATACTTTATAAATCGCTGAATAAATAGATGAACGAAAAAATACACATGGTTAACTAGAAAAGTTTCACATTTATAAAAGTTCAGTGACAGCTGAGGTAAACTTCATCACATATATATATGTATATACCGGTATACACACATATATATATATATATATATATATATATATATATATATATATATATATATATATATATATATATATATATATATATATATATATATATATATATATATATATATTTAATTCAATTCCATTTTTTGTGCAAGTGGATGAACGATGATGAAATAAAACATAAAATGAACTTAAATAAAATAGAACATCTGGAATCGAATCATATGGACATTCAAGGATAATAATAAAATACTAGACAAAGTACACACAATTTAAAAAATACAAACAAAATGCAAACATAAACATGAAACTATATACATAACATGGCAAGTGTCATTTTTTATAAATGCTCAGCAACTACCAAGTCAATATTCAAATTCAATATTCAAGATTATTCACGGAGTCAATATTTAAAAAAAATCGATATCAAAATTGGAAGCTAAAAGTCGAAGATCAATGGTTTTAATTTGATGCTATGAGTTAAAATTCAGAAAGAAGGTCATGTAGGTCAGATGAAAGAAAGCAGTCACATGTATTGTTGAGAAATGAAAGATGCTACCAAGATGGAGAGAGAAACAGAGAGAGAGAGAGAGAGAGAGAGAGAGAGAGAGAGAGAAATAAAATTCTTCAAAATCATGTGAACATACAAAGAGTTGTATGTTAGTTTCTCTAACCAGAACTGATCACCGAGTATTATAGAGGCAATCAGTGAGAAGAGCTTTTAAATACTCGAATTATTGACTTGAGAAATTTGAAAACCTGACTAGGCGAGAGGTATAAGCCAAGAGCTGTAACACGATGGAATTATCACCGAAAAAGTGTTAAAAAATAGTATGAAGATACTCTGGAATTCTGCACATGTCCCATTGAAAGGTAGCTGGAAGTATGGGGAGGACGTGGCCCTGTGTCGCCGTAGGTAAAACTTCGCGTCATGTAGATATACTCAGGGGCGTATATTGTGTATTATATTATATTAATATGGTTCAAGTAGGAAAATAACAAGCAAAAAGAGTACAACAAAAAGCAACATAACTCTTACTTTATCTTATTATTCTAATGTTACGTAACATTATACTGCACACGTATCTCCTACCAGACAAAGAAAAAAGATGGATTAATTATGTATCAGAGAGTGTTCTATGTATAGCCCGTGCTCAGCAACGTATATTAAGTGGGGACTTCTTTCCACGTTTTACAACAACTGCAGTGGTGAAGAGAAGGAAGGAAGTACAGCTAGCTATGAAGCGGGAGCGCATTTTAGAAGATTTTTAGCAAAAACATTATTACTAATAATTTATACCAAAAAACTTATAATACATTCTATAACAAAAAACAAAATAAAAATAAATTCGGTGCGACTAACCTCGGCGTTGGAGAGCCGTAAAACAATATAATTCACTCATTCATTCATTCTCAATAATTTGACTAATGATGATTCATGTGTACAATTTATAAACGATTTATAATATGTATAGTGGATCTACACTCATTCCCAATTGAAGTTTTCAATAATTGAGTAATACGAATAATAAATATGAATATTCTAGCAGTTACATTCAGTGAGAGAATAAGACTTTCAGCTTATCGCATGAGGACTTGCCCACATACATTATTGACCCAGCAATAAATGCCTTTACTACTCTTTCCTTATTTACCTTCCAATTGAGACACAGGTTAGCTTTTCAAACTTCGTTATCCACGCACTTTTCTACAACATCTCTCATCTACCATTCATCATAATTCCTGTTCCGGTCCTACCGATTGCTGGTCCAAAAGCGACGTGGCTATTCGTCGGACCGGAAGTAGGTTTTAGATTGGTTTTAGTTTAGATTGAATTAGTTGTGGATGTTTGTTTGGTCAGGTTCGTTTAGTTAGTTGGATTGAATCAATTCAGATTAGTTTGGGCTGCGCGCAACAGCAACAACAACATGTCTGCATGTGGTGACAATAGACCGATGATCCGATGAATAGTGGCTGCCATCTATGGTAGGTGTTTATGCAGGTGTTGTAGCATAATTTTCACTCATAATTCTAGAGAAAACTTAGTCAGCATCTCAATTCCATAAATTATAATGGATCTATTCGTCCTTCAGGATCCGCTCCCTCTTCTGAATCGTGACGTGAGCATTATACCTGGCTATACGGCATCAGGTAATGCTTACGTCAGGACTCTGAGTCTCTGAAGGACGAACAATTATTCGTGATATCTGAAAATGAGATGAAGATTCCCAGTTTTCTTCAAATTAGGGAATAATCTACTTATTCTTGAGTCTAATTCAGCTTCAGAGTTGTGATGTTCTGCGACGAACTCAATAAGGCGCCCATGCGATCAGTTTTCTCACAAATTTAATGGTAACAAGGATATAACGTGATTCCCAAATGATTGAATGAACATGATGATTGAATAGATGATTGAACGAATAAATTGAATAATTAAATAATAAATGTAATAATCTATTAATGAAGGAAAAAGTTGAATAATTCAACAGCGCAGTTCTTGACATCAAAGTTCATTGCACTCAATTTAAATATAATTAAAATTGGGTGATAATATTTCCCGTGTGGTGTCCGTTCAGATCCATAGCTTCAACAATGGTTTTATATCAAGTTTCAATGTTCATAATGAAAAAACTTATTCAACTCAAACGCAAGCGAGAAGTCTATATAATGTATTTGTTGGCGTTATCCTCCTCCACTATACGTAGACAGTATGCAACCATGCAATCTTGTGTTGAAGATTAGCGAGAGCTGGTAATGAGGAATAAGAGAACCGAGTGGAAACTGAGCTGGAACAGTTCACTAAAGATATACATTTATAATCCCAAAGTAGTCGCTTGTGGTACATCTTATCAATAATGGAGACAAAATTCAATTCGTAACGTTACGTGTAATGTGACTACAGTGTAATCAAAGATAGCGTTCATACCTAATGTGCACATCTAATTTTGTTTCACTCATTCGCTCCATATAAAATCAAGATATAAGAATATATATATATATATATATATATATATATATATATATATATATATATATATATATATATATATTTGGAGAGAAATATGAGAGAGGGAGAGAGAGAGAGATATCACGAGTTCAACCGTGAGTTTTACCTGACGTACCCAATTATCGTTTTTTTCCACATTTTGTGTGTCCCTTATATCTTCTGTCCTTTATTTTCTCTAACCACTACTTACGATAATTTCTTCGTAATTATTCTGAGTTTTTATTATATATACATGCATTTTCACTCAAATACAATAAACCAGATCGATCCCATGCTCTTTGAATAGAACAATCCACTCTACTGAATCCAAACAGTAATTCACGAATATCTCTGAATGTGTATTACTTTTATTTTTTCCCGAACAATTTATCTATGTTTTCATCTTTCATACTGACATTTTCACGGAATCGTATTTCATGAATTGAGACAACCGCACTGAGATTTTGAGCTGCGAAATACATATTTATGCTAAATCCGTCAGCCATAGGTAGAAACTGAATAAAAGATCGGCGAGCAGTTACAACAGATGGGAAGGCCTATATAATATGGCAGCACAGATAGATAGATGCTTTGCGTGCGCCTAGAAGACATAGCACTATACCCAGCTACCGTTCAACTGCGAGACTCGGATCTCCCGATGAATTATTCATCGCAAGTGTGGTTATGGGACGCGACAAACTCTGCACACCTCTCACACTAGAGGGCACACAAAAGACAACGACACTTGAACAATGCCATCAAAAAAATCAAAACAATATTTGTTGAAGATTTACCGGTGTGTATTAAGGGGGTGCATGCACGTTGCTTGTATACAACAGATAAATTCATCGCTACTTTTTTTTTTATGTGTTCACCAACCAGTGTAATTGTATAAAAAGGCATACCAACTCCAAGATAATTGAGAACTATTTGATCAATATGACATTCTATTTGTGTAAACTTACTCAGTTTTGAGATGATATTTGAATGAATTCCAAGAATATGATGAAATTAATTTGCTGTTTGAATTCACAAAAATATAGAATATGTCATATTAATTGAAAAGCATGAAATTATCTTGAAGTTGGTATACTTTTTTATGAAATTACACTGGTTCTTGAACATGGATAAAATAGTATGAATTTCTCTATTGTACAAGCACCGTGCATGCAATCCCTTAAATCAAAAATCAGAAAAGTAAATGTCGGTTGGGATTGAATTTTTTCCGGGCATTGTTTTACCATGATAAATTCGTGATTTCAACTACTATACTATCCCGAATCGACGATTGTCGATTGTCGATAATGTTCCGAACTTAATGAGAATCTATTTCGGGACAACGTTCAGTGTGCATGAAAACAAAAGATTTCATTCAGTTTCGTGTTGTACTTGACTAAAGGTTCAATTTAATCGTTTCAATTGAATTGTTCGTACGGGTGTGCAAGTACTTGTGTAAGCACTGACGAATTGGTTTCCCTGTGTTGAACAATGTTGAATAATAGATAATGCTCTTCTTATGGCCATCAACTTTGTTCGAGAGAAATCGAATTGCAATTGTGATTGAACGTAGTTGGCCGAGCAGTATGGCCTACACTAAATGCTGTACGATTCAAGCGTTGGCTACAATAGTCAGGTGATTGTTACATATCTGTTGGGCTGTTTCTGTCACATGTGATACAGTGGATTAATTATTACAATTGTTTCCAATTGTTTAGGGATAGAAGACCGACTGACATAACATTGACCGAATTGATTCATTTCTAGCGATGTTTTCTTAAATGTCTTCATATTTGGGCACGGAGATTTTTTTTCCGGAAAAGATTTGTTGGAAAACTTTCCTCGAGCATTTCCTTTTTATTTGTCTGTTTGTTGTATTATCATGTGATCAATCTCTATTTAGTCTTTTCTGCGTTTTTACTGGATTAATGAGCGTCAAGTGCTATGGATATATAATACACAAATTCGTGACTTATAAACACGTATTAAAATATAATTCACTTATTCAATCAGCTTTCATAAATGCTTGACTTGTATTCGGTAGCCGCATTAATGGCATCAAAAAATCACAAGTTGCTATAGATTGGATGTGCAACATTGTATCATTCAATTTTCCGACATATATCTCCATTTTGATCTAAATCAATAATGACTTGATCCATCGGGTGATGGGTTAATCAGATCGTCATTTGATTTCCATCCAACGAACCGACATCCCATTGCAATATCACCAACACACATTCTACCAAATCCGTGGCTGCTGAACCGCACTCATTTGTCCTACTGGACCCTCACATGATAAACTTCGTGCTAGGGCTAGCCAGCTTCAAGAGACTACAACTTTGATTGGTTTAGATCTACTGGAAGAGCTACCTACCATGACAACATGTCTAGTTTCTGTGTATTTCCACTGTCATCAGCACCAAGTTCTGAGGTGGTCCACGGAATATGATGAGTTAATGCAGTTTAAGTGACCGTGAATTTGTTATTATATCGTGCTGTCATAGTAGGTATAGCTTTTTTTATTAGCATTAACCAATCCAAGTCCTAGCGTCTTGGAGCTATCAAGGCCTAGCACATTATTTGAGGTGGTTTATTAGGTGAGGGTGCTGATCACCAAAGTACAGTTAGGGTCCAACTGAAATATGGAATAAAATGTTAATTTCCTTTCTCACTCAATCATCGTGTAGCGATATGCAATTCAATGTCCCACTCGTTTTCGGTAAAGAATTCAGCCAATTTTGTATTCAAAACAATATCGCGCCTCTGTGCCTTGATTCAGTGCAATAAAGTGCCTAGATCACAAATGTCATATGGATTTCGACTGATAAATCGAGGGGAGGGTGTATATATTGATGTATGACCCCCTCGCAGCCGGCAACGGGCCGGGAGAATCAACGGAAACACGCCAGTAGAATTTCTCTCAATAAATATGCACGACGCTCTGCCGCTGTGTGACTCTATAAACGAAAGTCTCACTAACCCCCCCTCCCCACCAAATCCCCTCCCCCCCTCCCCCAACCAACCCCTCGGAACCTGTAGTGATTTCCATCACAACACGTCATGAGACGCGATGGAGCGAAAAACTAGAGCATTGGTTGTGTGCCTAATTAGAAATCGATACAAAACGAAGTTCACCATACATTATCACATTTACATTATTGTTGACTGAGCAAGAGAGATACAGTCAATCCACCCTCGCACTCAGAACGTGTACATGTAATGTGGGCCTTGGCTCACTTTTTATCTCAGTTCTGTTGATTCTTCTAGATTCTGAAATGCAGTGAATAAAATCGAGGATTATAACTATCTTACCAATTGATAAGCTATAGCGTTTCATAGCTGTGCAACAAGCCATTGATTGAAAACAAGAAATGTGATATCGTGGTACGAATAACACTTATTTCTTATGGATTGCACTACGCGTCCAACGTTTAATTTCAAGTCTTCTTCGCAGAACATATCTCGCACTGATGAGAAAGGGTATATTAGGCGAACAAGTAAACGTCGAAGATAACAATAGTCCGATTCACAGTAAGATTTGAACTTCAATCACCACGCATAAGTGAAAGATCCAACAATACACCCTCATGTTTCTTGCTCTGGAGAGAGTCTGCGTGAGGAATTAGCATGAATTGCGTATCGATCGGTACGATAGCTTTAATCCAAGATATGATAATTGACTATATGGTTATCATGAAGTATAATACAAGGTTAATTTGTTTATAATTATGTATAATATAACATAGTTATGAACCTGCACTTGGGAACGGTAGTACCAAATCTAATTAGCCTTTATCTGAGAGTTAGTAGGCCTATGTAAACAAATAGCCTGGTTATCCATGGAGATAACAACTTCACACACATATATATATATATATATATATATATATATATATATATATATATATACACGATTTATTCAGAGTGTTTCAATTCGTGTATCAACTTGAGTACTACGTATAAGATGTTGAATACGTTTATTTTTCTCACGCGACGCGTTTCGACAATTTTGTTGCTGTCTCCAAGAGTTCATAAAAACCTTGCACAATATTGCAATTAAAGGTAGCAGAACATTTTCAGAGAACAAAACTGTAATCAAGGAACATAGGAAAATCATAATTGAATTCAATTGGCATAGTTTGTTTCATCACCCTCTGGAACTCAAACCCGGCACCACCACCTACTTGTCAGGTCTTCTTACGTTGTACCGATTTTTAATCTGGATGTTGTTGGTAATATTTTCTGACTTTCTACTGTTATTATTGGGACATTTTGGTTACGCTGCAGCCAGCGTAGAACGGTCTTCAACCCTCGCTTCTAATACTTATTTATCTTCACCACTGGAATTGTTCTCATGTTTTTTGTTTTTTTTTAATTGATTCACTAATTCTTTATATAATAATATGTGATTGCCTGTCTATTACTTCTTACTCGATTCCCTATCAGTAGTCGAATTGACTCGGTATGATCAGCTGCCACTTTTAGACATGACTTATTGGTTTATTCAGCATATTTATGCTGTTGTAATTGACTTTTCAATGGTTACTGAGGACCCCTATTCCTGAGATAAATGAGATGTGAGAAAAAGGAGTGAGAAAAACTATCTCATATCTTTTCTCATCTCGCTTTTCAACAGATTTGGTATTCTTGAGAACGAAATGTGAGAAAAATTGTGAGAAAGTTTTTCTCACCTATTTAGCCCCGCCCTGTCAAGTTTATGACAAATAATATGTTAGACCTTGATACGAGGCTAGGGCTGTAGCCAATAGGAGGCTGTGTGCGAAAATGACAACAACACATGTAACTACTTGCTCTTTGACGTTTGTACAGCTAAATGTCAGAAACACAGTTTTTATCGTTCATATTGAATTTGCATAGTGAATATAAGTCTAGATCGTTCCATGAGTGTACATAGTGTATCTATAAATATGCCTGCGTGCATTATCGACTGATATATATCTGAACAGAAAAAGGAATATATCAGCCTTCCGTTCGATTTTTCCAACGACATTGAAAAGGTAAGTAACCACAATCGGAAATATATATATATATATCACTTCTCAATAAATAGAATGCTTCATTTCATAGGCCTATCGTAATTTGCACATTGAAAAAGCCGGTCAAGATTAGAGGTTTGCCATTGCGTTGTGAAATGAGTATTCAAAATAGATTGTCGAAGGGACAGAAGTATATATTTGTGGAATTCATGGAGGGGCATTTAAAGCTAATTAGGGGAAGGTTCGATAGCACCTTCCCCAGAGTGAAGGCAAACGAACTTTGGGATGAGTTGACTGCTTCACTAAACAACAGTGGGGAGCAGTCAAGACAAAAGATAAGTGGATGACAACGCCACAACAAGAGGCGAGGGGTGAACAACTGAAAGAATCAGGTGTACATTTGAAAAAAATCGAAAAAAATCACGAGAATAAAAAAAAAATCACCCGAATCAAGCAGGAATCACACAAATGGAAAAAAAATCACGCGAATCCAAAAAAATCACGAGAATAAAAAAAAATCAAGAATCAAGTGTTCCAAAAGTATTAGTTGTTCACCCCCCGACAAGGGGTAATCGAAATTGCGCGCGGAATCGAGAATCGGAAAGCTCAAGGGCATCCCGTCTAACATTGTACACTCTCACAGTTTGCTCATTTGGAATGCCACCATTTTCGTCGTCGAACAAATCGAATAAATAGAGAGTTACCGCCATTTTATCTCATCTAGATTATGTCACTTTTTTTCTCACCATCAAAATAGTAGGTGAGATAGAAAAATGAGATATGAGAAAAGATTGTGAGAAAAATGGTTTCAGGAATACCAATCGGCCATTTTATGTGAGATACTCGTTTTCTCACTCATTTTTATTTTTCTCACATCTCATTTATCTCAGGATAGGGGTCCTGTTACTGCCCAGTGTGTATACTTCACCACATTCGCATGGCATTCTGTACAACACTGTCCAAATCGACTGTTAATGGAGAAACACGTATAATCGAGTCAAGAGTAATAGACAGGTAACCTCAGATTACTAGAGGAAGAAGTGGTGAATCAAATCAAACAGATCAACATGATAACAATTCCATCGGTGAAGATAAATAAGTGTTACGCGAGGGTTGGAGAACAATTCTGAGCCTGTACTATACCTTCTCTACTCAGGCAGGCAGTTTCAGTTTCCAGCTAGAGCATTAGTGTTTCAACACCTCTATCACGACTTGGAAAACCGTGCGTGCCAACCAGCCCTTGCTCACTCCTCATGTTCGAAATATTTGGCTTGCATATGAAGCCCGTTGTTCCACAGTGTCGACTACTAGGTGTTTTTTGGACACGATATTGAATACATTATGAATTTCCTGAAACAAGATTCGATCAAAAACGAAATAGTCAACTCTATGTCATGAAAGTAGAAAGTTGGGTGTGAATAATGTTTCTTTAAGCTAGCTTGGTCACCAATCTACCAACCTCACTTTATAACAATGTTGGAGATCACTTTTTACCTAACGACCTCCACCAACAGCTAGGTTATTTCAGGAAACGAATGAGAGGATCATTGATGAACAATATTCACAAAAACTCATGCCTTATGCGGGACTCGAACCCACGCCCGACCAAGCTATAGTTTTTCCATATCGTGTTACATTCATAAAATATGGTCTAGTTGAACAATCTAGTCTACAAGTGAACATTTATTTGGTTTGTTTTTTAATTTGAGAATTTCTGTCGCCCTTGGGCGTACTATTGAGAGAGCTTGGAATGAGAATAGAACCTTGCAGGCCGAAGACCCTTAAGGATTTGTTAATTATTATTGATTCCGTTTTTTTTCCCAGGAGAAGAGATTTTAAATCATACACTTTTGATAAATACAGATGCATGAGATATATTTATAATTTCAGAACTTGAATTCCTCTTTGCTTCAAAGTCTCTAATTTTGACCAAAATTCCGTTATATTGCCCCGAACTATTTTGGCCCAAGGTCTGCACAGTTTGCATAAAAGTACGCTTCTATTTTGACAGACGACAGTCGGCTCTACTTTTTTCACAATCTACATCGAAACTTGATTAAAAAGAACATCGCTCCCCAATTAAAGCTGATGATTAAATTTAGGATCGTTCGGGCGGAACACCACACGCGAGATTTTACCACCCCAAAGAATAATTAATAATAAGACGACTAATTCGGAAACGAAACATTTCAACTCTAAATAAATCGGCCCAACTTTGATCTGACATATAGTATTCCAAACGTTCTTAATTTTTTGTAATATTTGCTTTCTTGCTTTACTTTCTTTCAATCTTTTACCAGTTTATTTCGAAGAGAGAGAAAGAGAGAGAGGATGAGTGTGTGTTATCACTGGAGAGAAACCAATGTTTCTTTGGAAGATAGGATAATCTCAAACAAGCTTACCATTCCATGTCACAACATTTTGGTTAGAAGAAAGTAGAAAGGCCTTTTACGTCGCCTCTTTCATTTCTCCAAGAATATAGGACCGACGCAAGGAAATAAATTATTCTCATTGGGATTGGTAGCTTGCTATAAACAAGAATATAATTTACGTTATGGAGCCATTGTTTTATAAGAGACTTATGTGATTTTTAAAATATGAACATATTATTTACTACTGAAGGGTTGAAACTCTGGAAAGAGATCTTCGGAGAAATATTGTCCTTCATATCCCACCCCACTGTAGACCCTTAAAAAGACAAATCGCGTCTCCATAATAGAAGGTGCATACAGACCTAGAAATAAAAAATACTATATAGACCCCATTTTCGCCGACATTCAAGCCATATTTGACAATCCACGGGTAGAAAAAAAGAAATATGATTAGTGTATTCCTTACACGTTATAAAGAAATACTATTTTATATAAACATATAAATGTGTGTGTATATATATATATATATATATATATATATATATATATATATATATATATATATATATATATATATATATATATATATATATATCGTGCGACTAGGTTCTACTGCATGGAGAATTGTTCGAACCATCGAATAAGTTTAATTGTACTCCATGCTCATGAATTTCTATATAGTTCATTCTACATTGATATGACCACAATTCAGTTGTATTATTTGTTGATAGTTTCTAAAATGTAACGAATCGAACAGGAATGGAGATAGTGGTTGTATAGTTGTTATTTATGTCCAGTATTTATGATGTAAACATAACCTGTTGACATACATGTACATTTAACAGCGCACAACTACATTGTACTGAACCAGGTAATTCTGGTTCACATCAAATTGATGTTTTGCTTTGTTTTTTGTCTACGTTACACTGATTGTTTATCATATAAATATTAATAATCGCCCGTGATTCAGTCAGTACGGTTGGTGCCTGATTATTCGGAGTAGGCCTACATGGCATCAGATTCGAATGACTTTTTTTCATTCGGTGAGTATGGGTATATAGAGGTCAAAAAGGTATTTAAATTGAATACCCATAAGCTATTCCCCCCCCCCCCCCCCCACCATCACCACAATTAAATGCTCGGCTTTCAGATCACCTAATTTCTTCCATCTTTTGTATGTTTACCATAAAATAAAATGTTGTCTGATAGACTTCACAGCAACAAGTGAAACTTGTGCAGCTATCAGAAATAAAAAAATATAAGTATTTTGCAATGCATCTCGATGAAATCAGAATTGGATTTCATTTAGAAATGTATACGAAATTCAAAGCGTCTCCAGTCTCCATAGGATAGGGTGAAAAGTTCCCACCAGAGTGATTTCACATAAGTAATTGATCATAAAATTCGAACCGTTCAAGATACAAAATTAACAAATACATCATCTGATGCAGACAATAATTGTCGAAAATGCTAATAAGTAAACATTTTTCATAAGAAAAACAGATTTCATCTCACCACTTACCGTTACAAACAAATAACACGTAAGTCGTAAAATATTCTGTATGTCTATTATGGATCAACATTATTTTATAAGATATTTCTCCGCACAGTGTGAAACAGTTTCACTACAATGTGTTCATCCGGAAAGTTACTACGATCGTGTATATGTTATGTTGACACTGAAAATGCTACGCTGTGGGTACAGGTCCCCCTTAATATTGCATTCTAAAGCAGCATTCTTGTTTTAATAGATTTCTATATTGTTCAATGATAAATCTTTATATCTGAATTCTGAATTCTAACCGTTGTTGTACTGTGTTCATAGAGTGAACATTTTTTATTTCTCTGGACGAAAACGAAACTCCAGGCTGACTTTCATATCCTCGCTATGGGTGGTAAAATCTCTGCCGAGCATTCGTACGACCGAACCAAGCTTTTTTCACATCAACTTATCTGAAAGGTCACAAGAGGCCACTAGGAGCTAGATCGAAACAGCAGACCATCAAAACTTTAAATTATATTTTGATACTTTCTTGCTAACTTATTTTTCGAAAGAAAATTTTCCATTTTCTCATGTCCCAAACGTGTAGTTTGAAATATAAGCGTCGTAGAGCACTCCAAAAAACCACCCGTGGAGTCACTTCGAAATGTTATTGGCTAAAAAATGTGTTATTGGTATATTTGTATTACAAGTATTATTGGTTTTTAACGGATAGAAATGTTAAGAGATCGTCAAAGTCACAAGTAAATTCAATTTCTTCTCGTGTTATAAATATTGATTCCTTGTTTGTCCCTGACTACCTGGATATGTGGAGCCAGCACGGTCCAGCATGGGCCAAACGTAAAATACCTTTCGAACTGTCTGAGCAAGTTGGATATCGCATAGGATTTGACAGGTTTCTGATGAACAGAAAATGGCCTTCTGCTTCTTTTTTGAGGGAAAACTACCCACAGCCAAACATTTACAGGGTCAACATGACATATAAACGATCGCAGTGACTTTACGGATGAACAGATTGTGGTGAAACTGCAGCATTTGCTCACATTGGGTTCAACGACGCACTGTAATGATAACTCATGATAAGTTGATGATGAAATCTAATGATATGATGGGATGATGAGATGAGGATTTCTTATAGGTAATAAGAAGGTTATTGAAAAAGAAGCGGTCGTGGTCTACATTGCAGGAACCATCCGGGCATTGGTCGAGTAAAGATGGAAACCACGAAAAAAATACTGTAAAGATAGACGGAGGTGGGGATCGAACCAGGTTTACTCCTCACCTCCCAGATCACACGAAGCGAGCGCGTTAGCAATGAAACACTTGTGCTGGTTTCAATCTTGATAAACGTGAACATATTATATTGCATACAGCCTTCTTCAGACATACTTCAATAAAACCTGAAGAGATGAGCAGATTGTGGAGAGTTTGCGTTCTATAATGTAAATGGCAAGGTCTTTGTGTGACTAGACTTGGGTGTGCCGTAATTCTTGGCGGGTGTTGTTGTTGTTGTTGCGAGTAATCTGAATTGACGAAAGACTATCTGATGTAACTAAACAAACACAACCTAGCCTGAACCAATTTATTATAACCTGGAACCAATCGTAATTTAATCCAGATCAACAGTTATTCATAACAGTGATGAACAGTGGTATTTGTGAATAGCCACTTCGCCTTTTTTTTCATCAACATCGAAATCTTGACACAAAGGCATTGTTTCCCTTCAGAGGCAAAAGATGAAAGTTTAGTATCGTTTGAATGGGGCACCACAAGGGTGATCTTACCATCCCAAAATATAAATATTACTATAAATACTACGAATATTAATCGAGCAATAATATTCTGTCGATCTTCAATTAATAATTCCATTCTTCATATACTTATTCACATACTTACATGTTTTGATTCATTTCTTCCAGTTTTCAACTGTTCAACAGTCTGTTTCGAAACTGTGTCAAACCAAATTGCATTATAACAAACTATCCCGTGAAATGCACTTCTAGATATCCCAAGAAACCGAGTGCTGTAACCGGGCTGTGACCGATCGAGTGGAACATATCGAAGATATAGTTTAGACACTACTTATTACTGATCGGTGACCACCTGAGTAGAGTAGACATTTAATTCAGTCGAGTCTTCTATCACGCGGTATTAACATGGTTTACTGCTTCCGATCAAATCTTGGTTCCTATATTCGCGATTTGTTCATTCTCCATGGCAAATGTCAGTGAGCTATGTCCCTCTCTACAGTGAGAGTACCGAGCACGTGTTCTGCATTTAGACAAGTTTTCAGAAGAAAAAGAAATGTTTCCCTACACTTTTCAAACACTATTGTCATAATAATAGCTTTCTCTAATGAGAAAGATCGCTTATATTTGATGGCTCTAATTACGAACTTTATACATTTCAAAATATATTTAACAAGCACATTTCTCATACCCTTAAGGAAGCTACTGGACAATTTATTTACGTAAGCCAAACGTATGTTCATTCAACCGAGTTTCCTCGTCTACCTAGAATTGCTTATTTTATAATTGGAATGATTTTCACCATTTTCTTCGCCAGACAATAATAATGTAAGGGAGAAAATCTAGAACGTATCAAATGGGAGGAAAGAAAATGAAAAGCCAAGCCATTGAGAAAATTGGACATTTTTCTGTCAAAGTCAGCAGAAACCGTAACACAAAAGGCATGTTTCTAAAGCGAGTTGCTATTACTGGCATCGCACGTTCTTTGTCGGCCCGATGGCTAATACAAGAAGCTAACCACAGCCCCCTCGTTCCACCGCCCCCTTGCCAGAGGCTATTTACTGTCTCCAATCCTGAACATGCTACACAAGACTCGAACACGACTAGGACAATCACGTGACGTATAAAAATGCCATAGATTACTTTTAGTAGTGGCGTAATAGATGATTAGATACGTTTTTTCACTCTCCCATAGACAACTAAGTTCTATGGGAGCAACCAGCGGGTAGATTATCAACGTCCATTGACTATGAAACCATGTCTTGAAGCAATTGGAACCGATCTTGATAGAAAATTAATTCAGTTTGTAAGACGTAATTTAGATCAAACGAGCTCGGCTATTGCAGTGCATTCGCTGCTCGATGTTCATGCAGGTAGTTCAGCTGAGATAAATCAATTGAGATAATAATGATATATAATTGATTGACTATTGTTCAAGTGAGCAGGTGATTATAAAACTATGAAGTGATGATAAATGGAAGGACGTTTACACAAATGCATGGCTTTTGCGGGACTCGAAACCAAGCCAACTTCGGTTCACTGAACTCAAGTTCAGTTGTTTCAGTTGACTTCAGTTTCTTTACCGGTGCATTAGATTACTGAGCTACGGAAGGTGGTTATAATGTATAATAATAACAATTGACTTCAAATAGTGAGTGAAAAGAGATCTGAAAATTAAATAGCATCAAATTGTTGCTTGTTGCTAAGAATATATATGAATATATGTATACAGTGGCGTCTGAACAGGGGGGCAGAGGGGGCATTGCCCCCCCCCTCCCCCAACTTTTGACCAAGGGGGGCAAGAAAAAGGTCTTACAAGACTCAATTTGAAAAGACGAGAAATAGGAAAGACGAAAAAAATAAGGAAGAGAGAAGGAAAGAAAGAAAAAAAGAAAAAGAAGGAAGGAAAGATGTATATAGATGGATAATATCGTACATAGATTCATATATTACAATGCATAGAGAATGAAATAACAGATAACACCTTTAGTTCTATGAGAAAATTGATTTTGGCATCAAAATCCCATCTGAAACACGTTGAACCGTACTGAAAAAAGTGTTATGTAAAGAAATTGATGTACTGTTTCAAAATGACAGCTCTGGTACCCTACGTAGTTTATGAGTTGGTAGAAATGAACAAACAACACTATGCAATAAACCCAGTGAATCAATTGTGGTGTGTTCACAAAATTAACGGTTGATTAGTTTGTTTAATTAAGTTTTTTAAAGAGAGATATTTGTTTGTGATACTTGCACTGTTTAATTAATACAGTCACTATATATTTAAGAATGTAATAATGTTATGATTGGATGCAATTGGATCTCTGAAAGTAACATAATGAAAAAAATGAATATTATTTCATTCTTGAACTTGACAACCTCACCAGCCGTTTCAATAATTAATGATTCATCATACAGGTAGAGGTGCCGGGTTTTCTCGAAAAACTTCAGAAAACTTCGAATATTTCCTTCACCGAAGTGATCATCACATACAGTCAATAAACTTCATGCACTGGCGTTGGAACCAGGGGGGGGGAGGGAGGGCATTGCCCCTGTTTACTTTTGGCCAAGGGGGGCAAGAAAAAGGTCTTGCAAGACTCAATTTGTCTCGCTGTTTCCAGTCGAAACCCACTTCGTTAGAATTAGCTGTAATTTTCTTTTAAAAGCTGCACCCCATACTTCCTTCCTTCATGGGTCACAATTGTTGAGCTTGCCTCCCCCCCCCCCCCAACTTTCGAAGTGTTCCGACGCCCTTGTATGTGTATATATATATATATATATATATATGTATATATGATCTTATATAATTCGGCTAGAGAATGTCAAACATGCCTATTATGCACCGATTGTAGGAAATAACACAAAATATTACAACCATTCAAACGTCGATATATTATATTCAATATATTGAAAAGTAAAATGAATAAATATGCATGCCAATGACAGCAGTCAATTCAAAATTCCGCGAAGTTGAATATTTTGACGAATTTTGTATGTACATACATTTTATAAATAGAAAACAAACTGTTCCCACCCCTCCTTAAGTTGTATCCCGAAACATTTCTCAACTTCTCACTTGAGTTGGACTTGAGCGTGGAATGTGATATCGTATATGGATACCACTCGAGGAACGTGGTGTTGTGCGCCATGTGTGCTTTGGGTCGGGGATCATTGCATGTTCTTACAACTTATTTCCTATTGTATTAATGCATGATTCTTCTGTATAAAACATGTTCACTGAAACAGGTGGACCAGTGGATAGCACACCGGTTTGTCATTCAGAAGATCGGGGTTCGATTCCGGCCATGATCGAACATCTGACAGATTGTTCATATAGTTTCCCTATATTCTTAATGAAAATACTTTTATTTTCAAATAACATCAAAAAGTGATAGAAAATCATTGTTCCCCAATTAAGGCTATGGATGAAAGGTGGGATCATTTGGACGGGGCACCGCAAGGGCGATCTTACCACCCTATTTTAATTATTTAAAACCAATTAATTTCAACACCAGGACTGCGCTGTCTGTGACGACATTTTTTCGCCGCAGATATATATATATATATATATATATATATATATATATATATATATATATATATATATATATATATATATATATATATATATATATATATATATATATATATATATATATATATATATATATATATAAAAGTCTTCCAGGTTCCAAAAGTCCGGAACACATTATGATTAAAACCCATTTCTGTGATGTATCCGGACAATACCAGCATTGGTATCAGGAGTGAACCAAACACACTAATGTTGATATCTTTCACTTTGAACTAAGTTCCTTCCATACAGCAGATGTGAAGTTTATCATCATACAATGAGGGGAAAAAAAGAAATAGTGGTATAATGTTCAGGAAGAGGACTTATTGTTTGTCACATTTATTATCTTATTTCAATTTTCTTTGGAGTGGTAAGCTCGTTTTTGTGGTGCACCGTCTGAACGATCCTACCTTGGATCCATAGACTCATTTGGTGAACAATGATTTTGTATCAAGTTTCGATGTAATGTGAAGAACGAGGCTCATCCACTGACACTACACTGATTTACGAACTACTATAAAATAAATCACATGTCATAGGCCTACATTATTGATTGATGAAGATTGATGATGATAGTTTGCCTAACGACCCAATCAATAGTTGGGTCAATTGTAGAAATACGAATGGGATGGCCCACGCCATCATGATTTTGCATTTATTTGTATTTAATTGCATAGAATATAAGCGAGTGATTATGAGTGGTGTTTATTACCAAGTAATGTTCAGACCAAAGACAATACATCTACTACTACATCTTCTATCAATGCTCGGAGTTACTTTACTTACAGACTTGTTTACATACTGTTGACGAATTCTTTTGATAAACAACAGTTAATAACCTCTCATATTCCGTGATAGAAAAACTGAAAACCTGATTATAATACATTCATAAAGCTCATATAAATATTTGAATTACCCCAACAGCATAGTATGATAGGTTATAACAAATGGATCAATTTAAGAATATGAGTAGTAGATTCGAGTGAAGCTGAACATTTCAAGGAATGGAGGAAGTTCTTTCCAAGTTTTATATTCTATTTATATTATAGTTTTAAATTCTAAAATTTTTCTTTTTTCACGTCCACATTGAATAAGGAAAGTTTATATTTAATTGGTAGCTGTACAAAATCATATAATTGTGAGCAATTGTACTTTTACTCAACCAGCGTATTGCAGGCACAATCAAGCAGTTGTACTTCCTCCCGACTAATTCTATGCACACCTGAATAATATAGTTTACCTATGTGTATACACTATAATGAGCCCAGTTTCATTGAAATGCTTTATATTATAATTGTTTGCTGATTTTTTTTATAATTAGCTTACAATCTCCGAGTCGTATTGGCGAATGAAAATTAACTCTCATAATACCTCATTTCCACTCGTCTACGTCAGCAAATAGTACCTTCCCAGACCACTGAAATTAACCAGATATCAAGCGAATATCAAGCGGATATCAAGCGGGTCTCAAAAAGTTATCAAACTAGTATCGAACGGGTATAAAACGGGTTTCAAATCGGTATCAAATAGGTATCAAACGGGTATCAAACGAGTATCAAACTTCCTGATCAGTATCAAATATACACTGCACTACAAATACACTACAAATACACTACAACTGTCACTGACCCTTTGAAAAATTGAACAGGTAAAATGAATCAGTCTTAATTAATAGGATATTTTATTGCCAGATAATTTAAACATTCTATCATAACGGAAAGGTATGGATAGAAGGTAATTCGGCACAAGTAGCTCAGTGGTAACGCCCTTGCTTCATGTAACCTGGAGAAAAAAATGAGGGTAGATCGGACCTCGGTTCCATCTCCGACACCGTCTATACTTACTGATCCGTGGTTTCCTTTCATAGACTGGCCAAATGCCGGGATGATCCGTAAAATATAGGCCACAACTGCTTCAAACCTTCATCTCATCATCTCTTTAATCATTCGTCCGAAGCCAGTAGATCTTAGTTATCATTCTTAGTTATCATAGTTATCAGTGCGTCATTAAACCCGATATATATATACATTAATAAGAAAAGGTCGTGTAGATAATACATTGTTTTTTCTTTTTGATACCTCGTTATCAATTGAGTTCTATCCTTCCATTCCTTTGATCTATCGAGAGTGTTCAATAATTCTACTATACCAAGTACTGGACCATTGGCTACTGAAGATACTTAATAATACATAAGATACTGGACCAACTTTCCACTTGAACGTTCTATACTGGAGTGGTCAAAAACAAAGAATGTCTCAGGATTGGGATTTAGCAAGTTTGAGTTGAGTTTTCCAGCCCTTTCGTCTCAACAATGCGATGTCAAGGGTCCTCACATCAAGCCTTTCTATCTTCTTCACCTAACTCTTTACCGTATGGTCCAATGTGTCCAAAATATGGATGTGAAAAAGAGGTGGCAAGAGGGCGAACGTTCATTTTCGTCAGAATACTGACAAAGTTGTTGTGACACTTTGGATCCACGTTCTGAAATATCCAACATAGCACTAAGGGTGATGTTTATGTACCTTCCTATGGTAGTTTCACATTACTTGAAAGTTAGTCGTGAAGTACCCAAAGGGAAAAGCTATCCTTTGAAGGAACCCTTTCCCCTCCCTCCCCTCCCGCCCCTCCCCGCCCTTGTAAACAGCATAATGAGCATAGCACTGGGTGTAAGGCGCATACAGACATTAGGGCGCACGGCCAACATTGCGCGCTAGCTGGATAGCGTCAGTGAATGGCTACTGATCTTGACACAAGTTTACTCATAAAAACACATAAATCAGCCAAGGAAAGACAATATTGCATGCAACTTCTACTCTTTGTTAGACAAGCAGGCAAGTCAAGTTTTACATTAGTAAATTTATGTGTATTATCTGAATATTAAATTGTTTTGTTTTCGCCAACTGAATCGTAACTTGTCGAGAAGATATTCTTAGTAACTCTGCGTGAAGAGATTAGATATATTATCAAGGAGAGAATTTTGTATTTATTTTTATTATCACAGGAAAGATGATAACCGATACATGAACTTTCTCAAAGATCTACAAAGCCTATATACAGGCTCGTCTGTGGGACACAAAAATAATAAAATGAATTAATCAAACACAAACGGAAAGGTAGAGTTCGACAAAGGAAAAGTAATGCCCACTCTAGACAATTATCCGACATATCTTTGACGAGATCAAGATGTGTGTAGACGTGTAGTATCTGGGTTTGTGATGTATGAATGACATATTGTAGAATACGTTTTTTTTTATCAACATCGAAACCTGATACAAAATCATTGTTCCAAATTCAAGCTATGGATGAAAGGCAAGATCGTTTGGAAGGGACACCACAAGGGTGAACTCATCACCCCAAAGAGTAATTAGACGAGCTTTAGCGAGGATTCAATTTGACATACTGAAAAAAAATTGTGTACGTTTTTATGTTTTTTTTTTTTTTTTTGTTTTTTCGGTTCCCCACAGGTCAAACGGCTACAGCTATCAACTTCAAACTTGTTTTCAACATGGTTCCTCATCTAACTTAGATCTGTATAGTTTTGTGGCATTATCGAGCAGTAACTTGGCTTTTTATGAATTTTAGAAATTTCAAAAATATCCATTAGAATAACATGGCGGAAAAGAAGAAAATATTTTTATTTTCCGAAAAAATGAAATTTTGCGTCAAGTTGAATTACATTTTGATACACATTTCTAAAAAATTACAGTTCGATCGGGTCAGCCATTTTGAATAAAAACATAAAATGTGCTAAATTGGTACCAGTTTTTACCCATTTTTACCCATACTATTACTATTCGCTCGTCTAACAATGCCTATGTGGCGTTTTCCTAGTTTATAATAAGATAACTCATTCAACGAACAATGAATCTTCTGACATGACTGAAGGATGAGATTTGATTTTCTTCTCGTTTTCTTGTTCTTCAATTATACTTCATTGTGATTTAGTCCTCGTTTCCGGAATGGATACAATTGACGTTCATTTCTCGGATTCAAATATTGGAAAGTTGAATCCCCTTTTTGAAGCAAAAACCATCAAATGAACTTCGTTCAATACACGTATTGCGTTGTGATTATTTTGGTGATAATCTAGAATAAACCAACTCTGCACGTGCAATTAAAATATGCTTAACAGTTTAAGATGGTAGAGAACACCGAGAAATATTGAAAACGACAACTTGCGCACAGTTGTGAGAGAAAAGTACGTTCTTCTCAAATATTTGCATTTTGTTTAACGACTCACTCGCACTGTATGCATCACTGAATCATATTGGCGTCAATGGATGATAGCTTGATGTGGTGGTAAGTGGAAATGAATGGTATTCAAGGATGATGAGAAATGTGTTGTAGGCTTTCATTAATAAACCATTCCAGTACACAACTGAGGGAAACCACTAAAAGATCCCCAGTCTCCTGAATGACGTGACCGCAAACTGGTTCTCGCGTCTCAGTGAGAAAAGTACTCACTGAAGTTAGTGTAGAAGGATGTCGTCTACACGACATTTATCCACGATGGGGATGTCTAATGAACCGTAACGTTTCTACAGCGCTAGATTGAACCGAGGTAATGATAATAAAAAGTGTAATCTAAACGACGAATCAGAGCGCGATGACTTCGTAACCAATCCTTGAAGATATATATATATATATATATATATATATATATATATATATATGTATATATATATATATATATATATATATATATATATATATATATATATATATGTATATATATATATATATATATATATATATATATATATATATATATATATATATATATATATATATATATATATATATATGTATATATATATATATATATATATATATATATATATATATATATATATATATATATATATATATATATATATATATATATATATAAATATATAAATATATATATATATATATATACATACATATATATATATATATATATATATATATATATATATATATATATATATATATTAGCTTCAAGAATTATAATAAATACTCATAATTATACAGTATAGTGAATAACGTATAATACATGATGTTGAATATTCAAAGAGTATACAACTTGAAAATAGAAACGGAGATTATATAACTAGGTCTTTGACATACTTAGAAAAAAATCAGAATGTACTTTGCTGAGTATAGCAAAACATAAATGAAGAAGTAAAAAAAGTTGCCGGAAAATGAAAGAGGGTGGGAAGTTTCGTTTCATTTTCACAGCCTTTGGTTTTTTATTTTCGTTTAGCTCTGAATATGAATGAGGGGTGTAAAGAATCAAGTTTGCTGCTTTTTGAAAGATTTTTTAAGAAAGTATGGTTGACGAACTGGAAAATAATGGAGTATAGGAGAAATTTTCTCCAAACCTGTGAGAAATAGAAGAAAATACATGGGTTTAGTTTATAAGAAGTGAAAAACCATAAGAAGGAATGAAGAGGAAAAGCTTAGAATGAATTTCTTATATTTTGATCTCTTTTCTGGAGTATGTTCTACCAAAATACAATATTTTATTGCAACGTTCATTTGTATCAAAGATATCGTACACGTTTATATATGGAGCTTGAAATTATATATATATATATATATATATATATATATATATATATATATATATATATATATATATACATACACAGAAATATCGTTTATTTACTCTTTATTTTTACATAACATACTGTGAAACGTTTACTAAATCACACTATACTTCCGGTACAATAAAGGTCTCCGAGAAAAAAACATCAATTGAAATTGATTTTTTGTATCACATTATGATGCCGAATGTACTGATGAATTGACTATAACCAAGTTTGTGGAAATATCGTACCGAACGATCAAGTATGAACCGAGACCACCAGAAACACCGAGTGAGCCAACAGTTGAAGACGGAATACGCTCGTGTACAGGGATACATGCATGACTGCACTAGCAGAAAACAACCCCAAAAATAACTTCGTCTTGGATCAGCCAAAAAAGTTCGTGACTCCTCGGAGGTAGCAAAAAGAATTGTATGAAATGAAAGCGTCGAGTTTCGAGAGAGAAGAGTAGTTCATTTCATTGCTCATAGACGGTGTAGAGAAAGGGTTGAGAGAGTGGGAGCATTTGTAGAAAAGGGGAGAGGGAGTGGGGGGCGGTTGTAGAAAAGGGGATAGAGACAACGAGGCAGCAAATTAGGTGTCGGCCAAAGGCGATGGAATTAAGGGTTATTTCACCGTTGAAAAAGCCATGGTACTGGCTCGGTTTAACCAAGCTCTCTATTGCTAGTAACCAAGTAGGCTTATAACAATTAAGGAAAGAAGTAGCTGTATGTATGGACGATTGACCGTATAGGACGCGGTGTGACTTTAAAATAAACTCGCAGAGATTGGGATGGCAAACAGTCAATGTGATTCAACTTGAATGTAATTTTGTGAACACAGGTGAGCTTAAACAATAATAATTAAAAGTTCAGAGTATCATACTTCTTGGTGACCATCTCTATTTCGTATGTGAAGAAAGTATAAAAACATTAATTATATTGTGAAAGGTTCTTTCAAGTATGAAATACGTCTCTACATTTTCATTGAATGTTCTTTTGGGTTGAACCCAATTGATGAAGGGCGTGGCTTATGAAACAGCCATCCAGATTCATACAATTAAAGATATATACCCTCTGGTAAAAAAGTCTCCTTCCTAAAAATCCTCCTTTCAGTGACGTCAGAGAGGTGGAGAATATAGTTAATTTCAAGGAAAACTAGTGATCAAATAAGTTCACGACGCTATATATTCCCAGCCGCCCTTCCGTAGCTGAGTCAACTAAGGCACCGCTTCAGAAGCTGATGTCACTTTGGGCGTGGGTTCAAGGCATGAGTTTTCATTAATGTTCTTCAGCTTACCATCACTTCAAAGTTCCATTTCCATCCGCTCATTCGTACCCCCATATAATCTAGCAGGTGGTGGGGTCATGGAACTGTATAAATAATAATTATGTATGCCTGTACATTTCCGCGTCACCAAATTCATCTCTGTTTGTTTCTCTATGGACAACAACGTGCACGGCATTAATAGCATGTTTCCCACCTCTTGGACCTTGGCATAATTAACAGGTACGCCAACTTATGTCAGTTGATTGCGCTTATTTTTCTAATCAGGCTTGAATATGAGTGGAACACTCAATTGAATTTTCCATCCCACATAATGATGTACTTCATAATTACGATATTGTCTAACAAAGAACAATTCCTTCCACGCTTATTCAACAAGAAACAATCAGTTTTTATGAAGCCTGCGTTAAATGTGTAGGGAGGACATTAATAACTAAGCCATTACAAGTGTTACATTCTATATTACGATGTGGTGATTTATACATAGCATAATTCCAAGTGAAATACAAATTGAGCGCCTCAACTTCTCGATGTAGAACCTCAACTTTTCCTCATTCCTTACATGAGAGTTAATAAGCTTGCAAAAAAATCGTATAACGTTACCGGGAAAAGTGTATGCCTGTAAACTCGTTTTTACATTCGGTTTTGCACGCTTTCCAGCTTTACACTAAAATCGCCACAACCATCAATCCATCCATATACTTCTCTCAATTAATAACATCATCTAGTCACCACATTGATCATTGACTGCTGATACTGGGTTCAAAATTTGAATAAGAACTAAAATGCAGCAAGACTTTTCGGTGGGTTTTCAGTTTTCACCTTCTATACTGTACACACACAGTCTACGAAACTTGCAAAGCCCAACGGTGTAGACTAAGGGGTCCGCCTCTTGAACGAACTGGTTAGCTTCACCACAGCATGGGCTTACCACAGTATTACTGCCATCTAGTAAATCTAGTTGTCCTCAGTCGAGTCAATATTTCACGACTGACCTGTGCAAACGCATGTTAATCACCCTTAAGAATGGCAGTGTTGTAAATTTGTCTGTACCGAGGAATGTATTGCAGGAAATTGCGTTCAAGTCCGTCACCAGCAGTTAAGAGTTAACCTGAACTGAGGGGCACGGGATATTGCTGGAGACTCGACCATGAAACATCACTAGTGGAAAGTTAATGAGACCATCGTAACTCGCATTTGTTAAACTGAATTTAATGTTTATAATTACTTCTGTATTTGTTCATGCGGTGAAAGTTTTTCAGAATAAGATTAATAATTCTAATTAGTAAAGTGTAAATGTAGTTAGTTAATCGAACATAATATAGTCAAAGTTTTCAAATTATCTCATTGATGAGTTCAATTTTCCTTCAAATATATATATTATGAATTTTATAATATATTGAAATATAAGAATGTTGTTTTATCATTAAATTGGCATCAGAAGCTTATCGGAACTAATCCAAAAATATAAATGTTTCGAACAATAAATTCACTATATCTTTTAAAAGGCTCAAAAACTTACAATTGTAGCTCATACTTTTCCTCTATTTTCAGAAATGCTTTACCCATGAAGGCTCAAACAATATATTTTGTCCCAGATTTCCCCAAGAGCTAAAACCATTATCCCAACGAATAACCATAAAAGTAACACATTAACGATAGAGAACAAACATATAAATCAACAAAATATTATAAACAAATATATCTTTTAGTCACCGTGAACTACAATAAATAAATAATATTGAGATATGTGTATTTTAGATTAAAATGTGTGGTTGCACGTCGTTTGCCCGCTCCCCTCCGACGCGACGCGTTGGAATCAAGTGGAGGTGCCACGTTTTACTGGCATGCTTAGTGTTGGGGAGGGTGGAAGGGTCTGGGGTGAGGAGGCTTGTAAGAAGCAACTGAGATGGACACGAACAGATAGCGAACAGATAAAGACGAGTACTAGGCGGGAAAACTAGAGGAGGGGAGCTAAATAGTAATAAAACATGGACATGTTGGTAAGGCTAGAATTACCTTTGTTTCTCAGACCATGAATATATATATATATATATATATATATATATATATATATATATATATATATATATATAGAGAGAGAGAGAGAGAGAGAGAGAGAGAGAGAGAGAGAGAGAGAGTATTATTTCTTGTATAGATATCTGCGATGGGTGGGCCTACGTGTGAAAGCTACAGGAATTTTGTGGTAATTTCTATTCATCTGAGGGAAGAACTTGCTGCCAGAGAAATTTCCAAGATATAATTGATCAGAGAACGTCGACACAGTGCAAGATACAAAACTCATAAATACCTCGTATTGTTCAGGCAATAGTTGTACAGTATATTCACTATTGATTCGAAGATTGTTAAAACTAGTGTGTGAAGATCATGCATGTTTTAGGAAAACATATATGTTCATCATTTATTTTTCTCTCACAAGACCCCGTAATGTGCATCTATTGACATGTAACCGACGCAATTACATCTGATATTGACCGACAGTATTTTTTGGGATATTTTCTGGACAAAAATTACGAAATGAAGCTGGAAAAGTAATTAAACATACAATGATATATAGTATGTAGTGCTAATAGAAGAAGTAGGATTGATTTCATCGAAGTAAACAAAATTAAAACCTATTGGTTCCCGATTAATCCAGTTGACATTTATATTCTTGTTTTATCTTGAGGTATGTAGACTTTGATGCAATCATGCTGATCAGTCAATTCGTGTGACCTACGGAGCAAGTGAAGCCACTGAACTCGTTTTCCTACTCGTAAAATATATGCACAAACATGCAAGTTCCATAATACGGATTATAGTGTTCTCACTCGTATTCATCCCATAACAGATTTGTACCAATCTGTACCGTGAATCAGCCAGTATTTACACGTCTGTAGATTGATGTTTTGATCTTGTGAAATAATATTCTTGATTTGTCACAGTGAGTCAGTGGTAATGGCAGCTTTTGAGCTGAATGTGTTGCCCTAATCATGAACAGGTATTTCCACAGGCACTATTTCTCTTCCCGCCAGAGGATAGGGTGATAACTTCAATTCTCATCCGTTGGGGTGCGTCCTAAGTAAGAGCTATGTGAAGGATTAGGGATGCTGGACTGGACCTATATTCATTCTTTACAGTATGATCATTGAAGCTCGGACTTTCGAGTTGAAATGTACCACTCGCGCCGTGGGTTGGAGATGGTACCTCACTTCTACTGGCATTTCAACACTGCCGAATTAAACCAACTGTTGTTGATCATTACCAAACATTTAGAATCAGAGAAATACACAATGATTTGAGATCTGAGAAAAACTCCAGAGCTGTCTTTGTGAGATAATTGAGGAGATGAGAAAATGTTCTTCTTGAATGGGTCGTTATAAGCAGACAACAAAATTTCAGAACCATTATATTCATGTTCTTGAAATGATTTCAGATAGTTTCTTGTTGGTTTATTCTCAAGTTTTTTTTTTTTTTGACCGAAGTCAATAAAGGATTACCTTATTTTGCTACAAAACTATATGTATGAATATATATATAGAGAGAGAGTTGTATAGAGTTACAGAACTTTAATGTGAGTGGATACTTTCAAATAGATCCGTTCCTCCGTGTGTCCCCCAAACACGCACAAAAAAACAAATTATTGAACAAACAACGTGATATCTTCAATTGAGCTTCCATACATGGTAATTTCAAGTTTGTTCTGAATCCACGAACAGTTTTCAACAATACTTCAGAGTATACTTCAAATGTTCAAATCATTAATAATAATATATATTAAGAGAAAACCATTGTTCGTAACAAATCTAATGAAAATCCAGTTTATTTAGAAGACTATAATCTTTTGGTATGCCTCCGAATCAGGGTTATGAATACGTGAATTAATTCTTTGATTCGATTTATTGGTTCGTATTGTTCATCACATACAAGACAGTTCAATTTATTCGTTCATTTAATTGTGAATTTATCTCTATCGATGTCTGATTTAATTGCAATATATTCAACATGGAAATAATTAGAGTTCAGGTACAGTTGAAACGTTCTATGATCTGTTTGTGATACACGCGTATACGGTTACGGTCATACGAACTGATCGATCAAGCTATATTACAAAGCATCTTGAAGACATTATACTGACATTATACGCAGTAAAACTAAACATGAGCACTCCACGCATAGTCGTGTAAGAATATGAGGTTGAATTTGAGGAGATTTTATTGAAATACAAATTTGTATTCCGGATTGAACCATTTGATGTGACCGCAAGTGTACATGTTAAAGAAAATAAAATCTTTTGCTGATACTCGAAGTTACACATTGCTGTGAAGTATTATTTTTCTGAACGAAAGTGTTGATTTCCTCTATGACCTATGGACTTTATTCAAATATAGCGTAGTTCAGAATCTTAAAAAAGATGCCATTCAGAAATATACTTTCAAAAATATACCATAGTTCCAAATCGAATATAATATGCCATATACATGAGTAAATCCGGCCAAGTCGACTATGCGAGAGCTTTTCACTGTCTGCTCATACTCTGTAGACATTGCGTTCACACCGGGCTTCATGTCTCGATCACGTACTAGCTTTGATTGTTTGCAATACGACATAAAGAACCTGAGCTGTCAATAAATCGAGAAGCCATTTCAAATGATCGTCTGTGGTCAGTTGTGGATAAACTGGGCCGCCCGTCTGTCTGTCATTCGGACGAGGGTTCGAGGCCCGTGTAATGCACGGATCAATCATTCAACATCATCGACTGATTCCCAAGTTTTCTGACTTTGGTCAAGTTGTTGAATGAACAATAATCATCATATCATCTACTAAAATCTGGGCCGAAATATGTGTTTTCAAAAATGTGCAATATTGTATTATATAGGCCTAGTAATATATTTAATATTGTAACATTTGTAAATATAACGAAACGATGTATGCCTCTACCTGTCGCATTAATGAAAGAACTACACGGGAAATTGTGGATTTGTATAATTAAAACCGCTCCTATAATGTTTGTTCGATCGAATAAATAAACAAAACATGACCTATTGAAATTCATCTCCAATAATTGAAAATACAGAAAAACAATTGATTGGCACTGAAAATATTACATTTCATCATTTCTAGAAGCACGAAGCGGACGCTATGATCCAACAGGTTCAGTTGGGAGCTGCATGAAAAGCTTTTACTCCAATCATCAATCATTTGGCGTAGGAAATGAGGAATACACAATCGAGCTTTGAAAACCCGGCACCTCCACCAGTTCCTCTAAAGAGCTATCTTCAACTAATTTTCAAAGTGGCTGTTCGTCGGACCTGAATTAGGTTCCAGATTGGTTCTACTTCATATTGATCCTTTAGGTTCAGGATGCGTATTCGGTTAGGTTAGTCAGTCTGACTTAGTTTGGGTTGATTAAGTTACCTACTTGGATTGGATTATTTAGGTTAGTTTAGGCTACGCTCCAGAACAACAACAACAACGGCCGCATGTGGTGACATAGGTCGATAGTCCGATAAATAGTGGATGCCAAAATTTCATCAATTTTTGATCGAAGTATGAATTATGAATCATTTGTTTGGCCGTAGTTGTGCCACGTCTCACTGGAAGGAGATGATCAGTCATAGAACCGGTCGGTAGCAGTCAAATCTTAAAACATGCTGATACATTTTTTATAATTATACATACCGTTCTATTTCAGTCAATTAATCGAATGCATTGGAATCAAATGAATCAAATAATTAAACTTGTCCAATTATTGATATAAATACAGTAATAGAAATAGAACTCAAGTATTTTTATTCGCATTGTACCTTTGATATAAATCGAACAGCTGATTTACTTCCATTCTCATTAACGATACTATTTTAAATGTGATTCTTGATTTTAATTCGTGAGGAAAGCTTACAAGGTTAAAGTCAATCTATACCGAATTAAAATACGTTCGATTGATTTCGTCAAGTACAAATATCCCTTTCTTTTTGTTTAGTCAACAGACTCGACTATAAATTATTATCTCATATTTATTCAAGATAAAATAGCATCTGCAGAATGTTTCTGCACTATTGGTCAGTATTTCAGCAGAAAGTTCCTCGCTTCTAGTTTGGGGTGTTGAGATTTCTAGGGCGGTGAATGGAGGGTACTTCTCACAGACCTCTTTAATCTGCCGTGGCCAGTCCTTGCCTGGCGATGATAAGAAAGAGGAAAAAACGAGAAAACGAAAAAAACTCTCTACAAAAAATAGGAAATCCATCGGACAATTTTGAAAGTGACCAAAAAAGGGTGAATGAGACTTGATAAATATGGTGCTTTGCGGCATATAGTTTCTAACGCGATTAAGGGAAAGCTTTGTTACGTTTTGCAAGTGAATCATGGCGGGTATTAGAGGAATAAGGATTATACCATTGTTGAAAGAAGCTGAAATTGTGGATTGGGCCATTTGTGCAGAGTACAGATAAAGAAATCCAGCTCATTTGAAAGGTGACTGACCGCATGTTATCATTTCTGACTCATAGTTATTGAAGAGAAAATGAATGGATGACTACATTCATGGAATTTCGATTCAACTAAAATCATTTCATTTTTGATATGAGATAATTTACCTAGTTTTTTTAGTATATTTACCTAGTTTATATATTTTAGTTTTTTGATTTACCTAATAATTTATTCTTGTCGTGAATTGATTAATTCAGTGTAACAGTGAACAGATATGCTGATAATTAATGCAACAAATTTGTATTTGGACATGCAGAGAAGCGAAAAACGCAGATCTGATTTAATGGATGTGCGAACAGAATTGAAATCATTCCCCAGACATTTAAAGAGACTCTTATTATTAAATACATAATAAATCTGGATGAGAGGATATAACATCATTGCGATATCATTCAAAAATCATTTCAACTATTCATTTTATTATGACAGTACAACTATCGCCGCAAGTCCTAGTGGGTCAGTATAGCTTCATAATTATCAATAATGAAAAACACTGTCACCAACAGAATATGCATGATGTACTTTTGCTCGTATTTCTTGTAGCTCAAAGTTCCAACTCGACCGAGTACTAAGTAGGTCGGATATGAACCAGTTTTCTACGTATAATTGCACTGAAGATCGTGAGATAATATTTGAATATTATTATTGTTGATTCGTGCAAAATATAAAATTAATTATAATATATTACAACACAACATATTATAATAATAAATTAGTAATTTAGCCATATTGTGATATAATTTTAGCCGCTATTCTCCGGACCATCAGTCTGCGTTGTTATGGTGCTGTTGTTGCGCTCAGTCCAAATTAACCTAAAGAACCCTATCTAAATCTGAATCTAAATAATCTAACCTATTCAAAATATTTTAAGCCAGTTAACCTAACAAAACAAACAAACATCATAAACTAATTTAATTTAAACTAAACTAATCTGAAACCTACTTCCGGCCCGACGAATATACCCACTACAATTTTCCAAGTCGTTTCATTAGCTCGCTTAACGTGATAGACCCTACCTATATCCATGGGCCAAGTTGATATGAAAACAATTACGAGAATGGGCCGGGGTGCGTGTAAACAGACCTACTTAAGAATACCAAATAACAGAATGTATCAATAAATGTTGATTTTATTCATACATTCATATTTAAAACCTGACGACAGTATCAAGCTATTGGGATGATTGAATCTGTCGAGTCTGCTACACCCTTCAACAGATGGATTATTTATGATGATACGTCCGAAACACGTCCGTTTATACCTTGAAAAAACGTAGAAATTCTCACCAGTAAATCTTGATTTATTCAACTACTTAAAAATCTCATTCTTCGAAGATAGAAGGAATGAGCCAAAATACAGTTTGACACACTTTTCCTACCTATAACTGAAAACTGGACAATTTCCGTGCGTCAGCAGACGTAGCACGAATCCCGCATAACACCATTATTATAATACCAAACTAAATATACCAGTACATATATATCTACTTATTTTAATCAATCACAATCATAAATTGATGGTAATATTTTATACCATTCTTAAGCTATAACATGACAGAATCTCTCCCTTTTGATGGTTGATTATACAATTACAAATAAAGACATATCTTTGAATCTCTCCAACTGTTTTTTCATATTCAACGTTGCTACTGCTTAAGTATAAACAGCATTTCAACTTTTCCCTAAGCTATATACCAGTAATCCATTTTGCCCGGAGACTTGTTTCTAACATAGATACTATGAAGACGACACATAATCTGTTTCGATAGTAATGTATACGGTACCTCCCAAACTATTTGAGACTAATTATCACTTGGCTCCTTCAGTCCTCTGACATGACGTTTAGAACTTTATAATTGATTAATTAAATTGTTTTCATTGTCCACGTTTTGTCCATGATAATTAGAAGGCAGTCATCTCTCTATTGCAGGGCATACCGTCTCTCTATCTGACGACTTGCCTGGGTGTACAAGGGGAGTAATCTCACTCACTCCTCTGTCCATGTAGACATCCTACAATCTTGAAACTAAACGCGAAGCCTCTGATAAGACTTAATTGCTGACTCCCTTCTCCTCTATCCCATTACACTCCATTCTTTTCCAGGTACTTGCAGCCAACAAAATATACTTCTCGGTATAAGTTGAAGGAATCGATGAATAACTTTTATCCAAGTCGGCCATTACGTTTTCCGTGTAAACCTTCTGTATACCTACGAAAACCGCATGCATGCTAGTAGATTATAAGTCACAAGCTGATGCCGAATCATCCCTTTCGGTTGAACATTGGCAGTTACGAGGACTGCGATGGGCGGGTGGTGTGGAGTGAGGAAGCAAATCACCTCTCAGAAATAACCTGGACTGACGTGCACCCATATGCGGCAGCAGATCCCCATCCCCCCCTCACCCCAACCACCATCTCGGCTCGAAGCCCGACTCCCTCGCTGGTGTAACGTATGTCGTAAATATGGAAATTGTGGTGGGTTTGTCGGATACGCGGTGGTTGTTTGTAGGAAGGAACACGGGAATAAACAGATGAACGATGAAGTGGATGTTGATAGGTGAGAGGACGATGATCGATACTAGGAACCTTTCGAACGGGCGCAAAATCGAGGAGATCGACCAAAGTGGATACCAAGACCGTTAGATCTTATTGTATTATTTATCAATCATGTTGCTCGAGTTACATTACGTTAGTATTCACGTTATTGCAAACGTTATCGGAAGACGATGTTAGCATATGTCAGCATATGTCGTAATATTTTCGATGTTGCTATTTACACGGAATTACACCCATACACATTGCGACTTATGCACTATTTGAAATGGCATATGAAAGTTCGGGTCTTGATTCGATCCCCGCCACCCCCGCCAGGTATTTCTTGGTCCCCGCCAGGTATTTCTTGGTTTCCCTCTGTTTTCCAGGTATATGCCGGGATGGTTCCTACAATGTAGGCTTCCATCATCTCATTAATCATTGATCCAACGCTAATACATCTTAGCTATCGTTACAGTGTGTCGTTAAAACCAATATGAAATAACGTAAGGAAATGTAAACTAAAGTTTTGAAAGGGGCTTTCATAACGGAAAAAATTGAAAACTAAATACACATTCCAGTACCAGTCAAACCTCTCTCTTCCCCTCTGACAATTAGGCTTCATGCAAGTAATAATATTTTGAAAGAACATTCTAAGTGTTTTTATCCTTCGAAGGGAGTGAAGAAGGGATGAGAGGGGTGACCTAGACCGCAGATTTCAGAATGATTGCATAAAAAAACATTGTGCCAGTGTATTATAATCAGTCATTAGTAGGATGTTGTGCACGGTTAACGGGTTGATTCATTTAGCCGATACCTTGGTGTTTACTTATATATAGGATTTCCGTTACCAAAGGTAGCCTACCACTAGCACTATTACATTACACTAATCACACTTTTCAGACAGAGACATTATCATATTTTCACAGTTCGTGTAGGAATCTTCCTGATGTCCAGCTCACTCATAAAGTACGGCGGAAATATATTTTGTCGAGTTCGTCTAGAGAACAAAGACTTCCTGAAACGAATTTACTATATAATGTCTAGCACAAAGTAAACGCGAATTGTCATTCAGGTCTTCCAGTCAATCTCGATGCACATTATATTTAATAACGGTGCAAAACATGGCTTCCTGATTCTCGATTTCATTAGGTAATTTCAATATTCCATCTCTATTGTTTCACTTCCCTTCGGAAGGCTTCTACAATTGAATCTACAATATAATGGAATAATGATAAAAGATTGAATAGATGCTGTTCACTGAAGAAAATTTCATTTCATATTAGTCTTTTTTTCCCTTTTCCACTCTAATTTACCTACCAAATAATGCCCATACAAGTACAAGCTCCCTTCAATAATAAGGCTTAAAACTTGACATTAACAGAATAATGATCGAACTTTAAACAGCTCAAGTGACGTACCTGTTTTCCGTAAAGATGAGGGAATGTTTGTTAATTGTATCATGTTAGTTTGCTTGGGAGATTATTTATTATATCATGTTAGTTTGCTTGGGAGATTATTTATTATATCATTTAGTATATCATCAGCTTTCTAGTGATAACTTTCGAATAGTATCAGATATCAGAATTCTGATACGGAGGAAACATATATTTTTCATTCCGTCATGATGATATTAGTTATGACTATTTAGCACATATCGCCTAATTGTCAAGAATATATACAGCTGATGTGTTTTTCCAGCTGTATACGATTGACAATTATGCGCTACAAATTAATAACATATAACTTATACTATCCTGAAGCTATCGAAAATATCTGTAATTCCTTCGTAACAGAATTTCGATATATAACACCATTCGAAAGTTATCACCAAAGAACACCAACGAACTGATATTTCACTCAATCAAGTACATGCACTCTCAGTATTTGGAATGAGAAATAAGTTTTTACTACGGATATATTATTTCTTTGTCAAACGAAGTAAAAAAGATAGAATTCGGTAAGAATCAAGCTTGAATCTAAATGTGATCATACATCACTCAGCAATAAATAAAGAATGTGCAATTCGGCCAACAATCCATAAACCGCCTGCTAGTACACGAGACTAAGAAAGAGTCCATGTCCAATATCATTGATAATTCATTCCATCAGATACTCGAGTAGAAGTCTCCCCGCGACTTGGTTTTCTCATAACACATACTTCAACGCATATTACCTTCCATTTGAATATCAGTTTTTGTGTTATTTTATGTAATGCAGTAATGTATTGAAATGGGAAAACTAGATATTTTCGGCCGTGATGAATATCTGAGGAGTAAGTACATAAAATTGGTGCATCTATTTATTGCTTCATCGAAGTATTTATCAAAAATAAAATATTTGATTGATACCAAAATTGAGAGAACTTGCAGATGTAGATATCATACAATTCATAAAACATTTTCAATATTGAAATTATATGTTCTGAAGGTTTTTAATGTTTAATTCTGTTTTGTAAAATAAATTCCGATATCAAATTATATAGAGTTCAGTGAGTACAAAAAGTTGGATAACAATCTTTCAGCTCGTTGCATCTGTGGAGAGCGAACAAAAAACAAACAAACAGACAAACAAACACGCAGTGCCGTGCAATAGTCATCTTGAAGATGAATAAAATTGCAGCGAATCGGATGAGTTTTGCTTGTACTATCCGATACCAACAAGAAAGTTTTTATATCACTTTTCTTTGTTTGCAAACTTCCTTGATTTGGTTTGAGCGCCGTGTCACGAGCACGAGCACGAGCTTGTTGTTGTTGTTGTTTTTGTCGTTGTATACAGTTTCATTAACCGCATGCAGCTATATTCAGCTACATGCAGCTACATGCAGCTACATCCAGCTACATCCAGCTACATTCAGCTACATCCAGCTACATTCAGCTATAAGAGCTGCGGTCAGATATGGACAAAAGAAGTAGAAATGATGGAGGTCGACGTTATTACAATATTAAGAGGTACCCACCCACAGGGTTTTCAGGGTCAACCTGACACATAAACGATCGTAGTGGCTTACCATTTGAGGATATTGTAATGAAACTGTTTCATAACATTCGAGGAAGTATTTTCTGAAATACTGTCGATCCATGATGAAGGTTCGCAATGTGTAACGTGTTATTTGAATTGGTACGCGGTGAGGTAAAAATCGATGGCAAAAATATCGAGTCTTACTATTACATACAAAGTGATCTTTCCATCTTTGTTTCTGTAGAATATTGGTACTTAGCAAATAAAATAAATGCATTCACTCATGTTCGGACATGTTGAACACTTTAGCCAGATTGATTCAGCCGAAGGTATTTTCGTAATGAATTAATTCCAAATGTTTCATTTTGAAATATTACAGTTACGTTGCTATAGTTAATTTACTTATAATAATATTGTTGCGTTTTTTATATACAGCACATAGTACAAAACAACGACGAACAATTAAGTCGTTTTGGTTCTTATGATAACAAAATATTTTTAATTATAATTTGAATAACGGCAGAAACTCAATTTGAAAAACGTTCTTTCTCCTAATATCCTGTTCCGAACGAGGGGTTGGCCGTTGGAGGGGGGCGGAGGGTACGCGCTACCAAAGAGTTTTACCCCTCTGATGATAAGTGCGTAAGCGATAAGGGTGTACGTCAGATCGGGTAGAAATTAAAATAAGGATGGAGAAGTGTTGGTCTATGCTTACGTATTCTCCATCCAACTACCCGTCTCGAACTTCCCTATCCCCCCCCCCCTCCTCCCACTAGTATACTTACCCCTTCACATCATACTCTACCAACGTTTTCTCGACACTTTCTCCGCTGTTACTAGAGCCCAATATACATATTAGCCGACATGGAATTGCTTTCAATTTCAGAGATTATGAAACTATAGGAATAAGAGTTGACTTATTTCGTTTTTTTCCAGATTATACGTACTGAATATGCGAAGCAAAGACTGTCTTTCTCATAAATGGAAATGTTGGCAAGTTCTTTTTGAGTTTTCAGTAAGTTTCTACCTGATGCATGAGCACAACCAATATAAGACTCCCATCAATAGACATGTGGTTATATCAGCTTTTCATTCAAATAGAAGTAAACTCAAAAATGGAATAATAGTTGGCGTGATCATAGGTCAACATTTAGCCCAATAGAGAGCCGTGTTCGGACGCAAATACTAATCAAAAAACTAGCTATTGAAACAAAATCAAACTGTTATCTTTATTGTTTGTTCTATAGTCTTGATGAACTCTATAAATCTGATGGACAAGCATAACGTTATTTACAATGTCATGACATATACACAATTTTGCAATACTCATAAAGAGAATTTTCAGCTTGAACCGATGATGATATTAATTGTTGAATCATTGGATGAAAAATTGGGCGTAAAATAGCTCTTTTGAGATAAAAACTCGTACGCTTATGTGTTCATTTGCACCTATATGTATATCACAACATTTCCAACATGCTTATCCTCGTTTTATTTTTAGCTCAAGCCTATACATATTTTACTCAGTAAATACAACTCAATAATGTAATAACATTTAAACAAATATAAATTATCAATTTAATAACAATGCTTTTCTAGTGGTCTTTAGTTTTCGTGGAGGAGCCAGCTTATAAACCGGCACCTCCACCAATACTTTCATAAGTACATACAGTTTTTTGCACATACATGCGTGTGCTGCATTGGAGCGTCTAAAGTACCTGAATGACTCATAATTGGGTATTATGTATTATTATCTCTATATTGGGTAAAGGACATTATATGCTCTAGATTTGAATGAATATTGACTCTATTTTTCCCTAATTTTACAGATCACTAAGAATAATCTTTCCAATCACAAAGGTGATAGTTCATTCATTTGTCCTCCAGAGACCTACTCCCTCTTCTGAGTCGTGACGCATTTACCCGATTCCGTATCGAAACATAACCCGAATCTGGAAAAGCCTACGCCCTGACTCGGAAAAAGGGGTGTGTTATGGAGAACGAACGAATAATTTTAATTTCTCAATTTTGTCTAATTTCAAGTTTTCTGTGAAATTTGGGGGGGAAAGCGTGATTATTCATTCAAATCTAGTACATGGTTTGTTATACGTACCAACTTTACTCCTTTTCAATTTAGCTCAATCCTCTCATATCATGGCGACAGTGTTTTAGGAATATTTCATCTTTAAAACAAGAATCCCAAGTACACATTTGAATATTTGAATAGTTAAAAGGCGAATTCTGATACTTGATCTTGAAGAACCAATCAAAGAAATCGCTCTGCAGGTGGCATAACAGCACGAGACCTTCAAGTTTATTTCCTACTCTCAATCACAATCTATGTGAAGCAGAAGCAAAATGTAACCAATAACTTCATGAACAAAAACTTCCGTGATTTTAAAGCTTGGACCTAGCTATAGATTAGCCTTCTGTAAATATGTATTAAAGCTTTATAGCCAAGCTTCATATATATATATATATATATATATATATATATATATATATATATATATATATATATATATATATATATATATATAAAGATACGTCTCGACCGGGACTCGAACACGGGTCTGAAGGTACCGGGTTCGAGTCCCGGTCTAGACGTATCTCTTATGACATGGCTAAAACATCCCACATATCTCGATATTGGATCATATCCAATAAGTTTAATGATTATATATATATATATATATATATATATATATATATATATATATATATATATATATATATATATATATATACATATATTCCTCCATATTTTGCGGTAGCTGGTATAGTTGTTTAGTTGAAACTCAAACAACGTAGTTTCAAATTTGCCTAGTTTGAAATTTATGTTTGAAATTTACATATATACCCAAACACGAGTCACCTAAAAAAATGGAAATAAATATTAATATTCGTGAAAACTATCATACTCATATTGGCCTACTGGCGTCGGTGACTGATGAATGAAGAGAGGTTATTTTGAAAATGTATTTTTGGATATTGGGAAGGAGTCTTTCGTGGCGTGATGTTTAGGAACCATCCCAGTATTGACCTGAACGACGGAGGGAATCCACGAAAAAACCCTGCCAGGAAGGTCGAGCACGGCGGGAATCAAATCCTGGCTCCTGAATGGTTCAGTGTGCTAGTCACTCAACCACTCTTATCAGCAGATGTATGTATATATATATATATATATATATATATATATATATATGAATATAAAAATATAAAAATGTATATCAAAGATGTACCCGCTTCTCCCTGCAGACACTTCAAGCAACAAATAAGGAAACCATAATTCCATCATATGGTAGCGGTCTGGCTGCATGATTGACTTGTGCCGAAGAACATATAAGCATTCCAACTTATACAATACGAATGAAACGGGGGTAAAGCAGATAAGACTGCAGACAACAAACATCTCTAATTACAATTCAATAAACGAAAAATTCCGGTCAGGGAAGATTCGAATTATTTCCTACGTTAACATCATTCGATCGACTAGCATTTTTGGTAAACAAACTAAGCTCATTTAGGCATCTGTAGTTTATACAAGAAACGATATGAATATAGTGAATGGGATGGAAGTTGATAGATAAAGTTGTAGAGTTACCGTATTGATAGATGCTCATATATCAGTGAGCATTGTTCATATACATGCATCAGATCACTATGATGTGCATTTATGAACCATTAGTCGCCTATCAGGCTTCTCTATTCTCCCCAAGTTTCCGGACGAGTAGCTTGAGTTCTTAACTAACCACTGAGAAGAGATACATGTGTATAGATTAGCAAAAGGTACACATTGATATTCACATTCAACAATCACATTACCAAGTGGGTCCGGGCGATCGAGCATATAGCAAGTGAATAACAGTAGATGCATCCAATCGGTGCTAAATTGAATAATGATCTTTATTATTCCTACCAAGGACTTGGTTATAACGCGTGATGCAATTACGTCAAGATTGGATCAGCATAATATTTAAATTATAGAAAAATCTTTATCTTCAGATAGAGTTCTTTTCACCTGCATAAAATTATCTCTCTGGATCCCATTACTCCATTTGTTCCCGTGAAATATTGGGGTTTTATAAGCGTAGCCAAGATTAAGAAGTGAAAGATCCAAATGGGGCAGGATTACCTTAGTAAATACGGTCTACTATTTAAATTACGCCGTTAGAACGTTCAACAACCGGGAAGAGTGAGAATGTCGAGTGAATTGAAAAATTGCCGTTTCGAGGTTTTCTTTTCTCTCGAGAAAAACGTAAAGAATTATCCGATTTGTTACTTGATAGGACTCTTTTAAATCGCGAGACTATTCTTATCTAGGATATATAAACCTTTATAATATACCTTCTTAAATTCTCAGTATTTTCCCATTACAAACTTGATGAAAACTAAATTAGCTAGGGGGATTTTCAAGAAATATATAGCAATTTAAATAACACGCAATTTTTGTAGAACGGGATACGAATAATAAACGTTTTTTACTCATATGATTTATTTGTCATACATAAACTTTACTGCAAATTATTATTTCCACTTAACTTGAGCCAAATCATAAATCTTGATTTAGTTAATTTCACTGTCAAATTTTTACTGTATGTGTTGATAAAATATCTGAATTAGTGCAGCATTTTCAAATAAGAGAATGAAGAATAAAAGTGGAGAGCAAATACAGAGTATTTATTACAGAGGCTAGAATTGTTCATTTGAAATTACAAACGCCAAATGGCCTCATTTAGTAATAAAATATAAGAATAAAAAGACATTTAAAATTGAGAAATATTCTTACAAAAATAGAAAAATATGCCAACTTGAATGAATAACTGACTCATAAATACAAGTAAATTTATTCCCAGGCCTATACCTAAACATGGAATTTTGAAATGAACTAATCTAAATGCAGCGAAAAGTTCTGCTGTGTGATATATAGCTCAATTACAGTGATATCAAATGTATGTGTATAGTTGAATCGCTCAGTACTTTTCAAATAATGATCTCAAAGCGGTTCTTAACGGTTTTTCTAGGCAACTTTTTTTATATTTTGATCTTTTTCGAGTTCGCCGAGGGAGTAAATTAGATTTGAGATGGTCTGTGGTTTCACTCCCATCTTTCCTATCCCTCTTTTCACCCCTTCCAACGCCGTACTTCAGTGCGTTGAGCAAATGGAAAATCTATACCTCCATTTCCACATTAAATATACCCAAACATTATTAGCAACACTGCAGTCGTGAATGAATCCTCTCAGCTTCCAACCGCTCCGGAGACTCGGGCCATCGTGAAAACGCTCCACTCATATTCGACTCGTTTGATTATTCAGAATGTAAATTAGTACGGAAATGAAAAGATCAGAGTCCTGGGAACAGAAATTAGCTGTATGCCTTAAAGCTAGCAATTTGGCCTGACGTATATATTATAAGGAGCTCTTTGGTAAAAGTTACTCGTTTTGTTTCGATAAAACTTCAATTGAGTTGCAACCAAGTCATCATTTAATAAGACTCTTGTTTGTAAGTAAAACAAAACTCTCTTCTTTTAAAGCAGCCCTAATAAAGAAGTGGGTTATCTGATATATCTCAGTTAGCCCTAAACAATCTTGGCTGACGTTATACGTATGATTATGTTATAGCTGGGGGCCATGTGATTTATATCGGCTGTCAGTGGCGTTTATTTACCAGGGTAAAACAATATTGTGAATGATCACATATTTTGTTGCATAATATTACATTTTCACAGAAATAACTCCTGAGGTAGAGAGTTCGTTACATTTTTCTAATGCTTTGAATTATTCTCGAAAGTCATCGCACAAGTATACGTGCATCAGAAACAATTCTGAACGAGATGGAATGATTTAAAAGATGGACAAAATGTGAGCAATGTGAATAAATCAAACCCAAAATCAAATTGACTGCAAAGTGTGCATAGAATTTCTTATATTTTTTCGCAGTTTTTGTTGTCTGTAAAACCCGAATTGAATATGTGTGTGCATGAAGTCGAGCACTTTTAGTCCCACTCCCATTTCTATAACTAATGTCGGCCTACAGGCACATCGATCAAGGAAGAATAAGAAACAAAATATGCAACAAGTTGGCCAAATACTGGAAGATACGATAAGATATTTAATCGCGCATTAAATACATTGTTAAATATATGAAATATCATTATACATTATGCTTAGTGAACATGATAAATTAAGAACTCGGTTATTGAATCAGCAATCAAGCCATATTAATATTCAGTAGTAAGTTCGTATTCGATCATTCGGAAAACGCCACAAAACGCTATAACGTAGGATAACGGTCCAGCCAGAAACTTGATTATGAAAAGAGAGAGTGCATGAGGGCGATACAGAAAGAGAAAGGGGGATTTAAGTGCATCTGGTGTTATCCTAATTTCTAAACAAAATCCTGGTTCGAGATGAAATATAAAAGTGATGCTCAATTATTTGGCTGTGTTTAACTATGAGTCTATTGAAGACGTCCCCAGCCACCATAGGGCTAACCGTTCCCACCAGGGTGGTTTCATCAGATGTGAATGATCATAAAACTTCAACAGTGCAGCTACAAAATTTACAAATACATTACGTGATGCAGGCAATATTTGTTGAGAATGCTAATTACTCAAATTGTATAATTATAAAGGTGAAAAGATCACTTGTATGTAAAAGTAAAACTCTATATTTTTTGCCATCGATTTTTACCTTACAGCGTACCGTTGCATACAGTCACAAATATCATGTGATTACATGTTAAATAACATGAGCGTTCTTCATTAATTGACTTTATTTTAGAAAATACTTCTCTGCACGGTATGAAGCAGTTTCACTGCATTATGTTCAAACGTAAATCCACTATGATCGTCTATGTGTTATGTTGACACTGAAGATGTTACGATGTGGATAGGTTCTCCTCAAACTCAGTCTCGCACATGGCTATCTCCAACGTTATGGATGAGTTATAATTACATACTTTCCAAAAATTCTACACGTGTATTCTGTCAATGAACGAATATTTGGTAAATTGTTCTTTCCATCGTGTCTCTGACGAGGAAACACAATAATTACATATGAATGAACTCTGACCTTTTACTGACTCTGATCTGATGAACTACAAATGCAAATCAAAAATCAAAAATGAAAACGTTCGAGTGTTTTGCGTCCTGCATGTAAGGCCGTGAGAAACGTGTACATCCTTTACGTCCTGCATGTGAATCCGTGAAAACGTGTACGTTTGTGTCCTGCATGTAAAGCCGTTAAAATGTATTTTGCTTCCTTCGTGTAAAGCCGTGGAACTAGTACAATCAATGAGTGTAAACTTCCCGAGTTATGCAGCCTGGAATAATACCTACATGGAAGCTTGACAGCACAAGGCTGGATAATTCACTTACTTTGTAATTCCAGAATAATAACCGTTATAATATATAACCACAATTGAATTATTTCTTTGTAATTACCCAATTAGTTATAATCTACAAAGTTCCTATTTCGAAAGTTTTTCGTACGTAAATAATGAACGAGTCGTTAATGATAGGCTCCTACTCTTTGGGTTTCAAGTCGAAGTTTGTGGATTGAGTTATGCGCGACGCGTGCATGTATCTGTCTAACACAGTGTGGTCGCAGCCTCCAAACTCATCTGCCGTGGCAAACGGTACGCAAAACATTCGCAAACTGGAAGTACGAAGTTTCGACAGAATATGTTCACTTCTCAGTTTTGCGCCATGAAACCTTTTACGCTGCTCAAAATGTTTTATGAACATAGGTAATGCAATTACTGACTATCCTATATTGTATCTACCAGTATTCTATAATAGAGCGAGTGATATCGGAAACACCAACGGCAATAAATAACGCCGCTAACTTGGTACAGTCTGAATATATCATACTTATTTAGTCATTTTAATTGACACGGGATAAAGGGGTGTATATTATTCGATTATTCTGTGGATAACCATTGGGATTGGCTGGAGTGGGATAGGCCCACATCCCACATCACGTGATAGATCATCGAATAGGACATGAAACTTGGCCACTACATCTTGACGACGATGTTATAAGCTGAAGAGAAGAAATTAACATTTACTGACGGTCGCATCTCTCTCTCTCTCTCTCTCTCTCTCTCTCTCTTTCTCTCTCCAGATTTTTTTTTTTATGGTCACCAAGAAACACTGCGTAGTAGACTTATATAACAGAACAAAACTTCGAATACATGAGAATAGAAGAAGACATGTGGGCCTAATATGGAGAAAAGGAGTAAACTGCCTGACTATGAACATATGCCCATGTGAAGTGAGGTTAATTTATTAACAATGAGTGTTCATATAAAAAATAATTGAAAATTGTAAATTGATGGAGAATCAATCAATAATTAAGTACAGAACCAGATATTTCCAATTATGAGTACAAATTGAAATTAGAAAATTATAAATGAATGTTATATGATCGATAAAAATAATTCAAACGATGAGCGAATGGTTATGGAAATGAATATGAATGGTTATGTAGAACTCTTAATGAATCTCGTAGAATGGATTGAGTGTATTATCTGATAACATTCTACATTGACTAAGAAAAGTGGATAACAAAATTGAGAAATTGAAAATTGAAAAACTATTACATATTAAGCAGCAGTCTTGAGAATTATTTGTGGACTGCCGGTTGTAATTGGATGAAGATGGTCGTTGTTCCATTGTCAACTACTGGAAAATTTTAGCTTTTTATAATTCTTAAAATGCAATTAGCTCATCTTGACTATATAGAGTATAGGCTATATTTTACTCCCGTTGCTCGGTAGGTGCTCAGGGCACACCACTTCAGGGCCAGAGTAAAAAGAACAAAAAATCGAAACAAATACGAAAACGATGAAAGACGACATCAGAAATTGTAATATTAAGAATAAACAAAAGTTTCAAAAAATGTTTTCAATGGAAACAAAATCGTAATAACATGTTCAATTTCAAGTAGTATGAATGGAAGCAGGTGAAATCGAAATTATGGTAGAGTGTATATAATTTGAATTATTGGAAATGATAATTAACTGATGATATTCATATTCAAAAATCTTGCTCAACATAATTATCTCTTGACAACATGGAGCAAAGTTGGTATTCGAAAAAGAATGAATGGGTATCGACCTATACTATGTCTATACCAGGTTCTAATCACATAGCAATAATTGCACTTCACATCGACTACTGCAGTTTGTTCTAATTTCTGATATTGAAAAATAATTAAGTGGATAAAAAGAAAAATCATTATACAATTCTGCGAGAAACGTACAACGAGTGAATATCTAAATATCTAGATTTCTGTTGAAAAGATGTGTGACACGCTATCCCTATATCCGAATATTATAGTCGTTCGCTGGCGCGTAAGAACTTGGATTTGAGTGGAAGGGGAAACCATGATTATAAATCGAATTGATATATATATATATATATATATATATATATATATATATATATATATATATATATATATATATGTATATATATATATATATGTATATATATATATTATTTATATGTAGTTATATATAATACATATACACGTGGTTTTTGGCAACAGAAGTTTATGGTTTTCTAATGTTTCAGTGGACTGGTTCCTATAGCATATTCCACATGGTACAGGTAACATTTACAAAGGCAGTCGGCACCATTATATTTCAACAACATTAGTATAGCTCAATGAGAACCAATATAAGATGAATATGCTTTCACCATGTACTGAAATATGACAAATCATCCAAATACGATATATAACATATGAAAGTGTTTTGTCACGAGTTTTTGACAACAGTAACTTTATTACGACTGTCAATTTGCTGTTCTATTTAAAAGTACTAAATTATTATGCGTTCGTTATTGATTTATAGCGACGTTTGAAGATGTTTCAATAGTAAGAAATAGTTTTAAGTTCGAGAAGTTGATGATATTCTTCAGGATTCGCTATACAACATAAATTGTAACTCTGTATAGTCCGCCTACCTGTAACCTAATCACGAAACAAGATCCTTCGCCAAACTTGTCAATGCAAGTCGAGGTATAGAGGTAATTCGTTGCTACATGACATCAACCATGGTCTGACAGCAATGATGTAATTACACAAAAGATCATTATTTTTCTCAGCCTACTGTTATGAGTTATCAATTGATTTGATGGCCATAAAAATGGGTGGGCGCTTATAAAGAAATCGTTTCTTCACGATTATCAAATTACCTCGATTAATCAAATGGTAGTTCAGTCTACATGCATGGCAAATCGTAGCCGCTGAGAGAATCTACCTCTGCACCCTGAATTTTGTCCTTGATTAATCGTCATTTCAAAATGAAATATATGCGTTCAATGTTTTTAATAAGTGATTTTCTTTCTCACGCAGATCCCATGAGGGTCAAGGAACATGGACGATGTCAAACCCGAATGGCAAGAGTCACAGCATCGACCGAACGCCGGCCGCAGACCATCAATCACCGCCAACCACAGACGCAGCTCCGTCATGAACGACGTGATAACGACGCGCAATTGGTTCACCGTTTGTATTGTCATCTGGATGGTCGGCACAAGCAACGCCATCTGCCCGTCGAGGTGCGTGTGCAACGATGAGAGCTTGGAAGCTGCCTGTGTCGACGCCGGACTGGAAGTCGTGCCAATACAACTTAATCCAAACCTGAAGCAGATTGATCTCCAAGATAACAAGATCATAAGCGTAAACTTCACATTAGATTTCTATACGAATCTTCGTACATTAGACGTATCTAAAAACAAAATCACATCATTGGGTAGTAAAAACTTTGAATTTCAACGTCAATTATTGAAGTTGAGGTTGAGTAATAATTCAGTAGGTCATTTAAGTAAAGATACTTTTAAGGGGTTGAAAAGCCTCCGTGTTCTAGACTTGAGTGGGAACCAATTAGAATCTCTGGAGGGAGGTGCGTTCTTCCATCTTCCTACACTAGAGGAACTCGATGTGACACGCAACAAGATTTTAGACATTGGTAAAGGCGTATTTGAGAAGCTGACGAATCTTCTCGTGTTAAAACTCAACGAGAATCAACTGCTCGATATACCAACACAGAGTCTACTATTCTTGCCAAGGCTCCAGCATTTAGGACTCGGTGGTAACTTGATCGAGACCATTCAAGAAGACGCCACACCTGTTTTAAATAACTTACGGTCACTGACACTGGATTCAAATGTCATCTCATACATAGATCGGGCTGCTTTCGATGGACTTACTTCCTTAGAGTATCTTACTTTGAGTGACAATAATTTAACCACAAATCCAACAGATGCTCTCTCAAAACTGAACAATTTAACCGATTTAGATCTATCCGGTAATTATTTTGAGTCGCTAAGCCCCGTGGCGTTTCAAAGTTTGTTTGAGCTCCGTCGCCTCAAACTGTCGAGATTACCAAGGCTGTGTAGAATTGATGTACGTGCATTTGTCGATAACATCAAATTGGAAAGTTTCGAAATGGACGACAATGAAATGTTGGTTGAACTGCCGTGGCGTCTCTTCCTTGGCAATCCATTATTAGTTGATATCTCCGTCCGTGGCAATGGCTTCACAACACTCGATTCTCCACATTTCCCTTTGGACCAGCTGAAGACACTGTCTGTGTCTGGCAATCCCCTGCACTGTAACTGCTCGCTGCTGTGGCTGTGGCTTCTGGTCGAGCAGCAAGAGGAGAGGCTTGCTCTGAACGACACCAGTCGGCCGGAAGTGAGGCCAGTGTTCGACATCGCAGAAATCAGGTGCGCTCAGCCAGCTGCGCTCAGGCACAAGCTGATGACGAGTGTCCTGGAGACTCACGTCCGGTGTGACGCATCATGGCTAGCCGTCATCATAGTCACACTTGTCGTGTTCATCCTCTTCGTCATCACATGTGTTGTGCTCTTGTTTGTTGCTAGTGGACGCTGTAAGAAGGGGGACAAAGAGAATGAAGTTTTAGGCAATCAGCGTAGGTTACATCAGAATGGGGCAGTACTAATGTTGCTTAGTCAGCAAGACAGTTTAGATAACTTTGTGCTAAGAACGAATAAGGAACTGGTGAATTCTTTGAATGCAGAAAGACAGTTTCAGCATCGAGCTACATGGGATTCAATGAACATGGACAATGGACATCAAGAACCAACATTGGATCTATATAACGGGCAATACACGTTAAATGGCACGACGAAAAAGCCAAAGCATATAGTTTACGTTTAGTGTGTGCCAAACTCCATAAATAAGTGTACCAAGCCCACCCTTCTACCCTCCAATCTCAAGCCAAGACTCGAAGATGAATGGCCAATTATAAGAAAGGAACCTTTCAAATTCATGTATTTTGCATGTTTTTCAATTGTATTTTCAAAGTGTTTGATATGCCAAAGCCACCAATTAACTCATTTAATAATGAGAATCTTATTTTGACACTCGCCCAAAATCCAAATATCACTGACTGATCAAATTAGTCGATTGTTAACTTCGTATTTCATCAAATATAAACACCGATAGCACATTGCTTTTTCTTCCATTATTTCTTTGAGACATATGTTTCTCAAACGAATTGTCTTATCCGATCACAAATTGTATAAATTATTAGTGATGCCTCCGGGTACCCGGGTACCCGGGTCGGGTACGGGTAATGCATTACCCGGGTATTATTCTGTTACCCGGGTACCCGGGTACCCGTCTAAGTTCCGGTAATTGTGCTAACCAGTACCTATAATATAGAAAATAACTTTTATAAATCACTCAAGCTACCGAGAGAAATTCAACTTCGCATTCTACATAAGTTTTTTCACCTACCTTCCCAGACCTCCCTCAACTTGTCATAATGCGCTCGTCAAATATCTAATCGCACCATCTACCGTTATTTTTGGTCACACGTGCAGTGTACTGCATCCCTCTCCTGTCAACCGCTCTTTAGTTGCCATGCCAAATACTATTCTTTACCGAGAACTGAGAAGCATATATAGTCATATAGTTTTCAGTTTTTAGTTTTATTTAGTTTTTTAAATTACCCGGGTAATACCCGGGTAATTTCGGCGGGTACCCGGTTCCTAATTTGTTACCCGAAGGCATCACTGTAAATTATACAATTTATCGATATATTGAATTCAAAACATCTCTTATTTTCAAAGGTTGAACTCGGTTTATAATTCACACTCATCTTGAAATGAATCAACTGAAATGGTGGAAAAAGAAACCAACTATAGCAAATCATTAATTTGCATCAACTGATACGCATATAGCCAGACGAATGCAGTTCTAGCTGCAGGAGTATTCTCTAGCTTACTGCTGGCTTACTACCAACCATTTCAATTGCAAACACAAATATATGTGTAGCATGGACATCTATTTTAATAATACTGTATTGTATAGAGTAAACAAAGAATCCTGACTGTAGCAAAACGAAGCCAAAATTGTACGAATTTCTAGATTTATTATAGACTATGGGAAACAGTTTCCAGTGAGGCTGCCAACATCGTGGTACAGATAAGGTCTGCTGTAAGTGATCCATTTTTAATAAATTAGGCCTAAAACCACTTGTATATTGTGTAGTGAGTGAAACCAAAGTATTCGTGGGATTCTGAAAAACTATATACTCAAGTTATAGATGAAGCACTTGCGGTCACATATTGTGAGAATAATTGGCATCTGTTCCAAGTTCGAGTGATTGGCCTTCATCAGATGTGGCCACGATTGTGTATCTGCATGCTTGTTATTCATAGAACTTACTCCGTTATCCAGTTTAATTTTATATTGTTATAACATAAATATACTAAGCCAATTTCATGAACCTTCCTTATACCTGTATTCCGAGTGTGATTGATATTTCAACTGCGGTAATATTTCAAATATTATATTTATCCATGTTTTTATTATGGAAAAGACTGAAAATGTTGTGAAGAGAAAGTGTCAATATTGAGTGAATTTAAAAATTATACAATAAAAGTTAAAAATACTAATTTTGTCATACTTTTTTGATCAATTGTGTAAGCTATTGTTTGTGCATTGATGGAGCAAAAATTGGTATTGATGTATGTACACTAATCTCAATATGTAAAACAGTAAACGGATAACTGTGTAATAGTGATAGGTTCTTTCTTGAATTAAGTATGTATAGAGACAAACAATATCTTATTTAATCTACCGTATCAAGTATGTGAACTATGAAACTAGCTTATTCATTCATGTCGAAACATAAATCAATATATATCCTCTAAATGTTGATTAATTTTAAATGATTCATTTAATTTGACGTTTTGAATTTTTCCCTGTAAGAAATATGATTGAATATCGCAGATGACTAGCAGTGATAACACTGACCTTATAACGATAGAATATAATACTGTTGTCACCAAATTAGATACATTATGTGATCTTATTCGAATAGAAAATTACAAAATGCAGAAAGTTTGTTTACCTGTTACAAACAGAAAGTCCAAAACTTTTTGAATATATGTTCACAACTATATTTGGTTCATAATACGGTATGTATAATATATATATATATATATATATATATATATATATATATATATATATATATATGTGTGTATTCACTTGAGTAGCTATTATTCAGGCTAAAAATATGTTTTCTATGGAAAAATAGTCTTGTATCGTCATTCAATTGTGTATCTTCCTATAGCAAATCAATGTTTTGAATATATACCCTATTGCAATTTCTCTCTAACCCAGAAATCTCTTTGAGGAGTATTATTTGATAACCTTCATGTACATTAGAATTGTATTATTTTCGAATATAAGTATTATAAAAAAGACATTTGGTACGTGTGTGTATGTGTATATAATATAGGTGAATCGATTGTAAATTCTTTATAAACACACCAATTACTCAAATAAAGATATTACCATAATGATGTGGAAATATGTATTCAATTTTCTCCCACAATAGAAAATGTGTGTGATATTTCGGAGCTATCTTCATTTAGTTTTTATAGGTCATGAAAGTATCAGAAAGATCTGTCATGAGGTTGAGTTTTGATACAAGCTCGAACCATTGGAAGCATCATTGCTGAAACCAATCAATTTTAAACCTGACTTTTTAAAAGTCTGTATTACTTTTTTCTTTTCGTGCCACGAGAGAAAATAATGAAAGTTTCTACTTTCTGTGAAGCACTCGTCTCGTATAAAAGTGGTGAATTTCCCACTCGACATAGTGACAACTGATTTTCCGGTAAGATTTTGCTTTTTCTATTTTGTAAATATGATAAGTTGTTATACGTTTGAAAGTGATTTGTGATTTTGTTCCTACTTTTATTCACATTGGAAGAGTTTATATGAATTATTTGCACTCTAATACTAAGTTCCGTGTGGAATATACACAAGTCAACTGCATGGATGTGAATCACATGTGATCCTTGAGGCTGTATTGAGGCCTAATGTTCGCCTGTGGAGTGCATTCGAAGGTTGAAGGTACCAGCTCGAATAACCGATTCATGTCATCATTCCAAAAGTATATTCGTTTCTGGGTATTATAAAATAGTCGTGAAATATTTTGTGAAACAGGATTTATTTATTAATTATTAGCGGGCGCTGAACGGAATAAATGAATATGTATATTATCTGGATTTACTGTGAAGATATTTCAAGGTTTCACACATACTAGTGAAAAAGGAGAAAAACAAATGTAATTCAAAGAATCTTAATCACACTTCGAATTTTTTCTGGGTAAGCAACCATCTCAGGTAGATTTTATATATATGGTAATACTGGTTTGGCGGAAATTTGCCCTTCTGTGATGAGAGTTGATGATTCGGAAAAAGATCCTAGTTTCAAGACGTTTTGGTGCGGAACTGAAGATGATGATTGAAGACTGAAGATGATGATATCGAACATAATGATGGGCTATCAAAAAAAAGTCATATTACATGCAATGTAAAATTGTGTGAAAAGAAGTTACAAAAAATGGTTGAAAGCCACCAGATCCTTATATTATGTGTCTGAATCTCCTAACATTCCGTAATAGCATAACCACACATCTCATCTCAATATTCATGTTTCTGTGAATCAGCATGATCCATTTTATACGTGTTGTAGTACTGGTGGAGGTGCCAGTTTGTGATACTGGTGGAGGAGCCGGGTTGTGATGCAATATAACAACTTGATGTTGATTAAAAGCTCATGAAATGAGTGTTTTGAGTACAGTGTGTTGATCTAGACGTTACAGTGCGTGTGAAATCATATCAAGATGTATTGCTACGGGGTTGTGACGGGCTGGGGTGCCATTCAGTGCGAATGCTGAGAGAAATCGGTCAGCGCGTGCATGAACGGCACGTGAGTTCGCCGGGTCAAGTGATGTGAGTACATTCTATGGAAAACAATAAGTTAACTCTCAGACGTGGCAGTCAATGCTCGACTAACAAAAGAAACGGAATTATCACGCTAGAAGTACTGATATCAGAAGCGTAAGTCTGAGTTGACTGATACTTCGTTCTGTTTGTTAAATATGCATTGATTCAATGAGTATGTTTATGACTTACTTACTTTAAATGCTGTCATTACAGAACTTGAATTTTATTGAATTTTATTATTATAGAACTGTTCGTTTTTTTTCAGTAACATACAAATTTCATACAAAAAAATTGTTTGCCAACGGATTAAGACTAAGGACGAAAGATTGAGTTAAGGACGAAAGATGAGTTTGTTTGTGGTTTGATTTCATGATTATTTCCGTATGCATAACCTACCATCATCCCCAATTCGATCGTTTAATCAATCAAATAACTCCAAGTGCTTTTTGTAATTAATAAGACCTCATTTACTTCATAAATTTGGTCACCATACTGTTACTAGAGAAGAAAGTTTTTTTTTATAACGATTCCAAATGTGGAAATTTCTGACATTTCTCTATATTCATTCGTAATATTTTGCATCAAGTTCAGAATTTTTCTCTTTTTAATATGTAGATCACAACATTGTTTATTCAACAAACAAATTCCTTCAACTAAAGATTCGTAAATAATCGTGAAACCCTCAAAAACAAATTGAAACTGTGAATTGAAACTATCGGAACATTGTACCGTAAGAGTTTATCAGTCTTTCCCTTATTTCCTACGGGTTCTTGCCTTCATAATTGTTGATACGTATGTATTGCATTTCTACAGCTTTGGTGATTAGCACATCCAAACGCCAAAAGCCAAAAGCCAAAACTCTGCCATTCGATATATCAAATGAATTCATCGTCAATTCATTCTCTCGTCATTGAATCAAGTCTGTGATTACAAATTAAATTTCCCCCAGTGAAAATTGAGTTATATAAAGAAGACGAATGAGCGATCAGAAATGATTGTCGCGTCTTACAAAACTGTATTTTTTTCAAGCTTTAGCAAGCACAACAAGCTAGCAAACTGGAAACAAATTGATTCTTAAAAGTGGAGAGAATGATATTATAAAGATTGCTATTGAACAGTGCGTATGAAGTGTTGACATGATTCCGACCGGATGCGCTCAATTGCTCCTAATCAAGTATCTGCTATCGCCGTCCTAATGCACGACATCTCTATTGGCTAGTTTACAACTTGTTCCAAAGAATTCTTCACCAATCATACTCGCTGTTAGGAAGCTGTGCTAGCCGACGCGTCATAGAACGTCTGTAGTGGGGTGCTAACGGCTAACGTCTACTGCGTTGGATGGTTCTTAGGCGTCTTGGATGCATGCCCATTTGGCAATTGTTCCTTTGATGGAAACGGATGGTAGCAGCACAAGCAATAGAACAGAAATATAAAAACTTGTGGAGTACACTTGCACATTTAAGTATCCTATACATTCTTGATTATTTTTCAAGTCATTAAACAACCATTATGTGTACGTCTTACATTTTTGTAAGTACCCAGAAAAAACTCGTTAGAATGCTTGCTATATATAGTTCAACATAAACTTCTCAATTTGCTGTGACAGTTCATTTTACCAGGGATTTTTATAATAATACATAATATGAGATATATTGTATGATACGGTAAGTAAACAACATATCAATTGCTTTTCAATTCGTATCGCAGTATATAGACAGCATATATATATTATAGTATATTGCCAGTACATACAATAGACGATCAACCAATGAATGCATTTTTATGAATAATTCTATTATTATTATTTTTTCGTTAAGTGTGTTCTATTATTTCTCTGTAGTTTCGAAATTGGAAATTTTTGCATTTTCTTGTTCCATATATTGTCATAGAAAGATTCAGTCGTGGGCCCCTGATATATAATGAAAATGTGCGTTTTTACTTCTAACGCATGAGAGAATGAAATACTGTTGAAGTGATTATGTCGTGAAAACGATCTGCTTTGCATGGTCCATTCATTATCTCAGCTTCAATCTATTCAGTACTGAGGTGAATTGTGGCAAATTATATTATTAGTAATGATTACTAGATTCGCTAGATAACTCACTTCAGTTTAGAACAAAATGGTTGAGAGTGTATGGGAGTCGATGCAGCGGACTAGAGTTTCTTTGCGGTCACTTTTGAACGGTATCGAATCGGATATCAAACATCCATGACGGAATAAACACGGATATTTTCAATACCTTCAAGATGGGACAAGGTATAATTATTCGACTCATATTGCCTGATTGACAATTGGATATAATTGAACAATGTGTTTTTTCAACTCTGTAAGTTTGACAACTATACGCAATTGAGTTCATGAGTTATTAAGATAGGCCTACTTGAGAATTTTTATATCTCATACCGACCTGAAGTTATTATCAAAAATCTGATATTTCGCTGATTGTGATCTCATGCACTCTTAAGAATAATGAATCACCATACACATCATGTGATGTTACAAATGCAATTATACAATGAGCATGAATAACGGATAGCCTAAATCGAGTAAATTCTCTGAATTTCTGCAAATCTCTCGTTCTTACTTTCATCTCTTATTTTTATCTTCTTTTGTTCTATCTTTCCTTTCATTCTTCTATTCTCTTTCTATAATGAATTATTTATACATGTGTGTTATGAACACTTGAATGATTGAGAATAATGTATATATTTGCAAATTATTCCTGACCCACATTCCTTGGTATATTTACACCACAATATCACGCAGTTGGATCTCACCACAAATTAAAGTGTCATATTGGTTATGATCCAACTGCTGTATACGTAATAATTGACGAAAAGTGAATAAAACGTTGTTGGTGGAGAAATGAAATTTCATTACGTTTGTATTGAAAAACAGGCGTGGCCGGTAGCAATCAATTACAAACCATAGGCTAATAACATATGTTATTAAACAAAACGAGCACCAACGAAATGATTAAACAATCGTATAAAAAATGTGACGAAGCAAAAAGCAATTTGGAACACTAATTTCTTATGATCGATGGGAGAGCCCATACCACGTAGGAAGGACCCGCGATATATACGATATAAAAATGGAGTAAACTAAAGTGACATTTTCGTATAGCGCATCGCGGCCAGTTTTATTTGTATAGTTTATCAATAAAAGATGTAGGCCTATTAAGGCTTCCAGTCCAAGGGTTGTGGGTGAGTTTTTTTTTAGCGATCCATTGATAGTGTTGGTGTTTTGATTGACATTTACCAGAAATGGCATATCTTTATGGGTACATTTTTACATAATGCATCATATTCAAGGGATTCTCAACCTTTCAATATAAAATAACCATTGTTAGCGTGTGGTGAATTCATTCAATACATCTCATCAAGAGTAACTAGAAAGCAACAATTTCAGGATAAAAACATAGAAAGTGATCGCGATGCGCTATGTGATAGATTTACCAGAATCAAAATCCAACCCAACCCACCCCGATCATTTTAATTGAATGAATTTCATATAAATGCGTCCAAGTTCGTCCGATGATTTAGGAATCATCTTGAGTTACTCTCCATATGATGTGCGGTGACTCGGTGAATTCTTACCTACGTGGAAATGTGCTGGAGCAAAGAACATGCGTGCATTATTTCTCATATTTATATATTATATATATTCACGAAGAATCAATCATATTCTATCCGATGAATTGGTTGAGTTCAGAAATTTGATAACTTTGTCAATACATTTTAATCATCTGACAATATTTTATTCAGAAAGGTAAATGAACAGCTTTTGTCAAATATAAGAATGTGCTTCACAGTGGGAATTTGATTGTTTGTATCACATCTAGGTTTAGTTTGCTCCAAAGTATATAAATAAGCGGGAGCTGGCAGTGTGTGGCCTATTCGAGACTGGATCAAAACCACTTCTTCTCTTCTCGAACTCCGAATAGAGGAGGGTATGATATACAACGTTCGATCTCATCAAATTTATTATTTATCACAGAGTTCCACTCACTCTGCCATAAACCTGAGGGGAACCTACCCACAGCATAGAATTTACAGTCTCAATGTAACATATAATCGATCGCAGTGACTTTCCGTGTGAATATATTCTAGTAAAACTGCTTCAAAACATTTAGAGAAGTATTTTTTTAAATACTGTCGATCCATAATAAGCATTCACAGTATGTTACATGATTTTTATGTAACGGTACGCTGTGAGGTTCTCCGTTTGGGAGTAATATCGAGTATTACTGTTATATGCAAGTGATCTTTCCGCATTTGTTATTCTGAAATATAAGTCATCAGCATTATCGATAAAATATTGTCTGCATCAAATGTTATATTTGTTAATTTTGTATTTGGACATGACGAAGATAAATGGTCATCCATATCTGTGAAATCACCCTGGCGGGAACGAATTAGATCCACACAAGTAGTGAACCCTGTGTAAAAATTGTATTACTTTATTACTCGATATGATGTTTATAGTTATATCATGTATCAGAGCAATACAGCTGGTGGATAAGTACTGTGTTTTTATGAGTATAATACTGAGTCGAGTGGTCTAATGGCTAGCCCGCTGAACCGCCATTCAGGAGACCGGGGCTTGATTTCCACTGAATGAGTGGTTTTCCTCCGACCTTCAGGTGAAGTCTGGGATGTTTACCTAATACAAGACCACAGCCGTCTCATTCCCTCATTCCCACCTACTAATGAGCCCACTGGCTGACACTGTTTTTTTCAAACTACACTCGAATAAATAAAATGTGAATGTAATTAAGAAGAAACTACTGTTCATGTTGAAATGCTTCCATCTTGTAGATTCGATATGGCTAAATGTTTGTAAGCAGATCTCCATTTCACAGCACCTGCACACGTAACCAAGCTGAAGTTCACACCGTATGTTGGTAAGACTAATATTATCCAGCGTAAATCGCCTGTTAATACAAATGCTAATTGAGTAATAGACTGTTGCAATAACCTTGGTTTTATTTCCATCCCACACCGCACGGTGTATGGGCCGTGATCTCGCGACAGCGGCCTATCGCAGTCGCCCGCCGCTGTTGCTCCAACTATCATCATCCAACATGAGCCACCATTCAAAACCTGCATTACGAATGAATATTACCAATTTAAAGGTTCATTGAGTGGACTAACAAAGACAATTACTTTATCAAAAAAACGATAATCGAAGGAACTACCAATGAAAATCAATTTGATTGAAAGTGAGTTCAACAAGCAATATCAAACTATAGAAATAATCGTGTGAAAATAAGTGACATAAGCGAATGTTTGCTCTGTTTATCTACATTTCAAGAAAACAGTGGTTCTGAAAATTACGATTTTCTAATAATGATGATTAGTTGACGTCTAGTAGAACAGTTGCGAAAGAGTTTATTTATAGCAAATCCTCGCCAGGTAGGTTGTCTAATGTTGTCCGTGTCACAAGTTCAGTATCCCTCACTTAAACTCCATTCAATTAGCAACGCCAGAGTTGCATTTCGTGTGAAATACATTCCATAGAATAGATTCAAATTAAAGTTATTATAAGTGATCCGTTATATAGGTATTCGTATATTTATATGGTCTTCAATAATATTTTACTATACCTTATTATTATGCACTGATACGTTAGTTTTAGTTATAATATTCCTATATTATACAGTTTACTGTTTCCTAGTGACAACCATTTTGTTGACATCAGATTTCATATACACACGTATATATATATATATATATATATATATATATATATATATATATATGTATATATATATTGATATATATTGATATATATTGATATATATAATATATATATATATATATATATATATATATATATATATATATATATATATATAATCCTATATTAATATTCTCTGTGAATGCATTCGAAAACGGAGTTGGATCGCATATGCTATCCGAGAAAACTTCATAACTAACTACTCGAATCCATCTTTATATGCTATACAATATACAAAACATGAAATAAATGCAAAACCGGGTGAAATTTGATATTGAACTAGAAGCCGCAAAATAGCTTCCAATTGATTTTGGTATCATCGTCCAGGCATTGTTTGAGAGACATTTATATTATATCATTCGACATTAACATCACACAGCGAGGTCAAAACATGTCTTAGTCTACGTTTTATCATACATCCACGGTTCATGGTTACAGGAAAGAAGCAATTACAGAGAAGACTTGTATAAATTATTTAATTCAAATATTGAACGAGGAAATGGTAAAAGAACAGAACATTCAGTCAATCAAGAAACCTGGCATTGACGTCATTGATTCGCGTGTTTCAAGTAATTGTAGACAAAACTCAAATAAATAAATTGATGAATTAGAATCGAGGTTGAATCATTGATGGAAAACGCCGTTCCATATTATGCTAATACGAAATTCACAAATTCACAAGGTTTTTACGGTTTTCATTCTTTATACTCATAATTTTGTACCATGTCCAAACTAACCCATAGTTCCTTTTTTAGTAGGAATACTATTTAAACATTACAAATAGATGCAATATTTCATACTCTATGGCAATGAAACATTTGACAAGTTACAAGATAATGTCATATTTGCACTCGCCAGAAATTCTGTGAAATAAATCCTCGTGTGAGGGGCAAGTGGTGCCATGACATTTGGCAAAACTGAACAAGCAATACGCATGGTTTCATACACGCTTGCATATTTAACATAATGCATAAAGACCTACCAACAGCTAAGTTATACGGCCATGTGCCACAAAATATATATATATATATATATATAAATATATATATATATATATATATATATATATATATATATATATATATATATATATATATATATATATAGGCCTATATATATACATATCCTGGAAAAAGCAATTGCTACTTCATTTGTTTTCCATTTCTGCCCTCCAGGTTCCAATTACATTCATTGATCTATATTTCAACTCGAACCTTTTCTACAATTGTCGCTTTCTCCCGTGGCGTTATAAATATCGTGCAGGCCTAGTCCTGGATACAATAACATCAATCGTTAAAAGAAAAAGATCGGTGGAAAATTATGAATTTTGTTTCAAAACTTCTTGCGGTGAATGGATGGAGAGAAGCCATTTTCAAAAATCATAATTATTGATAGGCCTATGTGAAAATGTTAAATGTGATTAATTAAAACAATTTGATTCAATAAATATATAATAATAAACAATACATATAAGCACGAAGTTTTTCTACAGTTCGATCACTTTGGAGACAAATAAAAAAAAATCAGAATTAGAGCTTTATAGGCCCTACTCAATAAATATTGTGAGCTGTTTATTATCATTGAAAAAAATATATTCAAATGAAATAAATGAATGCATTAACAGAAAAAATATAAATGCGTTATATAAACAGAGGAATACTTGGATGAAGAAATAAATCTCCATTTTGCAATTCACATCTTCTTGGTATAAACAATATTTGAAAATAACCAAAAACATGTTATGATTTCTCAAGAGAAGTGACGAAATAACCGTAGCCGCCCCGGTGGCTAAGTCAATTATCGCTAGCGGTAGTAACTGAAGTCACCGTTGGGCGTGGGTTCGAGTCCCGCATAAGGCATGGATTTTTGTAAACGTCCTTTCATCTATCATCTCTTCATCGTTTCATTATCTTTTTTTTTTATATATATATTGGGTTTAACGACGCACTGTAGTGACAGCGAAGGTCTATTGGCGTCGGATGGATGATTAATGGGGTGATGGGATGATGATATGAAGGTTTCCTGGTTAATGGGAAGGATAGTGGGAAGGAAGCGGTCGTGGCCGACTTATTGTAGGAGCCATCCCGGCATTAGCCTAGACTACAGAGGGAAACCACGAAAAACCCCTGTAAAGATGGTCGGCGGCGGGGATCGAACTGGGTCCGAAGTTCCCGTCGCATACCAGATCACAAGAAGCGAGCGTGCTAACCACTGCGCTAAATGTGCTGGTACGTTTCATTACCATCCGCTCATTCGTACCCCCGTATAATCTAGCTGTTGGTGGGGTCGTTAAACAACATAAAAAAAACGTTGCTCTGATTTGTTGCACATTTAAGAGCAAAATAGAAAATAATTGAGAACAAAGTGAAATATATATAATATAGGCCTACTAATAAAAAATATGGTATGATATAAAGCGAACAACTAAATTATTGCTCATAGTAATATGTGTTTTGGTCTTCTATGTTTAAACTGTTTATATGAATGGGTACAGTTCTTTAGTGTATTGACCCAAACACAAAATAAGTTTATTTTGATTGGAGTCAGACTTTACATGAAGTTTTTCAGTTCAATTGAATCCAGAATCAAAGAAATTGAGAAATTTACGCTCATTATGGATACTGAAAATTAAAGTTCATCAGTAATTCCATGAGCTAATCGGATGCATTTTTTACAATTTGAAGTTTATTGTCGTTAGATTTGCAAGGACTACTCCAACAGGGCGGTGATACGTCAAGGTGAGTCTGATTTGAAAGCAAAACAGTAACTCCACAGTAAAAACGATTTCAGTCACAAAATAACCTAGCTGTTGGTGGGGTCGTTAAACAAACAATGAACTATCAAGTAACAATGTTCTTCATTCTTTTGACCTTTCTCATTGAATGAGTAGTTCATTACCAAATACAAAACAATCGTAGATTTTGTCGCAGTATTTTGTCCCAATTTCTATATCTGAAGTTATCAGAATTATCAACCTAAATAGGGGCCTACCTAAATATTGACCTTAGTATTAAACTATCAAGTATTTCCAATTAAGTCAGCTGGGTAAACACAAATTAAATGTGAATATATATTGTTATGCTATTTACCGTACCTTGATCCACCAACGATATAATTGAAGAAAAGTTGGCAATAACATGAAGATAAAAACAGCTGAAGTTGTTGATCAATGTGGTTTCCGGCACATCCAAAAACATCGCGGCGATTTCCCAAGATTTACGCGCCAAAACTCATTTCGAGGTTCACAATACAAGCTGTCAGTTATAATCTGATCAGTTTCGTGACGGTGATGTTGCTGTTGATCTTAATGTTGACGGTGAATCTACCGGTGGATGTCACGTGCGGTCACATTAAATGGTCGATCAAGCAACATTATAATATAGATCCTGCAGAATATGTCCTAACATACAAATAAATTTAAATTTAAAATACACATAGATATTATTTTAGTTTCAATTCTAATTTTGGAAGAGAATTCGTGTGTCTCTCACAATAACTTTGGAACGATTGTAAGAACATGCAATGTATATTATTGAAACGGCATTGTGAACTGTATCGGAGCTTGTAACGACACTCCGTTGAGACAATGGAGCGTTTTTCTCAGAACGAGCTTTCATTTATCCACAATAATCAGAGAAAATTGAGGCTGAATGTATGTATCTTTATGAATTCCGTGAATCGATATTTGTGAATTTCACAACACTCATTGCTTCATTGTCATGTTTGCTATACGCAATTGTCCTTCCGTGTCGTGGTTTCATTACAACAAATGCTTCCTACTGTATAATTGTTAGATCTGAAAGCTTTCCCAAGTTATCAAAAAGATCACTGCCGACACACTCTTATCATTGTTCCACCAGCAGATCAGTTGATCTCAGCATCCAGAAGAGGATCACTCTCCATATCCGTACAATACCCTATTGTAGGAGAGGATGTGATCCACTAATTATAGTATCCATATATCACTCATCGATAGTGCCATATTAGCACGGAATACGTAGCCTCTTCTCACTCAATCGATCAATTTGTATCACCTGCTACTGAGAAGGGTTTTAGAGGGAGGGGGGTTCCCCAGATGACTGTCACAAAGAATTTTTTAGATTTTGGTTATTTCATGTAGATCGTCATAGTTGGGATCCAATTTTAATTTTTTAAATATGTATAAACTATCGGACTTACTCAAATTATATGTTTTCTTCATATAACGATTTAATAATTAGAGAAGATGTATTTAATATATCAATTAGGAATCCATTTATTGATTTGATTCTGAATCGTAGCAAAGACTGAAAACTTATTCACATATGCATTAAAATATTTGTAATTTGCTCAATTATTGTGTTAGATGAATTTCCATGGAATGAGTGATGGTATGTCTATGGAATAAAAAGAGTAAATTATTCTAAATTTGCCTAGGGTATGAAAACAGAGAGATAATAATGTTGACTCCATACATTTCGAATCCTCAACATGGGAGCTCTTATTAGATGATCTTGAATTCCGAATTGAGTGGAATGCAAATAGTTTGGCACACCTCCGAGGGCCCATACGCCTATAAATAAATAGGTCATGTTTATAAACATCAGTCTCGAACGCACCTATTGTCAACACATTCACGCTGTATTATTTACAGGTGGGGAAAATGTTTTTTTTTGGGTTTTACGTTCAATTGAATCTCTTATTGGGTCAATATATGGATACAAAAATCAATTATTGGAGAGCGAAATGAATTAAACAGCGGAAGTTATTCACCTCAAACATAATGTTGTATGTAAACTCAATTTAATTAGCCTTTTTTTTATCCATGGCCGCCCATTTGATTTGATTTTAATTGTATCATTTCATTATAATACGAATTGATAATCCTTTCGGACGAAAACTTTGATTAGATAATTAAAATGTAAATAAGTATATATCTGTGTTATAAACAAGAATACTTTGATGAAATCAATCTATAGCGGAGAACTGAGATCATATTGTCAAATTCTAATATGAACCAGTTTAACAAAATTTGTTTAACAAATTTACTGTAAATTTCTGAAAACTGTCAAGAAAGTTATAAAATAGGTTATAAGAAATAAAATATCATATGGACATTTCCGAGGACAAATATCGCAATGAAATCTGTGCCGATATAATTATGTTTGATGCGAATACATTTTCTTTCCACTCACAAAATGAAATTCAAGCCTATTAAAATGACAACATTCACACGCTTTACACGACAAATAAAACGACACAATTTCCTCCTCGGCTCCGTAATCCAGTCACGTGATATATGTTATCGTTTCTCTTAAGAAAACTATATAGATTGTCTCTTTAACAGTTGTTGTTTTCTTATTTCAGAGATCACATCAAGAGAAGTATTGTGAATCAATATAGTTGGATTTCTCGAGTAAAGGGGGAACTATTGACATTTTGTCGTTGCACAAAATAAACGTCTGAAACAAACAATGGCAAACAAGATGTCGAACAGAACAATAGCATTCTTTAATATGTGTTTGTTTTTGATGAGTGTTGGCTTAACAAACGGCATTTCGGACGACTTGGAATGTCCATTAGACTGTGAATGTCATTATTTCAGAATCAACTGGGTTACAGATTGCTCGGAGAGTAATCTCACATCTATCCCTTACGACTGGCTTAGCTTAAACGTTTATATATTAAATATGAATGGTAATAATATCACAACGTTAGAAGGATTTTCGGAAGATATGAAAATGAGAACGCTACAAATGGCGGACAACGAAATGACAGATTTGAAGAAAGAATATTTCAAAGGTCTGGAACTGTTATTGGATGCTGATTTCTCCGGAAATAAAATCACAGCTGTCGATCCGGAATCGTTCAAGTGAGTACAACGTTGGATAGAATATAAATAATGAGATATGAAAATGAATCAATTGATCGTACCGAGCATTCAATTAGTTGATCATATTGAGTAAATAAGCGTCGTATGTCTCGCAGTCAGTCGAAGCAGTCGTTTACATCTTCAATGATATAGATTATTGAAAACAACTGACAGTAGTTCGTGCCAATCCAGCTATCTCTTCGATATTCAGTGTAGTTCCAAATAGACGCTGATCACAGATAGGTAATTCGATATCATCTGAAGACACATTGTACTTGCATCTCTAAGCTTACAGCCTTACACGGCTCTGGAGTATACATTAGAGATATGATTTTAATATATCATATAATAATAAAAACCATGCAATCGAGATGATACTTATATATTCATCCAGTTAAGTTGAAGTAACAAAATGAGGGAATTGAGTACAAGTAATATTTTCTCATTATACATATCGTGTTCGATAACATATCGTGTTTGATTACAGAGATAGCCCTGGATTCCTAACTCTTGACCTGCAGAACAATCCACTGACGACTGTGGATGGACCTTTTCTTATATCAAGATCTCTAATGTATCTTGACATCAGCAATTGCCAGTTGACGCACATTTCCCCGCAGTTCTTCCAAAATACCACCACATTGAGGCGAATAGACATGTCACAGAATCCTCTCAATGAAATAGACATTGGTATGTTTGATAACCTCATAAGCCTCGAGGAACTCAAACTTAACAAGTGTAATCTTTCGCACATTGCAAGTGATACTTTCGAGTTCCTAACAAATCTAAAGACTTTGGAGCTCTCTGACAATATCTTGAGTACTGTGGATTGGACTAGTGTTCTGGGTAGCCTCGTTCGGCTGGAACTTCTTGATTTGAAACATTCTGCCATTTCTAATTTACCTGAAGACGTGTTCTCGAACAACACTTGGTTGCGAAGTTTGATCTTAGCTGAAAATGAGCTGAGAGATTTCGAGGTAGCAACAACATTAGGTCATAATTTGAAACATCTTGACATGTTAGATCTGACAAATTGTCAGCTTAGAGGACCACTTTCCGAGGATGCATTTGCTAACGCCACAAAGCTCCGAACATTGCTCCTAAGTGGTAACCCGCTGTCTGCAAGTGATCTGTCGGTAGCGCTACGGCCGTTGTTAAAGCTACACAAGCTTAGTTTGCGAAACTGTGGACTCACACGTTTACCGGGTAATACTTTCCATCGTTTCGATCATTTACAAGAACTCGATATCGCTTGGAATCCACTAAACGATGCCTTCACTGGTCTATTAGCTCCGTTGGACACTTTGGAGTATTTGGACATGAGCTACAGTAACTTATCACAGATATCCAGGAACACATTTTCAAAAATGAATCACCTGAGACGACTTATTTTATCTGGAAATTACCTTACTTATTTGGAATCTGGTTTATTTCAAAATCTCACCAACTTAGAGACATTGGAGCTGAACTATTGTGGTCTGACACGTATCCCTGATGCTACAGTATTTTTCAACAATTCGTTCTCAAATCTCCAAGAGCTCAGCCTCCGTGGTAATCCCTTAGACATAAACCTATCAAAGCCATTGTTTCCAGAAGTATTATCGAAGCTTCAAATTATTGATTTGAGCTTCTGTAATTTGACTCAATTAAACGAGATAGCATTTGAAGCCACACCAAGTGTCAAAAGGTTAAAACTTGCTGGTAATCAATTCGGGCAAAGCAATGAAAACGGTCTAGCGTTCTTGCACGCCTTACTGAAAATAGAGATTCTGGATTTGAGCTCGAATCAACTGAAAGTATTAAGTCCAGAAGCATTCCATTTCAACCGATTCATTACATCTCTGAATCTAGTAGGCAACCCTTGGAAGTGTACATGCGATGTGGCTGACATTTGGAACTGGGCTGCACAAAGTAAACAAGACCACAGGGTGCTCGTTGGATCCACCACGTCACCAGAAGACGCGCCCGTGCAAGGGGTCAAACGCAAGCGTGGTCTGATGTGCAATTACGAGTCAACGGATGATTTCCCCAAAGATCGTCGCTATTTGAAGCGAATGAAGGATTCAACGACCAACCGAACATGGGCAAAATACGTGAAAGAAGCGAGATGTGTGGTGAAGACTTTTGTTGCTGAACCAACAGCTGAAGAACAGATACTCTTCAACCAAATGGCAATCGCGAGTATCAGTTCCTACAAACACTTATATCTGAACGATACACCACCCAGGTGGCTGGTCACAGTTGTGGCTATAGCCGTCTTCTATTCGCTCTGCATATTGATGACAGTCGTGTACGTACAAACGTCGAATAAGCTGAGAAGAAGTCGTGAGCTACTAGCGGAAAAAGACAGAAAGGCAAAAGAACTTTTTGAACGTGAGGCGAAAATGGAATTGGAGAGATACATACAGCATTCTCATGTTGCTGCAGGTGTTTATAATCTATAGAAATATAATACATATCTCCACTGATGAACCACTTTTGCAATCTGGGTACACACGTGCTTGATTAGGGTATGAATCGATAAACTAATTAATTACATTACACCATTTGCCACCTTTATGAAAATGAGTCGTATCAAAATTTGAATTGAGCATATATTATTTGTTGTTTATATGAATGTAATAACATAGAAATGAAAATAAATCAAGAATGTGAAGACAATAATTCATCTTGCAGAGTTCTCGTACATTTGTCTATAATTTTTGACAATGAGAACTAATTTGCCACCCTACATAGCTCAGTCATCTGAGGCACCGCTTTAGAAACCGATGTTATGTTGGGCGTGAGTACAAGTCCTTGGTGATACATATGTGTCTTTTTTTTATCTCGTTTTGAATAAACACAAGTTGTTGTTTCCTCCAAATATATCAAAATTCTTATTAATTGTTCAAATTAATTAATAATTATACCATACTATTGCAACCGACTATCATTTTTCCGAATAGCTTTTTTAGCAATATGTCATTTTGTCAGAACTGTAATGCTAGCTCGTTCTGCTTATAGCCGTAGGCCTATATGGACCGATACCACGTATTAATAATGAATACTGTGTAAAGTGTGTTTACACATAGATTAATTGCCAAGATAGTATTCGCTATTATTCGTACTACACATATATTTAAGTCTTGTCTACTATCATTGTGATTTATTCAGATTATTTAGATATTGTGGCTTTTTGATGAATTGTTTTCTGTGACAATCAAGATATGTTCTAGCATAAGATCTGAAATAGTTCTACCAAATATGAAGGTGCTTCTCTTAATGGCAATATCAACAATAAAGCAAGTTTTAATTATTTATTTATTGTATTAAAACAATATTTCCATGTACTATTTTATTTTCTCATTGAAATAGGAAGTACAATTGTACGTGTACGAAATTGTACGTCACCACAGATCTTTCGCTTCATGGAAATCATGCATACTTTCGACATCAATACAATGTCTTCACTTTAGCATTGAATCAACCATTAATTATGAGTGAAAGCACTGGACAATGCATCATTCATGTGATCCAATATTACGACTGCTATTCGGATGTTTGATAGAATATACAACAAAAATTGTATTGTTATGAGTATATACATTATAATAATGGTTTCATTTATTTTACATTGTACTCAATTTCCAATTGGACATCATAACTTAGACGTCTATGAGTCTATACGTAGCATTTTTTCCCGCAGTGACAATTCTCAGTTTTGATAAGTATTACCTTCTCGGAAGTGATAACAAAAACTAATACTACGCCAAGAATTCTTCAAATATTGGTTTTGTTATGACATCATTTTAACGATTAGAGGAACTAAACGATCTTTGACGATAGGAAATATCTAATACAAAAAGCGCACCTTTTTTTAAATCTTTTTGACACATCTTCACCTATTATGTAGTACAAATGATGCCACTCAACTATGGCATGTAAGAACCTATAATTTGCACAGAATAAAGGTTCTTCAAGTGAAAGTGCGCCAAAACAATTTCGATCGGTCGCTCGAAAAACCTTACTCTCAAACCTCATTCAAAAGTTTTCAGTACGATTGTTTGGAAAAAATTAAGATTGGATATGACAAAATTAGCGTATTTCTTGAAGATGTATAAACATGACATCATTTGATGGTTTTCATGGATACCACTCGGTAGGTAACAAAGTTTTATAAGTTCACAAAAAACTGATGTTTCACTCAATCATAGTTTGAGATTAGAACAAAATTGCCTCATTTGGACCACACCAACTTATAATTGAAATAATTCAATAGACAATTATGAAATGTGTATAAACATCAAGCAGGATCTGTAGCATGATATCTGCTAGTCAGGACTGAGTGTTAGGATGGATCCAATTTCTTTTTTTAATTAACATCGAAACTTGATACAAAATCATTGTTTCAAAATTGAGGCTAAGGAAAGTCAGGAGTGTTTCGTCGAGGTACTCATTCAACAAACAATAAATCTATAGGAAACAGTTCAAACATTTACATTGGGGAGGAAAAAAATCTTGAATCTTATTATTATTATCTTGATCTCCTCTTTCTTATTATTCTTGAATTCTTCTTTCATCTTCTTTCTTCTTTGTTCTTGATATTTGATCTAATATGGCTTGACAAACATATCGTGAATTATGAAGTAATGGAAAAATGCTATTTCAAAACAGTACACAACACAATTGCAAGAAGCTAGTTGACACATAACCAAATCATTCTATATCCTGATATCTTCTATCATACTATATATATATATATATCTGATGCAATATGAACCCTAGGCGAGTCGACTTCTTTTATCACTCTATATTGCGTTTAACGACGCATTGTAACGATGACTTATATCTGTAGGTGAATGATCTCTTAGAGGGGATTGGTCAACTGTACCACGAATCAACTGTCCTAGAACTTGACCGACTTGAAACATAGACCTACTGTTCTAAACACCAAATGTCCTGAAAATACTGACCTAAATTTCTATTTCTTGAACAGCCTGCCCTGTTCAGAAGTCAAAGTGGGGGATTGGGAGCAGTTTCACTACAATATGTTCAAACTTCAAACGAATAGCTACTATACGATTGTTCAAATGTTAAGTTGACACTGAAAATGTTACGCTGTGGGTAGGTTTTCCTCAGCATACTCTTAATATCATACCATAGTGGACAATTCAAAACAGTTGTTATACGGATGTGAAGTGATGTAATAAGGAGAAAAATCATCGATATACTTTTTACAGTATTTCTACAGTACAGTATTACGGAAATAGTATCATAAAATTGCCTTATCGTATTCCAAAACACTCTCTAGCACAATTAGCTGAAATCTGTACGTTATTTTGCTGCTGAAATGAAAAAAAAAGTCTGACAACAAAGCCAGCAGATAACTCCAGTGAGCATTGTGTGAGATCACACTAGTAAGCAAGCAAGCAAACAGGTCAAGAGGTAGGAAATGAGACGCCCTCTTCACAAACCAGACGAAAGAATATGTATGCGAGATATTATATTAAAAATGTCTCCGTGGGCTAGCTCGTTCTTGACCCCAACTCCTTGACCTTACCTTTCAACATCAGCTAGCCGGTCGGGGGCTGAAAGAAAAACTACCCGTACTTGATATGTTTTAATAATGAAGTACTGTCAACGTTGTGCCGACACCAAGCAATTCAAGCAGCCGACTCAGGAGGTCATTATCTTCATTATTTCAAGCTGAGTATGCTTGTGTTCACGTGAGATGAAGGAGCGAACTACCAATGCGCTGGTGGTGTGGAATAGGAGGGACGGTCGATCGGAGTCTTTTTCGTTTGTGGATACGAGGAGACTAAACAATAGCTTGCAGCCTTAGATCATAGGCGTGGGCACAGGGTACGGCAGGCCTTACTTGATGCAGCACAAGGAAAAGGACAGTGACATTTCCCTCTAAATTATCTCTAACAATTATTTCAGAACATCATTTCTTACACCAACGTAATTCCAACAACCCTTCAAAATCACTTTTGATTCCTTTAAATTTCAAAGATTTCCCTGCGGTTCGAAATAGAAGCTTACCCATGATCGGTTCGTGGTTATGTACGTCATTGCAATTGGCTTTATATTCGTTACGAGTATTGCAATGAATATTATGCAGAGCAAATATGTTCATCATTAGTGTATTTTAGTATATAAATGTAAATGTATATACAGTTCGGTTTTCAGCTCACATTGATGTTTGTGTTTCCACTAATAAAGTGAGCATATAGGGATAACAATGGAGCACCTAACCATGTATATTTTGCATCATTATATAGCTTTACTAGAAAATTCAAATTTTTCCTAATGAGCCTTACCTATATGAAAGGTCGTGCACACGCCTATAGTTCTAGCATATAACCTATCTATCACCGTTCTAGCCATGCTTCTAATCTTGGACTAAGCAAGGTGCTACCGTGTGAACATGATACGGTGATTTGAATTTTTTAATCGAGTCTGAGAAAAATAACATCTTAGTGTTTGTTAAGAATCCCAAGTAGTACGTTTGGCTAATTGACAGATGAGGCAATTCTTAGTCTGAGGCGTTTAGTCTTCATGAAACAATGGAATATAGCCTACCTTCAAAAAATTGAATATGTGGCGATTTTCTACATAACCTCTCAATGTACGATAAGTGTTGAAGCCTTGACAAAGAATTGAAGTTAAAATTGTGTGTAACTATTATCTATTTTTATAATAGCCTAATATAGCCTATAATTGTGAATTTGATAATAGGATAAATTCTTTGATGGAATTACAGATAAAAAAATTGCATTTGGAAATTTATAGGAGAAATTTAAAAACAAAAGTGATTGTATTTTAAACAAACAAACAAGCAAAGTAGTTATGAGACAGGAAAATAAGCTCCCCCTTCGACATTGCTACTATATAATACAAATTGGCTTCGTACAATCAATCCACACATTACACCCAAGCTGAGTTAATCTTTGTTTCACCAATACATACCTGTTTAATTGCCATTCGAATTCGGTTCAAAGCATTATTCAAAACAAAAGTAGGCTTATAGATGAGTTTTGAATAGTTGTTCATCCAAGTGTATCACTCTTTACCTGAATATGAAAATAAATCTAGAATATTTACAAACTCGGGATGTTTTCTTCAAAGGGTGCTTACTATCTTGATAATGTTATACTTCAAAGTTACGAATTTTTTGTTCAAAGGGTAGGCCTACTTACTATCTTGATCGTGTTATTCTTCAAACTCTGAAAATCTCAGACCTATGAGAAACGTATATGCAACTACAAATAGAGAACATAGACACACATTGAATATAACATATGGCATAGAATCACCTCATTTCCAGAAAGTAGTATTAACCCATATCATAACACTGTTGGTGGGCGTAGAGGAAATAGGAATATCATTTTGAGGTAACAAAATTATAGATATTGTGCAAGTCGAAACTTTATTGTTGCAGGAATATGACAGATTGTAATTGAAATCTTCAATAAAACTATTGAAATACAGTATGAAAATGCTATCAAGTGAAACGTTGATCGACAGCTTCGACGTTTCAAGAACACAGTGATCACTTATTCCAGAAGAATATCGTATCTACAACTATATTATATTAATAATAAAAACATAAATAAAATTAATGTAATGAAAAATATTTTCAAATCTACGTAGGATGAGCAATGTTGTGACTTCTCTAGATAAAATTATCTTGACAGTTATCTTATTATCAATATATTCCATATTCTATCTTCATCTGGATACAAATTTAGACTATTATTTCTCAATTTCGAAAGATAATTATTTCAGAAATTTCTCCCGAAACCAACAATAATTGAGTATCGCGTTTGAATTTAGAAAAACCGAGTTGATCTGACCCCGAATGTGTGATGATTACAAGTTTACAACCTTTTCAAAGAGCGAGCTCGAGCAACAAGATCTACAAGAAATTAAATATATGATTATTTATCATCTTTATCTTTAATCGAGATAATTTTCCAACAGATATCCTTTCATCTTATCTATATAAACAAACCGGTTATCTCTACATTCATCCAGATACACAATGTCTAGTCACAACAGCGAGAATATGAGAATGTCAATCAACGATAAGAGGATGATCTCTTGCTTATTCCTTCTTGACAGCATTGGCCTTGTTGACAATCGGCATGACATACTTGTCGTAGGATGTGCTCAGCGCCTTGAGGATCGGTCCCACGTACTCCAATGATCTGTGGAGTAAATAGGATTAATGGTGCAATACATCTCATTGACGTCCTTTCAGAAGGGTTGGCTTGACATGCCATTGTATTCAAGGAAGAAGTTTCCGAACGACCGTCTCTCCCTTCATACACCACGAGCGAGCGTTTGGTTCACACCTTCATCTGTCGTGGCTACATAGAATATATTTCCATTAAAGAAACCACTTTATATTGTCCACCGTTTGACTCGGCCAGTCAACAAACTGCCTTGGGGACTGAAATCAGGTCGGATATGTGTTCGAGCCCCGCACAAGGCATGTGTTATTATACACGTCGTCCACATGTCATACACTCATTCGTATCTCCATATAACGGCAGCCGCTATTCATCGGACGATCGGTCTATGGCACCACATGGGGACGTTGTTGTTGTTGTTGTTGCGCGCAGTCTGACTAACCTGAATCAACCCAATCGGAGCGCCTGAAGAGCATATATACCCAGTCTACGGATAATGTTGGTTTTCGGGTGAATGAAAGTGAGAACGGAAGATGTAATAAGAAGGTGCGTGGTCCAAGTGTAAGGGCAGGTGTTTCAGGCTGACATGCCGTTGAGAGCCGCGCACAGACGCGGCACGTTGGGGCGCCGGTAAGAGGCTTAGCATCAGCAGCCATTTTACAGCTGACACTTATTTTCAATTAAAGGATTGGGAGAATGCAGATTTTATTTTTATTCGTTTCGTGATTTTCTACTTTAATTTGTGATAATTCCTTATTGAAGAACGGAATAGAAGTAGCATTGGCAGATCTATAACTGAGTGGTACTAAGACAGTGGCGAATAGCACGCCGAACCTTCACTCAGAAGACAGGGGATCGATTGCAGAAATAGTCAGGTTTATAGCAGTTCATTGAGACGGTTTCCCAATATCAAACCACGACCGACTCCTTCCCATAATAAATAAGACTATTCACTGGTCCCCTACACTGGTCCATAAACTACAGTGAAATAAAATAAATAACTCTGTGATATCCTATAAACTATATGGACGAATTCCTGTCAAAAACAGAACGTGTATAAAAATATAGCCTTTTGACCTTTTTCGAGATAACCTTTTGTATGTACTAAAAAAGAAATGTTATCGCGAGTGGGCCAACTGCCCCACGGCAACATCTGTATACACAATATCTAAACTTGCAAATTACAATCCACACAACTTGTAGGGAACCTTGCTGTGACGTCCCGTGGGAGACTTGCTTCTACGTGGGCCATAACTCAACGTCTTCTCATATCGCCATCAACAGGAACAGGCCAGTGAAGTTACGACCGTGTGTGACCATTGCTCACGTCACACGGTCACACTCACGTAGTCAATACCTTATAACACTTATTCATTAAGAAGAAAGATGTGAAAAGGATGAATCCACTCACAGCGTTAAATGTTCAGTGCCAAAATACATATAAGCAATCGCAGTGCCTTCCCAGATAAACACATTGCAGACAAATTGATTCATACCGTGCAGAGAAATGTCTTACAAAATCTGTCGATCCTTAATAACATTCGTATTATGTTACATGTTATTTGTAATATGTAACGGTATGCCGTGACGTAAAAATATCGAGTGTTACTGTTACCGGTACATAAAAGTGATCTTTCCACCTTGGCTATTAAAAAATTTTACTCATTAGTATTTTCGTGAATGTTGTCTGCATCAGGTGATGTAATTGTTAATTTTGTATCTCGTACACCGTTGAAGTTTTTTCATCATTCATATCTGTGAAATCACCCTGACGTAAACTTATTTCCCTACGGACACTGGGAACGCCTTAACCGAATTCGAGATCACTTTTTTGTGACACCACGCTGTCCTCACACACGGTCATGACTGCACTACCAAAAGAACAACTCGACGCTAATTAACTGAGAGAACGACTTACCGTTTGGAATAATTGTTGCCGTAGCCGACTGCGCCAGAGTTGTAAGTACCACCTGTGCTGTACGCGTTGTAGTTGTTTAGGGGCGCGTCGTAGGAGTAGGTGTCGCATGTGCCCAGCAGGTAGCAGAGCTTGATGCCGAACAGGGGCAAGATCAGTGCCAGAAGCACGGCGACACCTAGCACGCCGGCCACGAGCGTGGCAGTGGTCGTCAGGATCGTCATGTAGTTGGCAGGGATTGACAGTTCATCTGGAAACAATTACCAATTATAGATGATGATACAGTGGTGTAATTATGAGACAGGCCCAGGATCAAAAAGGAACTGAAAAAAGGACATCACAGACTTGAGGCTGGATTTGAATAAATAATTGAGCAACTTTTGGCATAATTTTAGAGAAAACTAGGAATCATCTTCTCCATTCCAGATATTATAATCAATTTATTTGTCCTTGAGGACAAATAAATTCAGTATTAAATACGTATTTCTATCGATATTCAGCCAACTTATAATTAAAGATATGAACATTTTTCAAAACATTTCTTCCACTTTGGATTAATCTATATGGATGGATCTATACTAAATTCTTGAGCAGATGTGAGAACGATATGGACATTTAAAGGGGGGGTTAAATTCTTGCGGGAGACCCTGGAATGTGAGTAACGCCACTGAAATTATCTGGAAGTAAGCAATGAACAATGAACACGAACAATTTAGATGAGTGGGGGAAGTGTTCAATATATGCATAGCCCTTATAAAGTAGTACACTTGCTCTCACATGCACTTCAGAATGAATCCTGATGAAAATTTGCTGACATTCGCAATAAAGCTAGCAGAAAAAGAGTACACTTTGTATCTCATGGAATGGTTTATTTCGACTTGAAAATTTGGATGCGAATGAATATTTTACCGTTCCGTCACCATTTATTTACTCTCCTACTACATGAAGTATCTATGTCATCATCTCCTTGTCTGAGTGGAATGCACAATGTCAGAACATTTTCATCAGGATGCATTTTGATACGTTATTTGACCGACCACTTACAGTGTATGAATAAAATTAGCTGAACAACTGAAATGTAATTCAAGATCAACCAATACTTCAAGATTGATGTAAACTGCATCAATCTGACAGTCTCATGCTTGTGCACAACACTGTATCAAAACAAGCGTGCATACATCGAACCAAGATTGCTTTGTATTGACATTTTCACTCACATTGTCAAACAATGTTAGCGTACATCGTGCATCTCAAACCTAATTGGCATGCTCCTTCTTGTTTTTCTCCTAGTGTTCTAAATAATTTCAATACTATGAACAGCTATATAGAGTCGAAATACTGAAAAGATCTACGAACATTTTTCAATATACAATTTCCCCATAGTAAATCATTTACCATATAAATTTGAAAATAACATGAACCTTATGAAGGGAACTTGATTATGGGATCCAAAAGGAGAACAATGAATTTATAAAAAAAAAATGTCCAGTAATCAATCTAGGGAGATAACAAGGAAAAGGGGGGGGGGGGGGCGGGGGAAATGTAAACATGCATCAACTTCACAGCATAACTACGATGATCACAACTCAAAAGTAATTAATATTAGATCATTTACAAATTGCATGTTTTAAGGTTTGCCACTGTTTGTATGTACGTTGATTGAGTAATTACAGACAAACAGAAATTGCAAAAATACAGTTTTATTTTTCATTTTTCGAAGAACTATATGAAAGTCTACACATAACAGTATGCATCCATGAATGAGTTATGTAATGCAGTATCTTTTGAGAAAGAAACCTTTGAACTTTCATCCATAATGATTGAATTAACTTACTTGGTAGTTTGATAGTTGAGACGGTGTTCCTATCCGAGTTAGCTGTCTCTACCGGGTCGACGTCTTCTTGGGCGAAAACAAGACTTCCAATCGACAGGAGCAACGCACATACTGCGATACAGCGAGACATTTCTGGTGAAGAGAAACACATCCCTTCTGTACTGACCACTCTCCTTTCTCATTTCAATCATTCAAACTCATCGCAACATATTCATCCTCCATATTAAATAGTTATCCTTCAATCCTCCCCCCTCCCCCTAGTGTCACATTTTGAGTGTCAACATAACACATAAACGATCGCAGTGACTTCCGCATGAACATTTTGTAGTGATAATGCTTTACACCGTGCAGAGAAGTATCTTCTAAATTACTGTCGATTCAACATTCACAATATTTTACGTGTTAATTGTATGTAGCAGTATACGCTGTGAGGACAAAATTGATGGCAAAAATATCGAGTGTTTACTGTTACCTTAAAGTGATATTTCCACATTGGTTATTATAACATTTTATTCATTAGCATTTTCGACAAATATTGTCTGCATGTATTTGTTAATTTTGTATCTTATTCGGTTGAAATCTCCCTGGAGAGAACTTTTTGACCCGTGGAGACTGGGGTGCCTTCTAGATTTTATGGAGATTGTAAGGTTTCCTTAATCTATTATAGAAAAATCAATCTGCTTCATCACCATATGCCCGAGACGCCATTTAAATGGTTAATACTTCCTTCATTTGAATATTTATTGTCGAGCACAGTGATTTTAACTGCTTGCTACTGCAATACTTGCGTTACGTATTTCTTATGCAGTGAAATTGATCCAACTGTAGAAACTTCCTCAAAAATCACGTAACAATTTCTATTTTATTGGATTGTGTTCATTTATCATTTTCTGCATTTATCCATAGTAGTTTTCTCAATTTCACAATCAAGTTGTATATTGTCTCAAATTAGAAAGATTTTAGGCACAAATAAATGTATTTAGAATGGAAAGACATAATTTCAAATTCGAAGATTTGGACCAAAGAAATGAAAAACAGATGCTAATATCCTATATTCTCATCAAACATATCATGCACAAAATTTGTTTTCCAATAATTTGTGAAAATGTAACATCGTGAACTCTATCCATAGAATAAATTGTAATATATGAACATTCAGAAGGGTGAGAATAATTAAAAATAATTAGAATAATTTATCTAGATTATGCGAAAAAAAAACGATTGAACAAACTGAACATTTACTATTTATTTCAATATCGACAGTGTAATTAATAGTTTTACCTGTATGCAGTAGTTATGCATTTGAGATGTTTTTTTAAATTATAACTCAAATCAATAACACCGATCCTGTGTTCGATATATTAATCTCGCAGCATCGATCGTTTCTACAATGTTTAGTTTAGCAGGAAACAGTTTGTGCAACTTAATAACACTAATCATTTGAGTCAAGTGGGGAAAACCAATTGGAAAGCTTCTAGTAAAACACACAGTATTTGCATCAGCTGATATTTTTTTAGGTTGGAAAATTGCATTTATATGGAAGTAAGAACGGCGAATCCCCGCCCTGACCTACATCTCCTCACGCAAGGGTGCTCTAGCAAGGGTGCCCACGCAAGGGTGCTGACACTTGGGTGACTGATCTAGCCTCGGGCCCAACCCACACGTGCTATGCATTGTGCCTTTCATGGAAATACAAGGGACGAAAATAAGATATACTATAATAATGATGAACTAGGCCTACTATTGCTCATATGTTTCTACTGATTCATTTCCAAATTGATTTTTGGTGCGTTACGACAACTAACAATAATATCATACTAATCTTGGATGAAAACCAATTATAATGGGAAAATAATGGGTAGGCACTAGACATATCAGCAAATTTGAAGAACAAAGTTTGTGAGGATAGAATTATCAAAAAGCGTTTTAACTTTCAATCTGCTATTTACAAATACATTAATTGAGTGTAGCTATAGTATTGCACTTTTGTAATATTTCCGGAAAGAAGTATACGTCTAGAAAAAAAAATAATGTCTTCATTGAATAAATCTAATTCATTTAAGATGGCCCCCAGGGGTAGCATTTCTGTGCGATTTAATCTGGAGGGGGGAGGGGAAGAATGGGTGGAGGGAGTAGGGTGAGGAATAGATGGAGTAAATTAGCATTCCTGAAAGGCCAAGCTTGCTCAGTGGTTCGGACTGACTGTAACATTGAACCCAGTCAAGAAGCAGGGGTAAGGTGGATAGCGTATCACAAAACAAGTTGACTACTTCATCTAAAAATCAGCACGAATTATAAATGTAGATTGAAGTGTTGAAGACTCGGATTCGAGCTTGCTGATAGTTACATAGAACTTGAAATGGCATTTCAAAATAACAGTAAATATCATATAATGAATGTATTTCAATATATATATATATATACATATATATATATATATATATATATATATATATATATATATATATATATATATATATATATTACCCTTTCTGTGTTATTTTGTGATTTTGTGTTTCCATGTGTATGACATGTTACAATAATTTGTATACATATTATTGTAATGTACAAAAACGACTAGCCTCCAAATCTGACTAATCGATGTTTTTGCTGCATTGGTAGTAGGCCTACAGTACTGCATTTACCATATTTGCATGCCAATCTGCTTCAGTGAATGTACCTAAGACATTCAGGAGACTGGGGTTCGATTCCCACCACGTCCAACATCCTGACAGAAGTGCATCTTGGTTTCCCTCAGTCATTAAGAGGAATACTGGGTTGATAAATAATAATTATGAGCCACGATCAACTCCTTCTCACTATCAAAAACACATAATAACATAATCTCGATCCTGGGTATCATTACGATTAAATAAAATGAATAATCTGAGAAAATGTTGATGCACAGCAACAAGAGTAATGACGTCATCAACGATGGAGTTTAAATTATTCTGATTGATTCAGTTCGTGATTTCCAAGGTGCTTTCTAATTGGTTAATCTCAAACTCTTCTCTGCCCAGTGCCCTTACAGACTCGAATGTACTATTACTTTATTCAATAATATCAATTTACTATATTTAAATTACTACTTCATTTTTACGACAGGATGAAATTATTGAATCCTTTTTACTACAGGAAGAAATCACTACATCCTCCTCACTACAGGATTACTACATATACTACACAGTTACTACATGTAAAGGTATGCTACTGCCACTCCTTATAGTTTATTTTATTGCACTTCTAAAAGTTTGAATAGCGTAGCAATTCGTAAACGTATCAAAAGTACCCATTTTGTATTACCCCGTTTCTACTAACCTCATTATATAGATGTGTAATAATAATCAGTAGCAATTGCAAATGATTGGCATTGAATGTTAGTAAGAATATTTGCTGAACTGAAACCTACGATTAGAATAACATATCCTTGCGATCTTACGAATAACAAATATTTGATCATTAAAACGATAAAAAAAAGTGTCGATTTTATTTGATTGTAAGAGAGAACAATTTCAAAACTCGGAACAAATATCTCGCACGAATTATTCGATTCCAAACTAATGGGAATAATCCTCACAATTCCTTGCATAGTTTCTTCATCCGACCTCTAGTCATATCTAGAGTCAAGAACCAAAATGAACTGCAAGACTGGAATATTAAAGAAATAAAGACAAAAAGAAGATTCGTTTACTACCCGTCTGTCATACGGAGGAAAGCAATTTGAGAATATGCTAACATCTTTTCATATTCTAGGAATCCATGTCGTTTTGTCTCTCGAAACTAACATGCCGTTTCGAGTCCTGAAAGTCTCTGTCAAGTAGTGTGTCTGATACAATAATATGACTAGGCTACAAGTCTCTATTCTGTCATATACGTCTGTCTAGATTCTGCAAGACGTCGGGACACTATACCACTGTATAGCGTGCCGTGATTTCATACAGCTTTTTGGTCTTCAAATACGTTAAAAACCCGGCAATATTGTCATATAGCATACCACGACCAATTTCATTTATAGTGTTTTTCATTTTTTTTTAGTTATACGTAAAGGCTTCTGGCCAAGGGTTATTGGTGAGATATATATTTTTTTAGCGACCCATTGAAAATTATTTTGATTCACTTCTACCAAAAACGGCAGACCTGTATGGGAACCTTCAAACATAATCCATAATGTTCAAGGAAATTTTAAACTATTGGATAATAACAATTCTTAACGTGCGGTGGCTTCATTCAACTGATCTTATCTAGATCTACTAAAAAATACCAATTTCAGGATGAAAAAAATTGGTTGCAGTGCGCTTTGTAGCAATGTTATCGAAAACACTATAGAATTATAACGATAAGTAAAAATATAACTCCTGGAATAATGTTGTCATATTCCGATATTTATTTCAGAACTATACTTCACTCAGAAGACACCATTATTGAAGATTTCTTTGTAAACTCAGAACAAAATTCAATTCAGTCAATTCTTTTATGTTATAAAACTCGACCAAAACGCGAGAGCTGCGTGGAATGTTCGTGTTTGAGACTCAATGCGAGGGTGGAATTAAATGGTAAGGCTTGAACTTCTTACCTTTATCAGTGATACTTTTCTCTGTCGAAGAAGACTTGAAAGTTTTCGCGGACTGCTTGCGTAACTAGCTTGCTGACCCTTGAAAAACTTGTGCACTGATCCTCAAATCTTCGAATCCCGTCTTTTTAAAGCCTCGTATCTTGAAATCAACCCTTATTTTCCACCAATCAGAGAGTTCCAGCACCCTGAGCCACAACGTCGGCCATCCCCATCCCTCACGGTGGAGGTGAACTCATGACAAAAAAACTCGACAATGAAATTCCAAGAAAAAAGTTGTGTAACTTTTTTTTATTCTACCTTGTCTTCACGTTGAATGTTTTTATTTTGAATAGAGGTTTCATATTCTCAATCTCAGAATTATACCCACAGCTATAGGCTCAAATATAATAGAACTGTATTACTTTTGCACGACGTTGTGGGTAATATTAGGTAAGCTATTTTTTTAAACATTTGATTGTAATGGTAAAATATATACCCTATATTGAAAATTGAAATTGCTCTACTAAATCCAAGGATAATATTGGCCTAAATTTTTGTCAAAGTTTCAATTAAATCACTTCAGCCGTTTTCGATGAAATGAAATTTTCAAACGATCATTCTTAGCTCAGTGCTCTTCACGAGTATTCAATAGTAGAATCTAAGTAGATTTCCCAGTATTTTCAAGTAATGATCCAACACTTCTAAGAGCATTTGCTGAAATGGGTTGGTTATTTCAGTGGTTCATTTATTGGTAAGTGTAGACCTCTATCAATATGTTACGGGATTTGAGGGTAGTTTCTCTGAAATTCTTAATTACTTTACCTGAGAACCCGAAACTCATGTTCCAGCCGTGGTTGTGCTTGTATTCGGGGTCAAGTCTTCATGAATATAGGTCCCAAACATTAGACAAACATTCTCTTTCGGGAAATGAATTAGGATGAGATGGATCAAGTCAGAAATAACATTTTCGGGTCCTATTTTATCATTTTTTTTTTCCAGTAGTTGAAGTGAATACTGGAATATTTTCATCATACCATCGGTCTGTCGCCACATGCAAACATTGTTGTTGTCTTTGTTGCTAGCTGCCTAATTAATCTAATGGCACAATCTAACTAATTTAATAAACCTAAACTATCCAAACTATAACCGAAACAAAACGAACATCCTGTACAGATTTAATCTAAAATAGAACCCACTTCCGGTTCGACGAATAGCCACTTCGCCGTCCGACTCTTCACGTACTATATGCAGCCGCGTGTCTTTTGCAGGTACTCCTCATATCAGACGAAACGACGATCGCAGTAACCGTCTACCAACCATGAGTAGAGCTTAGTTTTGAGATAAATTATAATAATAGCCTTTATTTATCACGAAAAACATCAATCCATTAAATCTATTGTCTCCTACGTTCGTTCTGTTAATTGGTTCGTGCGCGCTCCCCGTATTATAGCGTTAAACCGTAGACTATGGCGTTAAACTACACAACTCTCAATCACAAAGATTGTATATGAATGTGTGAGAAACGAATACTTTGAAAATGTCAGTTATTATTATCACAGAGAACAGCTGACCGCTCAGCTCAATGAGTTTAGGCACTGCATACCTAAGTCAGGTTGGGTGTGAGTTCGATTCCCGCTGTAAGCATGAGTCTAGTAAAAGTCCTTTCACTCTGAGACGAGTGGTCGAGTGGTTAGCACACTGAACATTCAGGAGACTGGGGTTCGAGTCCCGCTGTATGCATGAGTCTTTTAAAAGTCATTCCACTCTGAGACGAGTGGTCGAGTGCTAGCACACATTCAGGAGACCGGTGTTCGATTCCCACCATGGTAGACTATCCTAACTGGGGGTTTTCGTGGATTTCCTCTGCCGTTTATGGTCAATACTGGGATGGGTCCTTAACGACAAGCCCCGACCGACTCCTTTTCACTATCCAAATAAATCTGATAAAATAACCTCTCATCTCATCATCCCATCATCGCATATATCATTCATAGATCACATTCACATTCATAGATATCGGTCATCAGTAAAGAGCGTCGTTAAACCCAATATAAATGAAAGTCCTTTCACTCATCATCACTTCATCGTTCCAGTATCACCCGCTCATTCGTACCCCCATATACCAATCTGTTGGTGGGGTCACGAATGGAAAAACTGTAATATTTGTAAAGTATACATGGCCCGAATCAGTTAGTCATTTTAGAAGAGAACATCAAGCACTCACCTTTCGAAACAACCAAAAGTAACTATCAATTTTGTGTTTAGAATTTTTTTCTGAGCTTGTTCTTAATTGTGTCTACCCTAATCCTCGTTCCTCGATCTCTTCCGGATGGTGTGCACCTAACGGTACTCCAGCTAACATACACCCTAGTCTCGAGACCTTGAGCGGAGGGTGCCAGGCATGCCAGGTAAGCCATCCCCCGAGACACGAGAGGAATGTGGCAGGGGTGAGATGACCATGACCCAGGCACACAGGTACAGGTGCAGCATCACAACAACAACAGCATCCCGTTAGAATTCACGCCTTATTTCTAGGCAAGAGAAAGAAGAAGGGCTGGCTTGTCGACGTCTCGGGAGTAGGGGTTGGGGGGGGATACCTTCAATGGACCTCGAAGTGGAACCCTGTGTGCTAGATACGGCATGCATATCGGGCTGGATTTCATGTTATATAATGGTTATAATAAAACCTCTTTCAAAAGTGTTACAATGATAACATTTGCATATTCCCATTGGGTGTCTTGTTATAATTATTCGATTCATTACAGAGTTTCAAGTACCCATTTCATATGAGAGAAGATATTTCATTTCAATACTCAAATTATGAAAATAATTCATGCCCTATTTAGAATATTATTGAATATGCACCTGAATGAAATCCTTTTCATTCGAGTTAGCTGAAGGAAACTCTCGAGTCTTGGTTCATTTTTGTATTCTATTGCATTCCACAAGTCACGTACAAATATGTATCGGAATTCATATCATATGACATAAAAAAGGGAATTTGCCGTATATAAACAGCTGAACAGTTTTCATTATCACCAGTTTTAATATGAAATAAATATATGCTCTACTTGTGTTCGAAGACAAGCCCCATCGGCCCATCTTCCAACCACAATAGAAACATGATACTTTAGAAAGGTGTAGTTTGAAACGGTTCTAAGAACAAATCGCTGTGGAAACGTAATTCTCATATCCCACGGAATCATACAAGTGATTATTGTGGCCTCTCTCTTCTTCTGTTTGCCTGATACAAAACAATAGCTGATACAAGGTATGACAGAAAGAAATCGAATTTCCCATACTCGCCTCCGTTTTTCTCACCTATGTCTTCAAGTATGTGGTAAGTACGTGGTACCACAGATAGTCGAGGTGGTACATGTGGCGACCACTGCAGGTGCGAGCTGGCCGATAGCCAATCACAAGCGACCTCACTTATCTAGCTCTCCAGCAATCGGCAGGTGCACACTACAGGGTGAGAGGGTGGAAGGGAGTAGAGCTAGAGTAGAGAAGAATCTGTTTTGTTTCAACATTGCGTGACCTGTTTTGAAATAAATCCGTCGTTCATGTACAAGATTATATTTTTACATTAAAAATTGGTAAAAGAAGAGGAGAATGAAAATTAATGGACTAAAATGATGAAAACTGCTTTAATCGTCTTGTAGATATCTAAATTATCTCGACGTAAATCTTCTACATCCACAGATCTCGATTCTGTGCTACAACTAGGCAAACGCAGCATATGCGTTGTAAGATGAGCGAGATATTTATATGAAGGACTAGCAGTTTCGGCAAACGTTGTTCTGCCATCGAAGTGATTTGTAGTGAATGTTGGTTGTTAATGTAAAAATAACGAATGTATTGTAAGTGTGTTGGTGCGGGATGTCTGCCAGGCAGGTGAATGGTGCGTCGTCGACGATAATGGCCGATTTAACCCAAAACACAGTAACCATGAACTTGCCCAATGTGATGTATTTCATGAACGTAACGAAAAAAGGTCCTGTGAATCGTTTGTGTTGAAAATGGAACGTTAATTGAACAGAATTAAAGTTGGTTTTATCGCAAAGTAGTGGAGTGGAATAAAGAGAGTCAACAGTAAATTCGAAGACTAACCGAGTATGAATAACAATATGTCAATGTCTCAATTCAATGTATTTCATTGACGTAATGGACATGGTCAACGATTAGCTGGAAGGCAGATTAGGCGTTACCTAGCGTGTAGCCCCGCAAATGGTGAGTAACCTTGAGTGACATTGTGCAACTTCGTCAATGTCAGTGAAGAACGTCATTACTGGTGTTGTCCTTTATGAAGTGCCAATTTTTGGATATTGCTCATTGGAGAAAGCTCGGCGGAAGATATGGTATACAGGACCATCTACCACCCTAGAATGTGCGTGAGGAATTTCACGACACTCGGTCGAGCCGTTTCGGAGGAGTTCATCCTCTAACATGTGACACGAGCTTTTTATATATAAGATGATCGAAAACTCTACACTCATTTTAAGGAGTGTAGGGTTTCAGTTGACTCGTATGAAATTACTCGAGTCGATAGCTTTCGAGTCTGGAAAGCCGTGAATCTCGGAAACACGGTTCTGCTATTATTTCTATCTATTTGATGAATGAAAACAATTGTTAAATTATTCTTCTGCGTCAGGTCTGATTTGCGTGGAAATTGGATCAAAATATGTATCTTTTATGTGTTTACATGCGATGAGAATTTAAATTTTCCAGAAGAGATTTTATTGTAATATTTTTCCTCTTGCTGCCTAATTTATCAGCGAGGTTTTTTAGAAACTTTGTGATGGTGTTCCTCAGAAATGGTCCAAACGATTGTGCGCCAAAACTACACAGAAGTTAAATAAGTTTACATGTCCAGAAAAAAGTTCACATATCCAGAAAAAATGTCACGTTGATCAGTCAGACCATGCGTTCTATGTAGTGCTTACAAACAAACGAATAAAAGAAAAAAACAGAAAAAGCTCCATAACAGTGTAGGATGGAAGACTTTGCTATCGCTCGTCAAACGAAGATAATCAACCTTGGTTTTTATTTTTTATTTTGAAAGTTTTTTCAGCTGAAATTGCTATTCTACAGATTGCGTTTCAGAAAATAAAAAATGTGACAATCAAGCTGATTATTTGGCGTGACTAAAATGCAGAAATAACATTAGTAACCAAGACCCAAGCCAAGTTATTCCACTAATTATTACTTAATATAATAATTATCAGTTGAGGAATCCAGCAAAAGCTTCTCAGAGGATTTTTTGACATTGTATTATTTGATGGTATTTTGGAATGTCTTTTGACAAGTATTATTTCTTATTCTTCTCATTTTAATCAATAATGAGCACGATAGAAGCAGAATAAGATTAACGTATTTAAAATATTCAAGTCCAAGCTCAAGATCATTTTATTGGTATTATCATTACTATAAACCGCATGAATTAGGCATGAATAGAAAATTATACGTAACAAACTTATCTAACAGAAATATTACGAAAATAACATACGAATGAAAAAAAGGAGAAAAGCTTTTGTTATCTTCAATTTCGAGATAACACACAACAAAATTCACAACATAGAAGTTATTTATTATTCCGACACTTGATATTGTACCAGTCAGTGATGATAAGATTACAATACAATTAATTGTTATTCGTTATAGAAAAAAGTAAAATAGAAAATTAATATGAGATTATAAACACAGAATATATTTATGTACCGGTATGTACATAATGGATAAAAAAAAATAATAAATGGATAAATTAATAACCTTTTATCTAGTGGAATGCTATCGAAACTGCAAAGATAATTTTACAATAGAAGGAGTATATATCAAAATCAGAGAAGAAACGGAATAAAGAGGAACCAGGTAAATTAATAAATGCACACGTTGAGTGACTATACTCTATTGATAATGTAACTATCGTTCACACAGTGACTGAAAGACAAGCAGCACGAGTCCACAGCCATACTTGAGCTAGCTCTCCGAGTGTGTATTCAAGATTCCCCGCTCCACGCACTTACATAACGAAGACTACAATTAAATAGTAGAGAAGTAAGTACATATAGTAGGTGGCTTGGGCCCCAAAAATAATAACACTTGCGGTTGTCCAAAAAATATAGGTTTCTAGCGGTTACGGTTAAGGGGAACCCACTCACAAAAATGTATCAAATTATTTGTTATTCATCGATGTATCAATGTTGAAATAGTATACTAGAAATTCAAAATGGGAAAAGAGTTGAAAATTCCGAGATTTTTTTTGAAAATCAGTTGGAAAATACGTTAAACCGTTACATGTAACAACACCAATAGATAAGCATGAAGATGCCAACTGATCCGTTGGTTGAAATAACCTTCCTCTATCAGATAAACCAAATTTCATCAGCACACCTACAACCGTGTTGATACAAAGAAGAAGTTTCTGTTACCTAGATTTACAACAAAAATTGGCATTAATTTCTCTGGTGATGTATGCCAAGTGCATATGGTTGAACTGTTTATTTTTAGTTTAACCCAAATGCAGTTTTTTTAAGAACACATCGATACCATTCAAGATACAATATCTCGAGAAGTGATCTAATGTAACGCGAGATGCATGTTTTGTGACCATTTTCAGAGTCAACTACCGCATGAACAATCGTAGTGGCTTTCCGGATGAACGTATTGACTGTCGTCAAACTGCTTCACACCGTACAGGGAGGTAGGCCTACCTTCTAACATACGGTCGATCCATACAAACATTCACAGTAGATGTTCGCAAATAAGAAATGTTTGCCCTGTGGCCCAGAAACTAACTTGGATAATTAACCAACAGTAGTATTAAAAATGATTTAAACTTTGGCATCTCAGTACTTGAACATTATAGTGCCTATATATAGTATAGCTTGAACTAAAAGTAAAAAATCGTTAGGTAACCTGTTTACCTGATACCTGACGAGTTCTATATTGATATCCATTCACCCCTCGCCCTCATTCATTCATTTATTCATCTTGAAAGCACAGTGCTGACTTTTTGTACACAGTTTCTAATCACTGATGAATAATGGAACGGATGATAATTGGTAATCGATAGCATAATGAATTATAAACATACATACACATATACAGTATTTATAACATAATGTATACAGTCAATACAGAAAATCATTACCAGCATACAATAATTGGTAATGAGTGAAATATCAGTATTGTATAACCTATACAAGTATTGTATATATATATATATATATATATATATATATATATATATATATATATATATGTGTGTAATTAAAATTATATGTGATATGTGTATATCTGTAATAACTAAGATTTATTGGTGTCTGTGAATGATGATACTGATGGGAGATGAGATGAAATGTTGTTATGAGTTTTGGACAGTGGGCAGGAAGCAGTCGTGGCAGAGTGGGAAACCACCATGCACCTCTGTCAGGATAGTCGACCATGATGGGAATCGAACCCAGGTCTCCAGAATGAGAGTTCAGCGAGCAACACATCATTCACATCCAGATATTTTGAATAACTGTCAATTGGCAAGAGTTTAAATGATTATTTCTAATGTTTTGAAATTGATATTAAACCATATTAGGCCTATGTTAACCCAATTACAAAGAAAAAAGTATTTCCCTTGATGTTTATGTTGATGATGTTTATGATGTCTACTTAATGTTATGTCAATGAAAAATAACAATTGGTAAACAATTATCACACTAGGAAAACGCTAACTCTGGCGTTGTGAGATGATTGTATAAATATGAAAATGTAGAAAACACAGAGCTGTGACAAACATTATATGACCTGGAGAAATGAAAGAAAATAAAGGCGGCAGAAAAATTTGTTAGAAGTATAACGGGGATATCAAAGTTGGGGAGGAAGAGGAGAAGCAAGATCAGGAAGGATGACATTATCATTCAAAATGAAAAGAGAATTAATGAGGTGAGAGGAGAATGTGAAGACAAATAAGAAGAGTGGAAGATGAAGAGATCATCGAGAGTGATATTAGAGAGGAATGAAAAGTGTAGAGTGAAGAGAGAGTAGGAAGACCAAGGCGAAAATGGAAGGAGCTGCATAAGCAAAGGCCGGCTAACACCAACAGAGGGGGAAAGTGAAGAGAAGTAGAAGTCGGCGTAGTTGGTGGAAAGACGGGGAGATATAGGAAGATCCGAAAGAATTCTAGAAAGAGAAGAAGAGGTGGGAGAGGAAGATAGGAAGATAGGAAGGAAGAATAGGATGAAGTAACAAGCCCGAGAAATTCTGCTCTAGAGGAGCATGGTGCCAACAGCACCTGACTCCTGAACCCCCTGACCCCGACTTTAAGTAGTATCTATAACTTTAGATGAAGGAAATAAATATAAGAAAGGTATGAACATCAACTCATGAGACTTTTTAGGAAGTTAGCTATAAATACCCCTGCAGGGAGCGTGTAAATAGATTGAAATTTGAACTGAAGTACGCGGCAAACATAATATCTAGGAAGTTCTGTGAATCCTTACAAGGAGCGTGTAAATTGATTGAAAATCGAATTAGATTACGCGGCAAACATAATGATGCAGGAAGTTGGCTTTAAACCGTGCAGTGAGATTTTAATTGTACTAGAAAAACGCCTTATATGCGTTGTGAGATGAGCTTAGAAGTATGGAAATGTAGAATTAAGAACATTTGGTCAGCTCAATGTACATATACAGGCCATGGATCACTTCAAAGGTTAAAAAACCGCGGCTGTCTGTTGGTATATAAACCTTGGTTTCCAAATAATTATACCAGTGCCTTCTTCATATCCATCACAGATTTTAAACGTTTTAATTTATTGGTGACACTTGTTGCTCACATTTAATAGTTTCTTAATTGCTTTCTTAATTGCTTCTATTGATGTGTGAAAAAGAACATTAAAAATGCGTTTTCTTCGTTATTTCACATCCGATTGTTCCATAAATCGCTTAAAATATGTATGATAGTTCTTCCCACATTCAGTATAAATTTGAGAGCTTTTGAAAAAAAAAAATCCAAGTATTTCTCCCCTGGCCTATTCTTATGGGGAATTTCCATACTTTCCAATTTTTTTCCGGAAAAACCGTTCGACCGATTTTTCTGAAAAACAATCCCAACCTATTCTGGTATAACACCAATTTGTAAAAAAAAGTTTCGAGTTGATTGAAACTTTTTCCTGACCTGTATGCCGCGTACAGAATTACACACAAGAAAAAAATAAATAAAAAATAAAAACCAAGCCCAAAATTTTTCGGTATATGGAATGAAAATCTTCGCTACACTCATCTAATGAATTGGTGAAAAACTGAGCTTGAGTACACGGCAAACATAATGATGTAGGAAGTTTGCTATATACCTGTGCAGGCAGCTTTTGAATTGTGTAATTTGATGATTAAATCGATTCAGAGTACACGGCAAACATAATGATGTAAGAAGTTCTGTGAATCCTTGCAAGGAGCGTGTAAATTGATTGAAAATTGAACTAGATTACGCAGCAAACATAATGATGAAGGAAGTTAGCTTTAAACCGTGCAGGGAGATTTTAATTGTATGAATTGATGAAAAAATTGAGCTTGAGTACACGGCAAACATAATGATGTAGGAAGTTAGCTATATAACCGTGCAGGCAGCTTTTAAATTGTGTAGATTGATGATTAAACCGATTCAGAGTACACGGCAAACAAAGTGATGTAGGAAGTTAGACCGCGCAGGCAGCGTTTAAATTGTGCAAATTGATTAAAAATCCAATCGAAGTACGCGGCAAACTAAGGCAGTGGGAGGTAGGTCTTATTCAAAAATATATACAGTATTATTAATATCATTTTATTTTATTCCAAAGTTCTCATACATTTCGATAATTTATAATGTAACAAGTATAGACAGTCAACTGATAATTTCAATACAATCACACAGGTAATATAACAATCACACAATCATTCATATTGACATAAACAATCATTCATTCTGTTGTAGGTATATGTGTAACACACATTCACAATTACATAGATCTATTATTCACATAATCAGTCAAAAGTGAAAAATTATAAAAAACAAAAGACACCGTTGAAACAAATATGCACAGCCAAAATAATGTATTGTTTATCAAAAGATGGTACTTGATTGAAATCATGTTATGTTCTAATACATACATACATAACTACAAATATGAAATTCATTTATGAAATCATAGGCGCCGACTTCTGAAAATTCCGACGTGTGCTCTAATTTTCTAGCAAAACATGTCAGAGCCCAATGGGGGTGTGGGGGGTTCGCCCCCCACCCTGTCCCTCATGGAAGATTATGAAAATTCGTGTTTTTTGTACATATTTTATTAGTTCAAGAAGACTTTCATAATAACAAAGACATCATAATGGACTTTTTTAAAATTGATTTTGCTATTCCTTCCCCAAGCCCCGCAGGTATTTTCTTGAAATATGGACATTTTCTAAGAAATTGTTGCGATCTATATACAGTTTTGAAGTCAAATAATTGAACCGTCATGGACATTCTCGAAGTCATTTTTTCGATCTCCACCAGCAAAGCCCCGCAGGGAAGTTTTTGAAATATATTCATTTTTTATAAAAAATCGCGATATTTACAAGTAGTTTAGGAGTCTGGTGATTGAACCTTCATGGACATTCTCTAATTCTCGAACCTACCAATGGGTTAGGTAATAATTCAAATATCTTTTCAAGTATCTCAATAACTTTGTAAATGTTCCATGTCTAGGTAGCTTAGTTGCTAGCGTAGGCGGATACGGATCTCGATGCGAAAGGTCCTGGTATCGAATACCATTGGGGACTGCTTTTTTTCTGTCGTATTTTGTTCAATATACCCATATGCAATTGTTCGAATCCTCAATGGACAGTAGCTCAGAGATAATTCCTTTCTTCTCTGGATGAATTTATCACCCTGTAATAACTCTCATTACTAATTTAATCTAATTAAATGTTGAGTGAAATATAACAAAAAAGCAGCTCTTTATGGGATTCGATAGCGAGCCACTCCGGACCACTATCCGAAATCGTCTACGCTAGCCACTCGGCTACCTGGACATATGAATTTGCGAAGTTGTCGAGATACTTGAAGAAGATATTATAAATAAAACTCGACCTGTCGATTGCTCTGCTACCCTGGTAGGAATACTGGACTGTTGACCAATTTGCTCGAAAAATTTTGTTCGTGGAAAATTGACACAAGTACCAGGGAAACAGAATACCTCAACAGGTATTCCACCTGACACAAATGAATTCAAATAATCTTTCAAACCTCCGCTCTCCTACCAGAGGAGCAGAATATACCAACAGGTTAGGTGATAATTCAAATATCTTTTCAAGTATCTCAATAACTTTGTAAATGTTCCATGTCTAGGTAGCTTAGTTGCTAGCGTAGGCGGATACGGTTCTCGATGCGAAGGGTCCTGGTATCGAATACCATTGGGGACTGCTTTTTTTCTGTCGTATTTTGTTCAATATACCCATATGCAATTGTTCGAATCCTCAATGGACAGTAGCTCAGAGATAATTCCTTTCTTCTCTGGATGAATTTATCACCCTGTAATAACTCTCATTACTAATTTAATCTAATTAAATGTTGAGTGAAATATAACAAAAAAGCAGCTCTTTATGGGATTCGATAGCGAGCCACTCCGGACCACTATCCGAAATCGTCTACGCTAGCCACTCGGCTACCTGGACATATGAATTTGCGAAGTTGTCGAGATACTTGAAGAAGATATTATAAATAAAACTCGACCTGTCGATTGCTCTGCTACCCTGGTAGGAATACTGGACTGTTGACCAATTTGCTCGAAAAATTTTGTTCGTGGAAAATTGACACAAGTACCAGGGAAACAGAATACCTCAACAGGTATTCCACCTGACACAAATGAATTCAAATAATCTTTCAAACCTCCGCTCTCCTACCAGAGGAGCAGAATATACCAACAGGTTAGGTGATAATTCAAATATCTTTTCAAGTATCTCAATAACTTTGTAAATGTTCCATGTCTAGGTAGCTTAGTTGCTAGCGTAGGCGGATACGGATCTCGATGCGAAAGGTCCTGGTATCGAAGACCATTGGGGACTGCTTTTTTTCTGTCGTATTTTGTTCAATATACCCATATGCAATTGTTCGAATCCTCAATGGACAGTAGCTCAGAGATAATTCCTTTCTTCTCTGGATGAATTTATCACCCTGTAATAACTCTCATTACTAATTTAATCTAATTAAATGTTGAGTGAAATATAACAAAAAAGCAGCTCTTTATGGGATTCGATAGCGAGCCACTCCGGACCACTATCCGAAATCGTCTACGCTAGCCACTCGGCTACCTGGACATATGAATTTGCGAAGTTGTCGAGATACTTGAAGAAGATATTATAAATAAAACTCGACCTGTCGATTGCTCTGCTACCCTGGTAGGAATACTGGACTGTTGACCAATTTGCTCGAAAAATTTTGTTCGTGGAAAATTGACACAAGTACCAGGGAAACAGAATACCTCAACAGGTATTCCACCTGACACAAATGAATTCAAATAATCTTTCAAACCTCCGCTCTCCTACCAGAGGAGCAGAATATACCAACAGGTTAGGTGATAATTCAAATATCTTTTCAAGTATCTCAATAACTTTGTAAATGTTCCATGTCTAGGTAGCTTAGTTGCTAGCGTAGGCGGATACGGATCTCGATGCGAAAGGTCCTGGTATCGAATACCATTGGGGACTGCTTTTTTTCTGTCGTATTTTGTTCAATATACCCATATGCAATTGTTCGAATCCTCAATGGACAGTAGCTCAGAGATAATTCCTTTCTTCTCTGGATGAATTTATCACCCTGTAATAACTCTCATTACTAATTTAATCTAATTAAATGTTGAGTGAAATATAACAAAAAAGCAGCTCTTTATGGGATTCGATAGCGAGCCACTCCGGACCACTATCCGAAATCGTCTACGCTAGCCACTCGGCTACCTGGACATATGAATTTGCGAAGTTGTCGAGATACTTGAAGAAGATATTATAAATAAAACTCGACCTGTCGATTGCTCTGCTACCCTGGTAGGAATACTGGACTGTTGACCAATTTGCTCGAAAAATTTTGTTCGTGGAAAATTGACACAAGTACCAGGGAAACAGAATACCTCAACAGGTATTCCACCTGACACAAATGAATTCAAATAATCTTTCAAACCTCCGCTCTCCTACCAGAGGAGCAGAATATACCAACAGGTTAGGTGATAATTCAAATATCTTTTCAAGTATCTCAATAACTTTGTAAATGTTCCATGTCTAGGTAGCTTAGTTGCTAGCGTAGGCGGATACGGATCTCGATGCGAAAGGTCCTGGTATCGAATACCATTGGGGACTGCTTTTTTTCTGTCGTATTTTGTTCAATATACCCATATGCAATTGTTCGAATCCTCAATGGACAGTAGCTCAGAGATAATTCCTTTCTTCTCTGGATGAATTTATCACCCTGTAATAACTCTCATTACTAATTTAATCTAATTAAATGTTGAGTGAAATATAACAAAAAAGCAGCTCTTTATGGGATTCGATAGCGAGCCACTCCGGACCACTATCCGAAATCGTCTACGCTAGCCACTCGGCTACCTGGACATATGAATTTGCGAAGTTGTCGAGATACTTGAAGAAGATATTATAAATAAAACTCGACCTGTCGATTGCTCTGCTACCCTGGTAGGAATACTGGACTGTTGACCAATTTGCTCGAAAAATTTTGTTCGTGGAAAATTGACACAAGTACCAGGGAAACAGAATACCTCAACAGGTATTCCACCTGACACAAATGAATTCAAATAATCTTTCAAACCTCCGCTCTCCTACCAGAGGAGCAGAATATACCAACAGGTTAGGTGATAATTCAAATATCTTTTCAAGTATCTCAATAACTTTGTATATGTTCCATGTCTAGGTAGCTTAGTTGCTAGCGTAGGCGGATACGGATCTCGATGCGAAAGGTCCTGGTATCGAATACCATTGGGGACTGCTTTTTTTCTGTCGTATTTTGTTCAATATACCCATATGCAATTGTTCGAATCCTCAATGGACAGTAGCTCAGAGATAATTCCTTTCTTCTCTGGATGAATTTATCACCCTGTAATAACTTTCATTACTAATTTAATCTAATTAAATGTTGAGTGAAATATAACAAAAAACCAGCTCTGTGTGGGTTTCGATAGCGAGCCTCTCCAGACCACTATCCGAAATCGTCTACGCTAGCCACTCGGCTACCTGGACATATGAAATTGCAAAGTTGTCGAGATACTCGATGAAGATATGATAAATTTTTGTCATATTTTGTTTAACTAGATGCAGTTGTGCTAATCTGAAATGGATATAAGCTTGAGAGAAAAAGCCTTTTTGTCCCAGATAAATTACTCACATTTCAATAATTTTCATTACTGAATCAAACTAGGCTACGGTACTGAATTAGATTAAATTTAATACCCTGATTTCTAGTGAGTTATAACATATTTCACAATAAATGATGTATTATTAGGATACAACCCTCAGATATAGAGAACAACACAATAAGTACACTGCCATTACAAGATTGATTGATTCAATGAATTTATGGACAGGAAGAACAATACATATTGACAGTACAATTTCAGTTGTATTCACAATGATAATCAAACTCTGTAAAATTGATAAATGGTAAACAGTAAAAATGCATCTATAAGAAGTAAATGGAATCTTTATCAGTTCAAGAAGACTTTCATAATAACAAAGACATCATTATGGACTTTTTGAAAATTGATTTTGCTACTCCTTCCCCAAGCCCCGCAGGGATTTTCTTGAAATATGGTTATTTTCTAAGTAATTGTTGCGATCTACATACAGTTTTGAAGTCCAATAATTGAACCTCCATGGATATTCTCGAAGTTAATTTTTCGATCTCCACCAGCAAAGCCCTGCAGGGAATTTTTTGAAATGTGGTCATTTTTTAAAGTGATTTTTGCGATTTACAAGCAGTTTAGGAGTCCTAGATTGAACCATTATGGACATTTCCAACGTTATTTCAATATTTTCAATCATGGACATTTTCGAAGTTATTTTCGCGATTTCTAAATAAATAAATTTTTGGTGGGGTGCAAATGTCGATTGGTGGGGCACGCGTCCCACCTTGGCCCCCTTTCAAGTTTTAACGACGTCCCTGCTTGAGTATTCTAGTAGTTGTCGAAGCAGATAATATTTAGGAATCTTAAAATATATGTAAAAAATGACAACAAATAAGTTGGTAATATGATTGCCATACTTTTGAGTTGGCCATGCAGAGACTTACCAATACAGCAACGAAACTACCACTTATCTTTCGATCACCGCATTATTTCATGTTTCCACTCTTTTTACTCACTGCACAATCTAATGGGAATGCGATCCATCATGAGATCCATCATGAGATCCATCAAAACATTTTGCTAAATATTTAACAAATATGCCAATATTTTTCCACTGTGATATTTAGTACTAACGCGCACTTCATCCTTCTTCGTGACTTCTCAATATGAACATCATTTGACAAATATAATATGCCTACCTACCAAAAGGACCAAGAGTCGGGAGGGACGAAAACGTCATGAATGAAAACTCAAGTTTTATGCTATATTGAAATTCACTCGAAAAGACATAGACAATATACCTTGTGTTCAAAGCTTTGAGAGAAATACGTGACTTACAGTATAGTTGAACAAATCGTCAACGCATAGATGGTCAACGCAAGGGTTTATTACCCTTAAAGAGTGCCAATAAAATGTTCCAGCAACAAGGATGGTTAACATATGTTCATTACAACAATGACTAGTCTATCGGTTCTCTTGAAAAATGTATATATTTATGACTCTCCCCGGCCCCCTCCCTCCCGGGAATCGAGTAAAGATCAGAAAAGGCTCTAAATATTCTTCTTATTTCTTGCTAAAGAAATGCTTCTTCAAAACAATAACATTGACATATTATTGATATTATGGAAGTAAAAATAAAACGTTAAATTTGCCGTAAATTTAATGAAACATACAAAATCGTAATTATATATATTGGTTGAGCCAAATTTTCGAGGGGTGCTCTGAACCCCTCGAAAAGATCTGACGGGTGCTCTGGACCCTGAGCACCCACGGAGTCGGCGCCCCTGTATGAAATTCTTTAATGTCATAGATGCTCATTGTCACAAGGTAATATATGAAATGTATTCAATTAATTGAAACCAATATAAAATCATTACTATTATTTTATATGAAGTAATTGCATACAACATTATATCCTGAGAGATAGAACCCATACAAAAAGAGTGATCTAGTGTGAATTATTAGAATATGAGGTAAAATTATAAAAAGTCATTCAACAAATATTGCAGCCTTCAAGAATTGCCATTCTTTCTCTAAATTTTGGTGAAAAGCAACCTGTCGTGTGCTCATATTAATTGAGCCTGAATAATCACTCTCTCAATACAGACATTGCTAAATTGAAATGTGGTTACTGATTACAACGGGTGGACGATGAAACAGAGAAATCGTGTATGTAAAATGCAAGTTTGACATGTTTGTCAGGTTGCAATAGCAACAAGAAATATTACAGGGGAAATGAAACTGATAATGAAGCTCTGATTGGAGGACACAGTTTGGGGGACATTGTTGTCCCCTTTTGCGTGTGACATTATTTGAAGAAAGCCGTGCTGCCCAATGATTGGATCTCGGCTAGGACAAACTACATCTTTACATTTGAAACTGTCTGGGAAACTTTAAACCTGAATTTGAATCAATCAAAATCCATATTTATTACCAACAGTATAACATCGCTCAAATTCAACCATTAATACGTATACAAATTGAAAATAAAACCACAGTAAAAATATCACAATGAGCGAACAGTATGGATCGAATCGCCGGGGCCTCCACTGGATGGGATGCTGGACGTCGGAGGCCATGGCTGCCTTCTGCTCGAGTTGCATGCCACGTAAAGTTGCAATCATTCTCAACTTGGCCCAGGACCTGAGGTGTCACGTATCGTTATCTCTCTTTGTTGGCCATAGCTAGGCCTATATAGGCATTGGCTATAACTATATTATATGTCAATTCACTTTTTTATCAGTTCAAATGATCATTAGTCATTAGTCAGAATAACATTTCTTGCACCATCCTAAATCCAACAAACCTATCAAATAACTTTGACTTAGTTTAAATTTCAAAATTTTCCCTGCGAGGCGAAATGAGAGCTTCCACTATTATCGACTCGTGATTGTGTACGTTCTTGACTTTAAATTCTGTTAGAGGCGTAGCCGTGAATATTATGCAGAGCAATCATTTTCATCAGCCTCATTGGTATTTTAGTATTTTAGCGTGAATGTATATCTAATTATGTTTACAGCTCACATATTTGTTCATGTTGTCACTAATAAAGTGAATATGTTGGAATAACACCTGATTAAAACATCAGAATTAACAATAATTAAAAATGTCTGAACAATATGTACAAATATGAACAATATACACATTGTACAAGGATTCTTAGGATGACAATAAAATGCCTATGTATATTGTGGAAATACTGTATCCTCTGATTTACTTTGTGAACTTCCTATGGCATAATTACTAGTATGTAAACAAGTTCATTACCATTATATTAGTTTTGTCAATACTGTCAACTATGGATGCTTTGATATTAGCATAATTCACCACTGCACTCTACTCTACTAATCTGCATTCATACTACACTGTTATTTAGTTACATGGCTCATCTCAAGTTACCTATCATCTCCTGTTGTTGTTAATTTTAACTGGCACCGAGAAAGTAGTATTGAACTTAATACATAATTAATGGAGAGTGCAATGGATATAAGACAGCACTTTACTGCTGACAACCTTTATTCCAAGATAGTTCGACTCAGGAGAATATTTACAATAGTGTCATTTTATATTATCTTTTGACAAGATTTGGAAAATACTGACATCTACATTTTGTTTCATACAGGCATATCCATCTTTTGCTGTTCTTATATGAATGAAGAATGAACTAGCTTGATAGAGTGCTAAGAAACTAACCTAACCAACTAAACTTCATAAATATATATCCTCTATGGGAGCCGATTATTTTTTCTCTCAAGTTCAATTTTATTGAATTGTGCAGTGTGCAGTGTGCAGTGTGATATTTACAGTGAAGGCCTACTTGATTACTTGGTGCTGAATACTAGTTGGTTAAAAATGACCAAATTTGGTGTTACAATACTTTTCGCTTTAATCGTAATGGTATCGTCCCACAAAACAGATAGCCAAATTGTGTCAAGATTCTATCCACTCACCAATGAACACCAGGATTTTGACATTTTACATTCACTACCACTCTATAAATATGTAGGAATATGTAAGTATACAAAATATTATTATAATGTTATTTCATGTTATTCACTACTCACAATCAAAAAAGTCAATCATGTGTGGAAGATAGTCAAAATGTAATGTGGCTCCTAGCGATTATTTGCGCTTTAAACATCGAAATAATGTACCAATCGTTGAGAAACTTTTGGTCCACATACAAAACTGCTATCCAACTTGAAACTGTAAAGTTTTATGAGAAAGCTTAGAACGTAAATTCCAATAAGAAAGGCCTAAACATTCATTTTGAGAACCGTAATATTCATTCAATATGCCGAGATTTCTCTAAATTTGCAATATTCTTCATAATATTTTCAACAACAATTATGGAAGTCAAATTTCGGTGAAAATCCCTATCAAATTTGTATGAATATATTAAAATATTACATTTTCACGAACAAATCAATAGAAGTTTCACAGTTCCGTCAAAATGACATATGAATGCACAAAATATTCAAGTATTATCCACGTACTCGGGTGAAAATCAATTCAACTCTCAACTTGACACTATACATTTTCTGGCAAAGTTATATTTTAATGTACACTACACGTGGTTGTGTGGTATTCCATTGTTATCCAAATATGGTCGATTTACTAGTGGAGAATCGAACAAAAATGTGGACTGAAAACATAATTACATACATACATTTACATTCAAATACTAAAATAGGGGCCTACTCATGATTGAAAAAATAAATTATTGCTTTGCATAATATTCATGACTACACCCCTACCAGAATTAGAGCCAATGACAAGCTGACAATGGCCAATGGGGAAGGCTCCCATTTCGCCCCGCATGGAAATTTTCAAAATGTCAGGCATCAAAAGTGATTTTATAGGTATTTAAAAATTAAATATCCTGGCTATCCTGAGTACTCGCCTATGTCTGTAATTCAAGTAGTAATAAGCTGACGAAAGCCATTCGGTTCATCAATTGTGTTCCAAATTATAAATTAACATGTGTATCTCTTTTTCTAGTGCCATACATTTATACGGAGCTTAGTATACTACTTTTCGTTAAAGTGAAAGCAGCAATAATGGTGGCTGTATTCATACTTATTGTCAAATACTTCTTCTATCATTATAATTATTTCTTCAATCACAACTATTATCATCGTATGCTTCGACAGACTGAAGATGATGGTTTTGATAAATCATCTTCATTGGAAGAAATTAGCTTGAACATAATGAAACAACTAAGTAAACGGTAAGTATTTCTTTAAAAGACAGTTATTCGACATTGCGAAAAACTATATAGAAACTTGGCGAAAATCAAAAACTTGGAAGATACTATGTAATAATATGTACTGTAATAAGTATGTAATACGCATATGTATGAAACTATTTTGCCTACTGGGGGTGCATTCCAATACCTAGATAAACCCAGTCTCAGCTTACTTGTGACAAACGAATGAACGTTTCAAACACATACCGGTACAAGCAGACAGAAAGCCACTAAGCTCATTTACATATTAGGTTGACTCTGAAAATGTTACGCTGTGGGTAGGTTCTCCCTCCGCCCCTCCCCCAAGTACTTTCACACCCATTATATCACTGTCGTGGTTAAAAATATTTCAGCTGTCTGAATACTGTGATTTTACTCTGAGATGTTTCGAGGCCTAGTAAAAAAATCCAGTTGATTCCTGCCAATGTCGGAATTTTCTTGGTTTCCCTTTGTCATTCAGGTTAATACTGGGATGGTTCCTAAACAACAGACCAAGACCGACTCCATTCACACTATCCAAGAAACAAATAAAATAACCTTTCATCTCATCATCTCATATATCATTCAATGACGCCAATAGATATGTCATTCATTAGTAGGCCTACAGTGTGTTGCAAAAGCCAATACTGTGTACATTTTTGTTTGATAAAAGATCTAGTTTCAGTTTGATGCATTCTATAACAATACAAATTAATCCTTTGAATGAAAATATATCAGTACTAACAACAAACTCTTTTTATTGCAGCATTGACCATCCCAACAGAAAAAACACACTTTCTTCATAACAATGATCCACATGGTGAACATTTATTGAAAACCATAAATACAGTATACGTACATCTAAAACTAAGAATAATATTATGTACCAGTAGGCCTATATCGATAAAAACAAATTCATTCTAATATATCTAATTAAATATTTACTATAACTCAAGACGGTGTTCTTTTGTATTAATTTGTCTACTCAATCAGTATCCTGCATTAAAATGTAAACCCAAGTTCAGTGATAAAGGGTTGAAGGTGTAAGAGGTCAAACGCATGCTAATTTACACAAGGTAAATAGTCACTGACTAGTTCTGCTCTGCTATTCATGTCATTAGGATATTAAATTAACGTCAAGTACAAACGAAGGAGTCATACTGGAACATTTGTTCAGCTAGTTCTCATATATGTACAGGGTATATAAAAACATTACATACATACATACTTCATAGTAAGATATTAAATCACATAAATATAACAAACCCTGTAGAAATACAGTGAAACAATTATGTATCATTTTTCAAGGGACTTGGAAAAACCATCCATGCAGAAAACAAGTCAAGCAGGAAAATTCAATACTGGTTATATGGTACTTATGTGGGATCGGAACAGGGTGGGTAAAAATGAATGATAGAAACAGGAAAACAATGCATTGAGGTCTCACTGTATTGGTAAATCAAAAACAAGGGTACCGGTAGGAATATTCTGAATACCGGCATGTTTCATCATATAGTGAGTGAATATAGTCTCGAGGGTCAGGGATCCAACTGATAGCATTCGTTACGATACAAGTTGTCCATCGCTAGGATGTTGTTTTGTGTATCACTGCTGGCAATCTTACTTTTCCACTCTTTCCCATTCGTCTTACGAGAGTGCTTCAATATTTCCAGTAATGAATAAACTATATAAAAATTACCTTATAGTTCTAGTTCTACCGCCATTTCAACAATATTCTTACGTAATTCTACCCACTTCCCATGGTCCCTTCAAAATTGATTTTTTCTAGCTTTCACATTACATATATAAAATGTATCAACAAAACTAAGTGCATCACTAAAGTGCATGCAACATCGAATAACAAAATAATTATATTAGTTCTCTGGCTGCTAAAACAATATCTATTTCTTTAGAAAAGTAACGGTCAACAAAATTGTAGATACGTACTCAACTAGGGTACATATAAATTGATGAATTCTCATCAAGTTGAAGCAATATATGCGTTTGCCATCAATTACTACCTGATCATATCGCAGGGTTACTACTTATTTGTTATAAACACTCGACATTTTAATTAAATAATTACTACTATTCACTATCAATATTCAATAACCACTAGGTCTAAAAACCTGTATTCACGGTTTATGTATCAAAATCTAAAACTACAGATTTTATAATGTGGTTGCCATTTGATAGATAACTTACAATTGGTACCTAACCTTCAACCTAGAAAATTGATTGAAATACAGTACGGTATATCAAAATTTTCAATCAACAATGAAAATATTGATAAAAATACGATAAAGTTTAGAAAACCGAACGATGCCAGGTAATTAAACGTAGTTAGCTGCATAAGGACATTCACTAATATGACCAAACGGCGAGGATCAAGTTTCTCAACATCCTAGTCACTGTGTATCATTTTAGTAATTCACAACTTCCAATTCATAGCCACTATATTTATATTTAGTCTCAATCGGGGAACAATGATTTCGTATCAAGTTTCGATGTTATTAAAAAAAATATATCCATTATAGTTCTGATATCGGATGTACCGTACCAAATATTGACCATGTAGTGAAACTTCCATCAAGCATTTTTCAAGGGACTAGGAAAATAAAACCATCCTTGCAGGAAAACGATCCATCCAGGAAAATTCAACAATGATTACATGGGAGTGGAGCGAGGAAATATGAATGATACAAGCAGGAAAATGATGGATAGAGGTTTCACTGTATTCTAATTTGATATAGAATCAATCAAAAATATTAAAATCAAAGGGCAACTCTAAATTCTAAGTTTGTATATGGAATGTTATTAAATATGAATTTAATAACTATACGACATTAACCAAAAGGGGCATTCTGGCTATGTATGTACAGTAGTTGGAATACTTATTTGTACATAGGCCTATAAGATGTTTTGACCAATGTAACAAGCAGGCGGAGCGTGCTAGGACTAAAGAGCCAGAGATGCCTGTCGTGTTTTGAAGGGGCAGAAACGAAACTTGGTTCCCCGAGGCATACCAACTCAACTGGCCCTGGGAGACCTTACAGAACAACTTTTCAATATTTCCAAAATCAGAACTGGATTTTACAACTTTGTAAATAATGACCCATCAAACTGTAAACATTGAATACCACTATACCATCTTCACTGTTCTCTTTTCATCTCGGTACATTCTATCCGTTACCATCGTAATAAGAGATAATCTCACACATAAACAAATATACTACTTCTCTTACGACCAGCCAAGAGAAGAGGCCCGTCAGATGAAAGCACCCTGGACGCCCAGAAGGCCTTCTTTGCAACACACCTGTGCCATGTGATGAGAATAACTACATCGTAGCAAGACACGGCCGTCCGTCAACCCTTGCCTGTCTAATCGAGGTGACAAACCAGTATTTCAATCGGTCTGATACCAGAACAACCTCGCTGTTGAAGCGCCGTAAAACAAGACACCCCCCCACCCCAGAACCAGTTGGGAACTATCACAACTCATTATCTCTAGGGACTACACATGTTAAATTTGAATTCCTTCCAGTGTTGTTGCTGTTGTTGAGAAACAATCATCACCCCAAACAAGAGCAGCAATTTTTTATATCACAGGATATCCTATTACGTTTTTCTTGATTTCAATTTACGTTTTAGAGCGCCCACTGGCTCAACAGAAATTGTTTCCGTTTCTTTCTCGACGACATCATCCCTTTTCTTTGCATTACCGGACGCTACAAGTGAATCATTGAAACTATTCTTCAATTTAGCCAAAGTTGGTACAACTTTATCTTGATTAAAATACACCACAACCAATAATGCTATTAGTACCAAAGCAGTATACGAACTTTGACCCAATTCCTGTTCGACAACTTTAGTTTCCGGCTTGAAAACCATATTAACATGTTTGAAACTGGTATTTGCCCTGAAATGTACCTCGTAGTTATTGAAAGCATGCGCTGATTTGGGTAACGTCGACTCTAACTGTAAGAAATAGGCCCGTTTGTCGAAAGGTATGCTGGGGAAGAGCAGCATGGCCGACTGGTAGGTGCGAGGGGGCTTGCTGGCCGCAGCGTCCAGTCGGATGACGTGAATGGGACTGTCGGGAATATCTTCGCGGCACAGTTTCAGCTTCAGTGTGCGTAAGTGCTCGAACGTCGGGGCAGAGACCTGAGCAGTCAAGTCCATCTGCGTGAGGCGTTGGAACGCAATAAGCTTCAAGTTGAAGATGTCACCCTTGACCTTGAACCAAAGATAAATATAAGGTGAGACAAAAGCTGCAGTCTATTTGGTGTACAAGGAATATAAGGAAAGGCAAGACACATGAATAGGGTTGAAACGGAAAGAAGGAACAGCAGCTTGACGATGGCAATGGGTTGAGCAACTTATTACGGATAGGGTTGTTATGCCGCCCCCAGAAGCTCAGTCAGCTGAGGCACCGCTTCAGAAACTGAAGTCACCATTGGGCGTGGGTTCGAGTCCCGCATTAGGCATGAGTTTTTGTAAATGTCCTTTCACTCATCATCACTTCATAATTTCATTATCACGTGCTCATTCGTACCCCTGTATAACCTAGATGTTGGTGGGGTCGTAAAGCGAACAATAATCAGGGTTGTTATACGTCCTGATTTTGGCGGGACTGTCCTGCCTTATGATTGAATCAAGGTTGGGCGAACCAGTTCGCATTTGAACCAAACCGAACCTTAAAATGAGGTTCGCATTTCGAACCGGCTAGGTTCGAAAACGAACTTATTTCGAACATCTACAATGTTCATCAAAATAGCCTGCAAATGAACAAAAGCTGTGAGTGCAGTGCTCAGGACCTATCAGCTGTTTGCTTTTATCGATTCGTTAGGTCGATCGTCGGGGGGAACAGACCAGAACTTCAGTTTAGCTGGCTGTGTGTCTTGTGTGACGTAGTTTGGAAATTTTTAATGGAGTCGACAAAACTGTGATGTATTAAACATGAGATCTTTTTCGTAATTTTGCATTAATCGACGCGATATTGCTCTTGAACTAGGAAAACAAACCATGAATTCCTTCACTGTAGAACTGAAATTAATCATGTAATCAATGGCGCAATTTTGTACTGACCCAGTCTGCCCTACAAATCTTTGACGCAGTTTTACTTCAGGCCTACTACTGAAAGTGTTTGGGTCTCATTTCGAATTCAAGGTAGACCTAGGCCTTGAAAAGGATAGAAGTAGGAGAATATTGAATTTTCCTGGAAGTGACAGCGAGGACAACAATTGTAATCGTATTGATTTCACATCGATTTTTTACGTTAGAAATTAAGATGGTCGATTCACTCAATTGCTATAGGCTCCTGGGCTTGCGCTCAATGAAAAAGAAACGAAAATAAATAAAAGTCAGACTGAAATGCTATGTATTGAGTATTGATTATTAATTTGTCTACCAGACGATGTAGTTTTCCTCCCTTAATTCCAACTATCTATGAGTAGGCCTACCCGTGCATTTACGTTGGAAGTTTGAGTAAAACTAAAAGAAAAAGGGTTCGGTTCGTGGCAAAAATCAAGGTTTGCCCAACCCTAGAATGAATGAATGAATGGGTTTTACGGCACGTCGACATCTAGGTCATTTTGCACTGATGCCTGTCTTATACTTCAAAGTCTAACTGAGACAACAAACAGGACACTTTTGACCCGCGCAGGGCTGTGAATTATCTTTCGTTTGTTCAATGACTCTAATATTCTTTAATACAGTTGGTACAGTTGGTATTTAATACAGTTGGTCGGTTATTAGTCGAGTTGGTTTTTAGGACAGTTGAGCTTTAGTACAGTTGACAACTTGACACATCCTCGTTTATCGTTGGTCTACATTACTTGCATGCTTACCTTTACTGTGATATCGGGTGGCGTTCCTCGTTGAATGTGAGAATTAGCGTCAGTCCCATCCTTCACTCGCACAGAGTATGTGCACTGAAACAAAGAATGTTGACATTACTATACATAGACAGGTCTGGCGCTATCCAAGACAAAATCTATTTAAAGAAATAACAACAATAATACATTCATTCAATAGGCATGCGCAGGACCTTTCAGTGGGTACGGCCCATTTCGACATTCATTGAAAAAACATTTTCGAGCAAACCTATAGGCCTACATTTATGCTAATACATGGTAAGGTGTGCGTTGGTCTCCCATTGGTACCCCAATATGCACACTCTATTAGTGGAAACATTAATGAAAATATAAGCTGAAAACATAATTACCAGTATATACATGTAGGGCCTACATTCAAATACTAAAATACATGGGATTAAAATAATTGCTCTGTATAATATTCATAAACAGAATTAAAGTCTATAACGTACATAATCACGATCATACTGCTCGAGTACATTTCATATAAATCAAGGTGTGTAAAGTTCTCAAATATATTTCATATACGATACGTCAAGGTGTGTACAGTTTTCAAGAAGAATTCACAGAAATATCTCGCTCATCTACGCTTATCATATGCTGCGTTTGCCTGGGATTTGAAAGGAATTGATTTTGCGAGTCAATAAAGCTCACCGTTGGCTGCAGCCCTCGTATCCGGAATTGTCCGGTGGCCTCCGTGCTAGCTTCTTCCTGTTGCTTGCAGTCTCCAATGCCGACAGCTTCTACCACCACACCTTCTTCCGGCTCTCCGTTCAGCGACGTGACCGAGCCATAGGCACTGAACGCCACTCGATGACCACTGAACACACCACAATACTCATTAGAAAAACAACAATAACTTTAGTTTATAAATTCAACAGCAAGAATGATTGTTCATGTTAGATTTTCTGTAATTGTTCAACCTTACGATTGTTTTGATCACCTTCCATAAATGTATCTATCTATATTGGGTTTAACAATGCACTGTAATGATACCCCTATTGAAGGCCTATTGGCGTCGGATGAATGATTAATAAGATGATGGGATGATGACACGAACGTTTCAATAGTGCAAAAGAAGCGGTCGTGGCCTACATTGTAGGAAAAATCCCGGCATCAGCCTAGATTAAAGAGGGTGCGAAAACTCCTGTAACGATGGACGGTGGCAGGGATCAACCGATATGCCCCTTACCTCCCGGATCACATGAAGCAAGCGCGTTAGCAACTGAGCTGAATGTGCCGGTAATAAAATTTGAGAGACAAAATCGATGCACCATTGTGAAAAAAGCTGTAAACTCAAAGATGCGAGCCCAGTCAACCCACGCATATCCATGTTATCGTAACTATTGACTTACGCCAGTTTCACAGCAAACGTAGCTCCTTCCTTGACAGCTATCACTCTCGACGTCGGTTCAAAGCGATATTCTTTCATCATCGGACGTAGGTAATACTCGCCAGGAGACAGCGAAGTGAATGTCATTTTACCCTCGCCATTAGTTTGACTGTTCCGTCTGAAGCTGTCGGCACCCGAAAGTGATAACAGTACTCCCTGAAAAGAAAATTATTACTATGTTTAATTCAATTATAATAATAATTTTATGTAATTACTTTCTACCATTGCGATCAATTTAAGTAGGCCTGATAGGGAGTATTCTCTGAACTGAAATTGATGAAATTGTATTGGCCTATTATAACTGTAAGGCCTATAACATGTACAAAATTACCAATAATGCTAAATTAATAAACAACAACAAAAATCATATATGTTACCGGTGTTAGTTTACAGGTACTTATTAAATTTTAATTATTTTCTCTTGGTATTAAATATAATATATCATACAGACATAGGCTATGTTATTCCTAATTCATGGTAGGCCCAATACAAAAACTTTGATTACACCGTATTACTATAATGTGTTATATAATAATATATTATAAATATAATTCTATTCTATTTTATCCCTGAAATTATTACCTTAAAATTTTTGCTAGGTAGGTACCTAGGTTATCTATTATTAATTATTCTTTGGGGTCGTGAGATCACCATTGTGGTGCCCTCTCCAGGCAATCCTACCTTTCAATTATAGCCTTATTGGGCAACAATGATCATGTACTGTATCAAGTTTTGATTGAACAAAAAATCACACTTTATTATTATTGAATAAATCCGGTCCCCGACACGTATGGGGAAGGGTAAGGTCTTACCTGTAATGGTTTTGAGTCTGCGCTATCCACAACAGAAACATCGATCTGTGCTAGCTTATGAACGTTGAAGTTTCCTTTGCCATCAGGTCCAGAAATTACATAGCCCTCCTTCTCTGCAGATACTCTGGAAAAGAGTAAAAAAAAAAAAAGAGTAAGCAACAGATATTCTATAGATTACCACATCTAACAGATAGAAATTGCTCATCATTATTATTATTATTATTTCAGTAGAACCTCTTCAGAACGTTTCTCAGGGGACCAGACAGAAAAACTGACTAAAGTAAAAAAAAACACGAAAGAAAATATTTAAGAGTCCATGGGAGTCAATTCAGTGGAATATCAGTTTCTTGGTGATAACTTTTGAACAGTATGAGATATCAAGACTATGATAACGAGGAAACACAGATATTTTCAATACCTTCAAGATGGTATAAATAATAACTACTCATCTGAAATTGCCTGATTGCCAGGCGTATACAATCAAAAATACACATTTTTAACCGTATACGCCTGCACAATCAGGCGATATAAGATAAATACTTGATTGTACAGTACTCACATTTTCTGGAAGGTATTAAAAATATCTGTGTTTCTACGTTTTCAGAATTTCGATATCTCATACCGTTTGAAGTCACCAACAAAAAACTGATATCCCCCAAAATCGGCTCCCATGGACTCTCAACATGTGGGAGCATATGGATGGGATCAAAAAATAAAATTTACCAAGGTGAAAAATTTGCTACAGAGAAACTTACCAAAGAGGTTCTATCTACAATCTACTGTACTGAGTAGAATGCTGGGTTCCTCTGTTCACTATTGTAGGCCTATTATATGAGCAGTTGCCAGTTCAATCTGAACATCCTACATTCAATCTACACCACTTCAATTCATCACTACATCGTTTCAGATACCGTATCTACTGAATGAGATTGGCCAACTTTAACTGCTTTGTTGATAGTTCAGCATCACCAGCAGTCAGTGGGCTTTGACCGCTTCGTCACCTCAAGTATTTTGTTCAATTTTGTTTGTTGCCGTCTGTTCAAAATTCATTTATTCACCATTTATCAATAATTCATTGATCATTGTTACTTCTTTCTGCAAGAGTTTTTATATTGTACATTCAAAAATCATAATCCTGACAAAATACCGCCTGCCGCCCTATCCAAATCCCCCATAGTATCAATTGGTACCCCGCATGGCCTACATTGACATTTCTCATAAGGACAGATGTTTAATTCACAGATAAAAGACGCATCCAAGTTTCAATGTCTCTCACCTGTACTCGATGCCACCTGGTAGAGGGCCAACCTTGAAACGACCCGTATTATCCGTTTCCGTGACGATAACAACATCGCCAACCTCATTGGCTATAGTGACCGCGATCCCGGCAGACGTTGGTACCATCTTACCCTCAATAATCACACCTTTCTCGGCGGTAAACTCGACACCGTTCTCCACGCAACTGACGCCCCCCACCACGGATAACTTCGTCGGTTCAAATAGAAGCAGATTTGCCGTCGGCTCAAAATAGATGTTTTCTCCTTCCAACACTAGCAGCTGGAACTTGTAAACAAACTTGTCGTCCTTTGCCTGTGCTTTTAGAGGGCCTAACCTAGAACAAGAGACAAAATATAATTCAAGGGGAACCTACCTACAGCGTAACGTTTTTCAGTGTCAACGTAATGTAAAACTATCGCAGTGCCTTGCCAGATAAACATATTGTTAAGTTGAGTCAAATATGAGCTCGAATCGGGTTTTCGAAAGTACCGGTAAACCCCAAATAACCTAGATGTTGAGTTGAGTCATCAAGCAAACACTACTCAAAAGTCATCGTCATCACTAACCAAACTCACGGATAGTATTGATAGGGTTATTCAATTCATCCTCTGTCTATTACCTAGCTTTAACTCTATCGTCGTCCGACATTTTGACGTTGACGTAAACATCGCTGACGCTATCAGGGGAAACGATGGTCCCACCGAGCGTATGCGCGGTGGCGGTCAGTTGGACTGGCGTGGCTGAGTTGGCTGTGCTCCACTTGAACGAGTGCTGCGCATAGCCATGGCAGCCGACGGGCACGAACTCGTACACACCCTGGGCCTTGACGCACGACTTGCTAGTGCCTTTGTTCACCACAAACTGACCGGTGACTGGCGCTTGCTCTGGAGCCAACTTCTCTAGCTTATAGTTCACCTGGGACAAAACATTAAACTCTCCTTCATGACAAAATCAAAGTACAACAAGCAGTAGTTGAACAGAAAAAAATCGAAACACTTTTTATATTTAAAGGCCATCACAACACAGGGACTGGATTTGTACTTCATATGTAAAACAAATTAAGTACGTAATTAAGTAAGTACAAATTAAGTACGTAATTAAGTAAGTACAAATTAAGTAATTTGCCAATATCACTGTTATTTTGCATTCAGGGCTCGTCAGTTTGACACATGTAAGATGACAAAGCCTAAAACAAGGTTCTGAAATAACAGCTGTCTGTATTACATTATTTTTCAATACATTAGCATATTCTATCGACGAAAAAAATGAACTATTTCTCAATCCATCTCCTATATGACAATTCAAGTCCTACGTGAACATGACGTAATGATGTCGCGATATTAAGTGCGAGATACTGGAAAGTGTGAGGACGCATATATGCGTTGACGGCCGTTAAGTGGTTGAGTCACTAGATACCTGCACACTCTGAAGCCATACCTGTGTGTCGTGTGATGAAACGATTGTGATGGAAAACCCATTTTGCTTGAATGCAGGAGCAGTCGATTGGATGGAACTGATTGTAACAACGTGATTCGTTGCTTCCCAGCACCAATCATCTTTGTCGATCGACACTTGGTACGTCCCAGGCAAGATATTGTCAAACACGTACTTTCCATTGACGGCGACAGTGTTGCTGACCTGAATCTTCTCCTGGTCAGCTGACACTGATTGCAAGTTGATCAAGATATCAGGACAATTCGACACAAGACATACGACCGTACCCGTTAATTTCACTTTTAATTGCGAGAATTCTACTCCTGTTAAGATTGGCCGATCTTTCACATTGATTACTAATCCGGCTGGGAAAAATCTGAAAGTAAATAAAGGTTTCAAAATTTAATTTAAAATATCACACATTTAATAGAGTAAATCAAATCACAATTTCTCCATTCAAATAGCAAATAGCAATTGAAGATTATTCAGACTAGACCACCTCAATTATAATACATATTTGACACGGCACAAACTTACTGTAGCCCTTTGTTCTTATCAATTTCCGTCACTTCCACTTTCGCTTCATATTTTCCTGGCTCGAGAAATTGGCAAAACTCTCCAGAGCCTGATTTTGTTTCTACTACAATAGGTGGACTGGTGCTGCCATCTTTTGAGAGCAGTATGAACTTGGAAGCTGTTTCTGTACCACCTTGCTGAAAGTGATACGGTAAAACTTTCCCACACACTTTGAATCCTGACGGTATGATGGGTGACAGCAGAGGAGAGTTTGGAGTAATTTTAGCAGTGATTTCTTCGAATTTCATATCCTCTGAAAAGAATATGTCAGTTATTCAACATAGCTAAACAAACCAGGTGTTTATACTAGGAGTCGGCTAGGAGGATAAACGACAAAAACCCGACTGTAAATGCTAACCGTTAAGAAAGAGGATAGATCGGGCAAGCCAGCTCAGCTGGTCAGTAGTAGCACATTCAGGCCTAGCGCTATCTAAAGAAAGCAGGTGAATTGATTTATCAGAATACCCTCTTCTTGAGATAATGTCTGTGGGTATCAGGACCCAATAGATATGTGCCTCTATAATAATAATATATAATGTTGACTATATAATAAAAATCATCACAGAACACCGATATTTAGCTATTTTGACTCCCTTAAGCAGGATTTCTAGTACCACAAGCCTAAACAACACGTGGCAGATTAATGGATTATTGACTCTACTTCAACTTTTGTCGGCCAAAATTACGATTTTACAGGAAGTTATAGGTAAGTTTTGCCACTCTTGGCAGTTAGGTTTCCTGCACTCGTGCTTCTGTTTGTTTTGTGTGAAAGTGCGCCAACTTGCGATTAGAGAGTTGAATCCCTCCAATTAGAGAAGCCTGTGCATTTGAAGGTGATGAGAGGCTACTGCCATGATGTCACGAACAAGTTACAGCGAAGTGGAAACAGACCTGCCAGAAATTATACCCATACCGTGTCGGAAGACAAGAAACAATTGGAAGTGGAAACCCTACCTTAGGCACGAAGTGAAAGCAGTTGACATGACAATGCAATAACTCCACTAGGCAAAGTCTACCCAGACAATTGTAACTTACTCGCTTGCACTTGTATCTTATAAGCCCCAGCTCTCATGTTCTCCAGCTGATAGCTTCCATCTGGCTGTGTTTGGCCGACTATCTTGCCATCCAAGTACACTGTAGCCCCCTCCAGGCCTTGTCCACCATTGCTCGATAACACACGCCCGCTCACACTGAATCCAGTCACCTACACAGGAGGGAATCATCTTGATGAGAAATCATCACAGTACTAGAGCCTCAGTTATACAACATCAATATAAAAGCGATTGAGGCGAAAAAACAAATACATACATGTAAAATCATATAAAATATAAATTGACTTTTTGAAAATAATTCATACTTCAACAAGGTGTTGGTTTTGTTTATTCCCTTCCAGATGGACCCACAGATGAGTGAGATGACTCTTCATTTTATCCCAATTTTTAATATCTATTTATAAAAAAAATAACTTGTTAATAATGAATGGGGTAACTGATATCCAGATTTAAATATGTATTAGTGGACCTGGCACTTAGCATTGTAGGTCAACAGTTCTGATGATCAGATGTTTCAGAGTGTCACCAAACTGCTGACAGACATTAAATACTGTGCCTGGCTAGCATCAATCAACACTTCGACAACAACCTCTTTTAGGGTGACCATCCGTCCCGGAAAACCGGGATTGTCCCGGATTTCCATCTTTTGTCCCGGTGTCCCGAAAAGTTATTTCGGGACACGTATTTGTCCCGGTTTCAGTTCCCGGTTTCAAAAGAACAGACTTCTCAATCGTTGGGTGAATAATTATCCCTGATTTTCAAAAACGGAGGAAATATAAATAGGCCTAACTGTGTATTTTTCATTTCGGTAAAACTCATCTAGTCATAATTTATTTTCGTTTTAAATTTAAAAAACTGTGATATTTGTTGAATCAATTTTTAAATTTCAGATCAAATTCAAATACCTTTCTTTCTATCATTAACATGTGTCTGCTACATCCTCAGAGTATAAAGTTGTATGCAATTACAATAGAAAGAGATATATTCTTGATTTTAAATGACTAGAAAATACATCCAGAAAATGACTCCCCTGCGGGTCTGTTGAGCCCTCGACCCCTCTTCCCCATAATAAAATTTGGAACAAATGATTTTGACTATACCCATGTCTTGGCGTTGTCCCGGATTTTCCTTTTTTGAATATGGTCACCCTAACCTCTTTGTAAGTCTATACTTACTACGTAGTGGATAAATGAGGTTGAGTGAGCGCATACATCTACAATTTAATTTGATTTTCCAATATATATTTAGCACAGGTATAAGCGGAACTACCCACAGTGTATTAATTTCAGTGTCAACATATAAACGGTGACAGTGACTTTCTATTTGAAACGGTTGGGGCCACCTAAACAGCACGTATAAATGTGACATGCGCATTCTATACCGAAGCTCTTCTGTGATTCAACGTCTGACGCCCGAGGTACGTTTACCTGGAACGGTGTTGTGATCACCAAGCTGTCATGTCCCACAGTGAACTCCATCTGCTTGGGCTGCACATCGAACTGAAGACTCTGCGGCCCTTCGTAATGCGGTACGACTCTATATCGGCCCGGCGGGAGAGAGGGGAATAAGAAGAGTCCTGCAGCATCCGAAGTCACGTGACACAGCGAGTTGGTAGCTTGGAAACCGGTCAGCTGTGTTTTAGAGCAGCCAGCAATGTTTTTCGGGGCAGCCTGAACCACAATAACACACGTTGATTAAAAGTGATTCGGAAATGGAGGAAACGGGGTCAATCAGCGGCTGATGGTAAAACTACAGTGGAGCTGAAGATGTATGAAGAGTGTCAATCTAGGTTAAGTGTAGCCACATCAGGCCAGATGAAAACAATAGAACAGAAAATTACAATCAAGTTTCATTAATTGACCACTTGACGGCCAGGTTAAGATTACTACGATAAGTAGGTTGAGAATTACTACGGACCCCAACTCCCAGGTCGGGTTATTTTCAGGTTATACTGTGCAGATACTTGTGTTTAGAATTTTAGATGACCTTTTATAACATTCATAGCGAAAACAAATGGTTTTATTGTATCGATAATTGATAAATTGACGTTCTGAATATGTGAAACAATAAATTTGCAAATGTCACTGTCATTAGGCATTCAGAGGCTCGTCAATATGACACATGTAACGAGGCAAAGTCTAATGCAAAGTTCTGAAATAACAGCTGACTGTAGTATGATAATTTTCATTACACTAGCGTAGGCTTATGCCATCGGAAAAAAAAAATCAGCACCAACTTCTCAATCTATCCCCTGGCTATATGTCAGTACAAATCCAATGTCAATGTGACGTAATGTTGTCGAGATGATACATGCAACGTATTGGAAAGTGTAAGAACGCACATATGCGTCCACGGACGTCAAGTGGTTGACGGGCGAGAAGGAGTCTTACCGTCTTGTCTCCGTTGAACAGCACAAAGCTCACACCTCTGATTGGCTCGTCTTCGCTGGTCACTTTGCCGGAAACATCATAACCACCAACGACCAATTGGCCAGCTGCAACTATCGTATTACCGCTGACCACTTGAACCACAGCACTGTCTCGTGCCATCTGCCATCGAACATGTTCAATCTTCACCGTGTACTTGCCAGGTAGTACTGGCGTGAACAAGAAGCTCCCGTCATCTCCCGTTAACCTTTCAGCACTTTGTTTCAATCCATTTTCAGTATGAAGTTGTAAAGAGACTTTCACATTCTTGGGTCCACTCTCACTTCCCAAGCTTAAAACCTGAAACATGAAGAGAACATCTGTGACTGACTGATAGCTAGAGACATGTGAAAATAGCAATTGTTATGAAAGCAATGAAATTTTAAAGTGCTTCAATCAATGTTTTTCTAACATTTGATGTTGTTTGATCATGTTTTCAGAAAGGCGACAAAGCGCTAGAAACGTCTGATTCCCTTATGTTTTGACGTAATGAGTGCCGCTATACAGAACAGAAGTGTCATAGATATGCTATTCAACCCAAAATTATATCAACTGGACAGTCAACAGGTGAAGTTGGATAGGAAATTTGGATAACCAATGGGTTGGTGATCACAATTTTATTTTAAATATCAATTGGGGTGTTTCTCTTTTCTCTTGTATTCCTATTGTAGGCCCATGTTACTTAATATCATAGTTTTACCGGTAGGCCATATCGAACTATTAGTACTCTACAGAATGGTATTGTGCTACAAAACATGATGTTTAAAATAATAGATGCACCAAAGTGCTAATTTTGCTGCAATTCTGAATGCAATTAAAAAATCTATAGAATCTATGTTTACATGTCTCTAGTTACATTCTATATCTTGAATAGGATAGAACTAAGCTTAGGCCTATTGATAACCTAGTAAGAATAGGCCTAGTAACTCTCCACGGGAACATTATTGAAATCAAGGGGCCTAGATAACTTTAATGATGGATGGCTAATAGTTACCTTTCCCTTCACAGCGAAACCCAAAAGTCGGAAATTAATGTCCTTCCCTTGGCTACATGGGTCCGACTCTCCATCAATGTTCAAGGCCACTTCTCGGGGTTCGAAACTCCATCCACTTGGTGGTTCGATCTGAAAAATTGTCACTGACATTAATTACACCGTGTAACCTCTAGCTGTTGTCCTTCACCATTCATGAAGAGAAATTCAATACTAGTTGTGTGTAGGGTTGCCGTTCCATTTCCATATTTTTGGGTTTCAATTCAGTATTGACTTGTAATATTCAATATTCCTCAACTTCAATATTGAAACAGTGATCAATACCAAATCAAAAAGTAATTGATGAGAATAAAATAATAAGCTGATGCCAGGAATTTTGCATTATGTATAAAAACTCAAACCTTTGCCACTCAGGTCAGGGAAAAGAGAGAGCAGTGAATATTCTGGTGAACCTAGGCCTATGTATTTTTCCGATTTGATATTTTTGATAACGATTTTTCAACCAATATTGGACAGCAGCCAATATTGCAATTATTCTTTTATAACGAATCGCACAGGCCTACAGTACTGAGACACGACCGTACCCACAGTGAAACTGTTAATCTCCAGCCGTGACCTACTCGTCTTTTAAAGAAGGGCTTTTCTAGGTACAGTTTGGCCATACACTGGTGTAGGCCCATATAACTAGGCCTACTATGAAATTTCAAAATTATAAAGAAATGAAAAAAGTAGCTTCCATCCAGCTGAATAACTATGAGTGAATTACCAAGAAGATGTGGACATTCACAAATTGAAAATGAGCTGACTTGAACCATGTTTACAAAAACCTTACCCAAATCATTTAGAGCACGTGGCCAATAACATTGAGCTCAATAGATTGCTAGGCCTTACATTGATGACAACTTTTTTTGTTAGATCACCAATACTGTAGCGAGCCTATCAATCTCCTATTAGGTGCCAGAAATAACTGATATACGCGCGCAACTAAATGTATTTCGATGCACGAACACCAGGAGCAATGTGAGATGCGTGGTCATATTTTTGCTGCAAGCACGGCTACTTATGTGACGCTACGCTGCTATGGCACCCAAAATAGACCCAAAGACCGTAGAATATGATTTATAATCAGGACAAGATGTTTGGGTTGTATGTAGACCCCACCATGAAGGTGAACTGGTTGAAGATGACGTAGACCCTAGTGGGAGTAACACCTTACTGGATACTGTAATTATTGTTTATCAAGCTAATTCATGCACGACTCCCTCCTTTGGGAAGCTGTGCTATAGAAGGCTATGTAAAGTTGCTTACCTTTAAAACATATTCTCCTTTGTCATAGAAAGGCAAGAAATAGTACCCATTGTTTGGAGCACAATCTGTATGATCTTTCAAACTGCCTTGCTTTGTATATCTGAAAATAGAAGAGAATTAAATCAGAGGGAATCGTCAATTCATGAGCCATACTTGGGTGTCACATAAATTGCCAAGGAAATTATATAGGAAATTACTATGGATGGTAGGCCTATATATCATATCTATCAGTCTCTAGCTCAAGTAGGAATACTTACAATATACCGTATTCTAATTTCTCGCAGTATGGTTTTAAAAGGTCACATAAAGTGGTCGATCAAGCTACAATAAAATGAATCCTGAAGAAAATATAGGCCTCATGACTCAATACGCACTAAAACTAGAAGACAATGTGGGTACATACATATTTGTATACGAGCATTCATAGTTTACGAAAAAATTTGCATACCGTGCCTAGCTATTTAATAAATTTAAATTTATTTTAGATTAAACCATTTTGTGTGACCACAAGTGTAGGCCTACATTGCTAAGAAAATGCAGTAAGTGGTATTGTTAGGTCAACGAGAAAGAAACATGCCTATAGGCCCTACACTATTTGCTTATGAAAATAGTTGAACTGAGTGATAATTTTCACCTAGATCGTATGATACAGTTTCTTAGTTGTATCCGCAAAGACCGCAAAAGATCATGGTTCGGGTCAACCTGCAAACCGCACCCACACGCCTAGCGCAACGGTGGTTTGCACATTCTTCTCTCGTAAACACAAGTAGGTCTACAGATCACTCATTACATCAATAAAAAAAATGTGTTATTATGAAGCGCATTCAACCCACCTTGGGTTATGTTTTTTTTCAATGAATATTTAGGGTGGAAGGCTAAGGGTTATGCGAGAATGGATAACAAAACTGTTATTTCACGGTGAAATCCCTCACTACCTAACCATAATCATCATCCATCACCACCCAGTTACATAGGCCTAACCCTTTAAACATCAGGTTATGTAAGTGGCATATTTAGGCCTACCCAAAATCCATTTACGATTGGTATTATATGTAATCATTTATTTCTTCTAGCTTTTAAAATACCCTATTGACTACGTACAAATATATATCCCATGAAACACTAGGGGCCCTGAATCTTGTTCACGATGCATACCTGTACTTTTTGAAATCATTGATAGTTAAAATACAGCAAATAGACCCTAATAGATAAGTTGTCAATATTAGAAATTCCCATATTAGTGATAATTATGTAGCACGAGGAATATACCGGTAATCTAAATAATCTACCAATCAAAGTACTGGTACCGGTATCGAATCTTCCAAGCAATTTATTTTTCTTCACATTGCACTTTCACCAGATTAAGGATTTCAATTTGTTTTTTAAAATATAGGCCTACTACATTCACGTCAAGCCTAACGAAAACGACTGATTTAACCAACGGAAATAGTTCCGAATGAAAATTTCCAGTACGATTAAAATTGGTGTTCTGTTTTGTTTCAATAACATTGTACCGGTAACTTGATATTAAATCCTTGTTCCCCAATTAAGGCAATGGGTGATAGCAGGATCGTTTGGACGGGGTACCACAAGACGATCTCACCTCCCCATTTAATTATCAAATTAACATTCTTTATTTTAAATTTGAAAAAATTAACTTTGACACCAGGACTGCGTTGTCTGTAACCATACTTTTCTGTCGCAGATAAAGTACATATATTAGTATAATTACGATCTTATGAAAATGAATAGATACAAATGGCACTGACCTATAAGTATGAATCTATCAAATTAATCTACAAATATGGGGATGCCCTATATTTAGGGACACTAGGCCTAGTTCAACATTAAATTAGGCTATAGGGTTGGGTCAGCCCCACTAGTTCCAAGCCTTCGAATAATGGATGTCCATGCCTTTCCATTCAAATTTCATAAACTCTATTTCGAGCACATTTAATTAATTTTTGTATTAATTTGTGATCACTGCGGTTAGTTATATATAAATGGAAAGTCTTTGCACCTTAGCACCGGAAGGTAGGCTAGTTTATTAACCCAGGCACAGTACGTAGCAAGCCGACTATAATTTGCCTAATATGTATTCCTGACAAACTATACAAAGAAAACTTACAGTTTAACTTCTACTTGAGAGAAATTAATTTCCAGGTCACTTTGAACAAATCCGCCACATCCTAAAATATCTTCACCGATACTGTAACAAATTAAAGTAAATAATATATTCAGAATCAAATATAACTTAGACTCCATCATGATTATTGACTGGGCACGGGGAACTGGAAGGCAGTGACCAAAGATCTTTATATATTATACTTCGTATGGCAGTGACTAGTGAGTCCGAACCTGTGACGTAACGAAATATTCAGAGCTACCAATAGAGTCTAATTAGTAACTTTCTTTTCTTCATGTTGGTATTTCGGAAAACACTGTGGTTTTAAGGCGAAGTGAACAAAGTCAAACGTAAAATGTCGGAATACTTGAACATGTTCGTCATTCGAGCGAAGTTGCAATAACACTTTCCACCATTCAGAAAATATTTTAATCTTTCACGTTTTTAAATAAGACTGGTTCGAGGTGAAGTAATGTGACCTGGAAATTTTGATTCTTTGTAACCATGCATTTTTCTATACCTGACACGAAAGAATTTAGCACTGACAGTGGATCTTATATGGTAACTATTTTTTTTTTTGCAATAACCCTTTCTATTTCAATATCAAGATACTTTCACACGTAACTATTGCATTTGTTTTTATACCTATACTGATTTGAAGAATTAAACATGGCGGTAATTGTTTCATAGGTAGATCTACACATAGTATTTTGTTCTATATGAACTGTCATAAATGAAAAAATATTTGGCCTAGGGCCTAGGCCTATGCCTAGACCTAAGCAAGTAAGCCTGGCACCATACTGTATTGTCTAGGGCCTATATAATAGGACTAATAATGTTATTGAAATTTGCTTACATTTATACTAAGCTATGCCGTTCTGTTTTGGTTTGTCAATATTGGATTAGGCCCAGACTCAGTTTTGTAATATAGGCCTGCCTCGATTTGAACAGTTGCCCAGAAGTGGATCTAGGATACCTAGTGGGTTGTAATATTATTCAGTATCTTTATTTACCATCATTATATACACTTCAGCTATTAATTAAATGTGGTTTTCAATGTCAGATTTAAATTGAGGTGTACCAATTCCATGTCATTGTTAAAGAGTGCTTTGAATGGAGCTTCATTTAAATTTTGACCTTGGTATAAGATTGTTTTAATGACTTGTATATTGAAAGAATTAGAGATCATAATACAGTAGCTTGTGTTATACAATGCTATTGTCAACTGTATTATATTAGTGATCATGAATGTTTATGAATCGTTAATGTGCGGGAAGTAACATACAAGTTGAATTTTATTTCCAGGGATACAACATCCACGTGAATGGTATTTTCCACTGCACTGTACGTTATCGACAATTGCACAATTTACACGAGCAATTGAGAAAAGAGTTCGGACCCAACTTGCCACCTTTTCCGCCCAAAAAAATATTAGCCCTCTCAATTTCCCAACTAGAGGAAAGAAGAGCACTGTTGGAGAAATATATTCAACTCGGTAGGTATATACATAATATTTACTTATCACCGTTAACATGAGAGTGGCCCTGGCCAGTAAAAAACTCTGTAACCTTTTCTAACGAGAGGTCGCAGGTCAGTCCAAGGTGGCCATAGCAACTGGAAAAGTTGAGGGGCAACAAACTAGACCGGTACTGACACTGGAATCGAGAACACAGTATGAGCGACGTTGTAGTCTACTTATTATAAGTGTGCATAGAATGCAGATTATTGCAACTATCATTAGAAAATATGTAGGTTTTATTCTCAGTATAAAAATGTATGGTGTTTGATCCATATTTTTTAGGGCAACCAGTAGGCCTAGAAACATGTGTTTTCATTACAAGAAAGTTATATATTTCTCTCCGACGGCAATACCTAGATCTTGGTCATTATTACTATGCGTCATTATACCCCCAAAAATTGCAATTCAGCAAATGTATTGGGATGATTTCTTGATAGTGCCGCAACCAATTCCTTCCCACTCTCAAAATACCTCAAATATCTTTCGCCTCATTCATTATTCACCTTTGTAAATTGGCAGTTGAAGTCAATATAAATAATTTCTTTAGTGAAGATAAATCAATTTTGAATGTGTACAAATAATATTTTCTCCTATATAAGTATGATAATGTTTATTGAACTTTTCAGTGGGCCAAGATCAACAGATAATTCATACAGACATATTCAATGGATTCCTATGGTCCGCCCAACAAGAGACTTATAGCCTGTATAACCCAACAAAAGAGATTGAATTGGATGTGTTTTTGATGAACGGCTATAAGATCTCTTTACGTGTCTATGCAAATGAACATTCCGGCCAAGTTTTGGAGGTAGGCCTACGATTACAATTGCATCGATTTAATTTGAATGAAGTTTGTTATATTTTATACTCTCTCTTCATTTTACTAGTCTTGGTCTTAGTGTCAGTATATTTGACTAACAATTGTGTTATAATTGTTTGATTTCAGAAAGTATGTGACCAGATAAACCTGCCTAAAGAATATGTGTACTATTTCAAGTTATTTCTCATAAAACGTGAGGAAGACGGAGACGTTACAAGTATGTATGAAATGCTCAATGACCTTATAGAACGTCCTACTTTCATTATAAAGGCGTAATATCATTCTTATTATGAAAACTTGATAATTTTATTCAGGCCCATTTCTATTTTTCACTTAATTATTAATTATTTCATTTTTCTTTTTACTTAGGCACTTGTGCCACATAGGGTGACGCGTGCGTTCGGGGGGCAGGGGGGCGTTCCCCTGGTCGACATTAAGTCGACCGTGAAAAGGCATTTCTTTCTAGAATGCTGTGTTATTCAAATCCAGACAATTGGTCATTGTGCAAAGCAAAATATTTTTACAATAATTACGATTTTTCTTACAGTTGTTAGAAAACTTCAACATTTTGAATCGCCATACATATCACAGAAATCCATCCAAGGTGTCCATCGATTAGTGCTTCGAAAAAGGTATGTTCATTTTAAAAAGGATGTTATCTTGTCTTTGGACAATATATTTTCATTAATATATCATCATATCATGTAGGCCATATGTTACCCTTCATGTTAACAGCAGTGTTACGTGACTAAATGTTTGGTATAGGCATAGTATATCCAAGTCGTCGAACATGGCATTCTAATGATTCTCTTCCCAATGCACCTTCTTAAACCCTCCTTATTAAACCCTCTTTATTTTGAAATTCAAAGGACCCAAGAATTCCCATTTTGAATAAACGTTTGAAATATCGAAACGTTCTACATTGAGGTCATACGGGCAAAACTCTGTATGGACCAGAACTATTGTTTGAATTGCAGTACATTTTAAATTATCTGGGATTACCGGAATACAAGTGTTGCATTGCATTCCGTCATTGATACAAAAATGAAAGAAAATGTTATTTTTTGATTGTTAGTAGAAGATTTTTTTTTCGCAGTTTAAGCCCCCAAAAAATATTTAATATTTTGTTATTTTGAGAGTGTTCAATTTGTTTAATAAAATACCAATAAGTAGGCCTATATTTATTTCTTGGCCTATGCACTTCCGATTTTATTCTGTATAGTTTCATCAAGTTCTTAGTTACAGAACTCATAAAATTCATAGTTACACTAGAAAAGCGTGGGTATAGGGTATGTTAAGACACAGGCCTACTGTTTCTAAAAGTTATTAACATGTTCCAGTTACTGGGACCAAGAATATGACATTGAGCTGGTCAATGACCGGGTAGCGTTGAATCTCCTGTACGTGCAGACCGTAGCGGATATCGAACGAGGGTGGGTTCTCACTTCGAAAGAAACACTGCAAGAACTTGCGTCGTTACAAGCGAGGGGAGCCAAGAGACAGGTAACGAACATTGCTGGACACCCGAATACCCTGTTTTAATTATTGCTCAACTACCACTAATAATGGCGTTAACCACGATTAGCTACTCGGTGATGTCACGTAAACCTACCAGAGCCACATTGATTTTTAAAATTTAAAATTAAAGTTTCAATGAAACCCATAATAATCAAGAAGACAATTTTCAAACATTTATTTTCCTAAATTTGTCTAAAAATACGTTTGTGCTCGATGCTATAAGTTACTATATTTGTTAGTAAGGTCACTGTAGTAGGAGTTCTAGTATGACCGAGAATAAGTTAGTAGGCCTACTATCCTAAGACTCAAACCCAAACTAAATGAGCTTTGGCGTTGATTGAAACGCTGTATTTCGATTATAACTATAAGCTAATTGAATTCTTTCAATACATCTACAAAGTATTTCGTCTGGCTCCTCACTTTTTTCTCCCGCTTCTTACGAGTTCTCTCCTATAACGAGATTGGCAAACATCCAAATATAGACCTATATTTCAGCACAGTGAACCAACTTTTATGATTGAAAAGTCTGTAGGCTTAGCGCTTTGGATATTAATCTGATTGGACCAAAGTGTAGATAAAGATATACGTCACTGAATTGTGTGATCAATTCCTTGTTCCTATATGGAAAATGTGTAGTGAGTACGGTAGTAAACTTACTAGTACCGGTATAAATTTTCAGTGTTTTTTTCCCTATGTTATTAAGCTTATTAGAATTAGAATTATTTATTATACATATTATTGACTTCATATGAATCTTGACAGTACTGATATTGATCGTTGTATGATTTATGGCTGAATAAAAATTCTGTCATATTCTGAAGGAATATGTTTGTGTGTGTTTTCCTATATATATATTATATATGTCGATTTTTCGATTTTTACCTCACATCGAACAATTACATATTATGGATCGACATTATTTTAGAAGCTACTTCTCTGAGTAGTGTGAAGTATGTTCTCTGAAATATGTACATCCGGAAAGTCACTGCGATCGCTTAGCTTCTGAAAATGTAACGCTGTGGATGGGTTTCCCTAATTTTAATTCTTGTTCGTTGATCAGTATATTGACCTTGCACGGCCGTTGAAGTACTACGGTTTCCTCCAGTTCCAACCGGCCGTATGCAACTACCCACGCGCCGGCTCTCAGGTGGTTGTCAGCATCGGCAGCCGCGAGCTGAACCTCCGCGTGCGCCTCCATTCGGGCCAGGAGGTGAGGGAGGGCAGCTTCAAGGTCACGCGCATGAGGTGCTGGAGGATCACCACGCTACAGAATGTAAGTTGAATCTCTACCGATCGTATTCGTGTAGCACTAGTGAACTCCTCGGGTCGAGTGTGTGTCAAGACGAAGGTTAATCCTCATTGCAAATCACAAAATAATAACTATAGGCTGAAACAAAAATACACGATTTAGATCTGTAAAAATGTCGATAATTTTGATCGACATTCGACATCGAACAGAACTCCTAATTATTTGATATTTTCGATACGTCACATTCGGTATTAACAAATTCTTGTTCGAACTGCAACCCTAATTATTATAATTTTATTTTACCTACTCGATTCAACAATGAATATACGACGCGAGTAAAACTATAGAGAGTGGGTGATGAAAGGTAGGTGGAGACCATACACCAAGTGGAATTCATAATATAACTATGTAAATATGAATGTGTAGATTATCACCAATATCACTACAAATTTATCCTTACATTTGTACGGTAGATTGTTTTATTTGTCTCCTGTATTGTATGTCCTGTATGTCTGTATATTTGTTTAGTTATTCATTGTTTTCAAATTAGAATATCCCATTGATAATTATTTATATAGATTGCCAGAACGCCTCGAGTCTTGAAACAACCAAGATGTGCCGCCTCAAAACGGTTTTACTAATTCATTCTTAGCCTTATTTGGAAACAAGATTTCGATTTTAATCAAAGAAAAAGAGTCTGTATATATAAGCTGCTCATGTGGGCCTCATTGTTTTCAGAACGAAGACATCAATAATAGTGGGACAAGTAACGGAAACACCAACCATAACCAGTCTCAGGTAGAACTGTCGTTTGAATACTTGATGGCTAAAGACAAACTACAGTGGATCACAATCTCATCAGAACAAGCAATACTTATGTCCATTTGCCTGCAGTCGATGGTAGATGAACTGTTGCTGAAGAAAGGCGGCTCAGAAATGAATAAGGTAGAAGAGTTCAAGCTTGGCAGGTGTCACTGCTTGTTAACAAAAGGGAATGGATCCAAAAGGATGAACCTTCAATTTTCTCAAACCCTAACCAGAACGTTTATTTTCATTTTATAAGAACCAAAAACTTTTTTTTCATTTTTCATTTCATTTCGAGTTCAATGACGTACTTTTATGATAACCAAGTTCACTTGGCATTGGATAGATGATCAATTAGATTAATGTTTTTGGGGTGATGGGAAGGAAGCATTCGCTAAATGTATTTTATCGAGAAAAAGAGCCGGGTTGTGGAGGACAAATGAATTGATTCTGATTTCTGAAATTGAATTGATGCTTTCTAGTTTGTCTAAAATTAGGGGAATAAATATTGTCATTATTCGTTAAAATCTAGTTTCAGGGTTGTGATGTCCTTTAATAGGGCCTACTGATTTGGATTGTCAGAACCCTTGATTTGTTATGGTAGAACCGGAACCTAAAATGAAGGATTGGGTCCCACATTACCAGGCAGTAAAATATTGTTCTCTATTGTAGATGCTTGGCAGCGAACGGAGCGGCAGTTGGTCGTACATGAAACGAGATGGCAGTAGTCAACTCATCAGTCAATCGACTTCCAGTGAAACGATTAGTTCGAGTACAACGGTAAGTGACTGATGTCTCCTCTAAATTGTGCATGCGACAGCTGGTGCGGCACTCTGCTGGCTCACCTGGTGGGTTTTTTGTAATTTAGCAAACTGTGAATCGATTGTTGGAAGAAGTAAAAACGTGTAAAATGTCCCAAGACATTTTGCTAGTTAAATAATCCCATGTAGGCCTATGACCAAGGCATCATCTTGTTTTGGTTTGCAGACTGCATTGAATATTCATCTTGACTCTTTGTTTCAGAATGGTGATCTGAAACCACCGACCAAGACTGAAACAATCTCATCGATGAAAAAACTAACAGAGAAACTGACTGGCGTTAGTTCAAAGTCTTCCACAAAAATAACCCCGAATCCGTTTGTTGAAAATGATGCGTTCGAAGGTATCGGGGACGACGACCTTTGAGAAATACAGATTTACCAATTTCTGGTAAAGCGTACATAATGTTCCAAAAAAACAAAAGCACATATCTGAAGTGACAGAAGCTTTTAACGAGAAACACGTATTTTTAATAGAATTCTAAATATAATCCTGGGTGTCTAAAACAAAACTGTGCCAAAAGTAGATTTTATGGATGTTTCAAGACCATATAGAAGGTAAAGAGTTGATGCACATTATAGTTTCAGCTGTGTTGAACTCTAGGCCTAGTACAGGCAAGACGTAGCCAACAGCTGTTTGCACATGTTGTAGACCCACTATTGTTGCATTGTGAACGTCTACAGCTTTTGGAGTGCACAAACATTATTCTACGCAAAGTCATGCTGATACGAAATCATACTGTGCAGGGGCATCATTCCTCATAAGTGTTGTAAGTCCTCTGTTCTAAGCGATCATCTAACCCAATCATATCTTTCATTTCCTATTAAGTAATATATGGGAGAGTAAAATTTATGTTACTAAATATAAACAATTGAACCTGATCACTTAAATTTGACCAGACTAAATATTCATAAATAAGAAAACATTTTTGATGCAAATTCGCTCCCCTGTGCGGTGCGAATAAACAAAATTGAAGCAAGGTGGGCAAAGAGAAGAGCGTGCGTGCATATAGTATACTGCATTTTTCATGTTAAAACTCAGTTCATCAACAGTTTGTTGTAACTTTGTTGACATCGCTATTGTCTTCTCAGTAATAATAATAATTATATGAAAACAAGTTGTACGTTCGTGGGTACATTGATTAATGATGAAATTATTTTAAAACAATTCTTGTTGAAACAACACGGCTGTTTTGGGGGTTAGCAATATGCCGTGACCTCGAGCAGATTTTACTTGAATCCAAACTGCATCCGGCTGTTTTACATGCGATTTGCTGCAGTGCGGGTCATAGTAGACTCGAGCTGAACATTTGCGGAATAACTTCGCACCACCCCGCAGTCGTCGCTTATTGGCTAATTATTCAAAAAGCAAGGATGATTTTATTCTAAAATAAGATGGTGTTTTAACTATTTAGTACATAAATAGTTGTCCAAACACTGTATTAGAAGTAATGGATCATTTTGAGAATTCAGTGCATACACCCTACCAGTTACCTGGTAGTGCATGCTAGACACTCCCAGTGCAGTGCACATGTAAAAATGTGGTGTAAATAGAGGCATTTATACCAAGCTATAACTTGAATTATCTATTTATTTTTAACACTCGAGACTGCATTTATTTTCGCATGTAAAGATGAATAATAATCTTTCTAGTATTCTCAAAAAATTCCTTTGCTGTTACTTGTATAATACAAATCATGCAGTTACAATGATCACCCTCGCTTCGCTGATTTGCTCGAGCAATAATGTTATAAAGTACTGTGTGGACGATTCACCAAGCAACTTAGCCTGGTCATTAATACAAATGCCAAGTAAGAGGCTCATGCAAAGACAAAGGATCCATCTTCAGGCAATAAATACTTGGACATCATTTATTGCGTTGGCATTGTACAAGGCTTCCCAGTCGTGGTTGACACCCTAGATTTATCACCTTGTTCCCAAGTAAATAAATGATTCGGCTTCAGATATGCAGAGAAAATAAATAGATTTTTATAATGTACGATACGTATTAATATTCAGATTGAACAAAATAAGTGTTCTTGTTCAATCCAAAGAAGCTGTTTTTACCTATTTTTAATAGAAATACACCACCTAACTAAGCATTTACAAAGCTTTGCATAATAGATATTTGTGATAAAAACGAATAGTACCTGTATATGTATGGCACATTTGTTTTGCAAAGTTCGACAGGATTATCTTTGATATTAAAACATGACATTTTAATAATACTTTTAATTACATTTACTCATAAAACTCTCGCTATAACTTGAAAGTTTTAACCAAGTGAATAATAATGTATAATTAAATTTTTATATATAGTTTTAAATTAGTTGTTTGTTGACAAACTATGGTGCCAACAATACAATTTTGTAATGTAATCATATATAAATATGTAATATATAATAAACTTTGAAATTATGTCACAGTGCTGCTGTTTATTTTCTATTGTACATGAATCAGTCATTTTTATATTCAGTGTTTACTGAAACCCTACCACCAGATCTGCATAGCGCTCAATTTGTGTGCAGATATGGTTTTCCAATGTTGCTCTCTATAATTGAATCAATGTTTGACTTTTCAACAAGGATTTTCTCTATCAAATGGAGTTTTGTTCTACTTTCCAACATAGTAGGCCTACAGTAGCTTGAAACGTCCCATTCGATTGATTCAAGGACTGTCACGTAATCTTCGATTGTAACGCAACGAGCATACGATGAGGAATGTAGCAATAAGTTATTGAATGCAGTAAGAAGATGCTAATTGCTAAAAACTTATATATTTTTCATTTGATTCAATTAGAAAATTTTATTGACATTCTGGTATTATTTCTCATGCAGTATACTTAATATATATATATACTAGCCTAAGCCCCACGTTTAAAACGCGGGGTCTCTCTCTGTTGTTACTATACTTTCCACTACTATTGTTATAACTGTCGCACTGCATATACCTTGAACGCACAGCATCACTACGCACTAACCCAATTACACGTAAATTCCTTCGCACCTTCCGTTCTCCTCCAGAATGTCTTGGACCGTTCGCAAACGGTTGAGCACAGACAGAAAGCTGCCCCCCGCCGTTCGTTGCTAAATACTGAATGAATGTAGTTACCTATCAAATGTTTACCATGTTACAAATCGAATATTCTCTTATAGTAGGCCCCGCCCAAATGGAATTGTCCAGAACTTCTACGCATGCACTTTTCCCTTGCTCACACCAAACATCTTTCAACAGCCACGTGTTTATCTTCAAGCGAAGTGTGAAGTGATTTACGCACAACAAAGTGTCAATGATCACACATATCATGATCACAATGATCAGGGCGGTGCGCATCCCTTCTCTCCCTCCCTTCTCCGCCCGTCATCCATGCCTCCCTACCTCCATGCCCCGCGATCACCACCATCCTTACAGACGGACAGACAGACACGCTTAGCCTTTTATATAGATTAGAGATGTGAGTCGGAAAATTTTCCGGAAAATTATGGGAGCATAGTTTTCCGGAAAATTTTCCAACACATTTTCCTGTGTTAAGATATACTTTATTCAACGAAGGTTACTTTGTAAAAGTTTGAAATATGTCCGAGCTTTTAAAGCACATATAACAGGCTGAAACAGTGAGTGAAGCAGTGAGCAGTGAGCTCATATTACCTGGGTGCCAAGGACAGTGCAAGTGCTTTGCCATTGCCACATGGTGTCCTGCAGCTTGACTGCTAGAGGTCTACATTTCTGCAGGTAAATTTACTTTTGAGCTCTTAAAAGAAAGTATAGCTAACAATATTGGCTGAATACTGTTGTACCTGTAGTCCGGTACCCTACTGGAAGTGTGATAACTGATAACCAAAACCAAGTACGTACCACCGGTACCGGTAAGGCGATAATTGTGATATTGGTAGGCTATCACTGCCCTATAGTGACTTTATGCACTGACATGAATATGATACATGAATACGTATTATATTATTATATGTAATATTTTCTCAATAACCATTAAATACGGAATACGCTCGTCGCTCAATGTAAATCTAAATATATACTTCTAAATTATGCCATGTAATGCAGATTTCTTCGGAAAAAATAGTTATCTATTTTTTTAATCACCCATACCCCAATCTCAGTCCTTGAAATACTAATATAATCATTATCATTGAATATATTATGTAAAGAAATCAGTTGAAAATTTTCTGTATATTAATTTTCCAGAAAATAAACATCTCTAATAGATAATATATAGGCCCTATATATATATATATGTACACGTATATATAATACATAGCGGCAACCCTAGCATATATTGATGTTAATCAATAATATTATTCCTAGCTTCCCGATGATCAGAAGGTATTTTATATGAAAATGATAATAAATAATATATTAGTACCAGTATGTATATCAAGTTGATGCACTAGTATGTGACTTAAGATCTATTGGCATGGGTGATAATGAATGTGATGGAAAGATGAGATGGCAGGTTAATGTTGACGAGTGTTTTGAATAGTGGGAAGGAAACGACACCTATTATTAAGGAGTCATCTCAAGAGGGAATGTCGAAAAACTTTTGTCGGGATGGTAGACCATGGCTGGAATTGAACCATGGCCTCCTGAACAATGGTTCAGCATGCTGGCCACTGCTCCACCCATCTCAGTCTCTTGAATAGGTACATTATTTGAAAAATAGTGAAAATATTGTGTGGTTTGTTATAAAGTGAAAAAGTAAACTATAAATAGACATTTGACATAAATGTTGCTAACCACAGTACAGCACATTAAACTGTATGGCAGTCACATCATTACAATATAGTAGCACTGAAAATTTGGCTTTCTACTTTAGACCCCTACTACATGTATAAGAACTCATTGTACATGTACTACTTTTTATATGGTCTACAACTTGGAGTATGGGGTTTTTATTCATGTATTAACTCTCAACACACATCCAAGGATAAATATTTATTTACAACATCCACTACCTCATAGTTGTGATACAATAAAACTGAATACAATTATTAAAATCCTAATGATAATTGAAATATATAAGCCTACCCTTGGCATACTGCTTTCATAATCAAAGAAGCAGATTGTCCATTTAATGACACATACATATAAGTTAGAGCAGTGTTAAATCAAGTTGAGTTTATAAACCATGTTAAGATGGATCATGATTAACATTTTACTTGGAGCTGTGTTCACCAACCTATATGAAGACTACTTGTTAATATCCTGGTGGATTATCTAGGCATATTGCTATTAAACATTATGATGACAAAAGTAGGCTCGGTTGCAATAAAAGGTAGATCAATCAGTGTCTAACAATTTCTATTTTCTTCTGCACATATTCAATTCTTGTTCCAATCCTCTCGTTCTTCGCGTTCTCGCACAACTTCATCCAGATACGGCTGCAAATATTTCTTGTCCTGAAAATAAGATGAGGCACATTCATTGTTTGACCCATTAAATAAACAGATCATTATTAACTAAAGTGAAACCTCTATTGTTTTTTCAAGATAGGCCCTACCAGGGAAAAACACCCATCTAGGAAAATTTAGCATTGATCATATAGTAATTTCATTTAATATCATCAAATTCGTGAATACGGTAATTGGTTGCTGACCCATCTCAGATAATTTACATTGTGTAATATTTGTACCAGTACATGAGAATAGCTTGAATATTACATTTCTTATTTTTTACTCAAAGCATTTGGGAGTAATGAACCGTGGAAAATAGGTGTATGAAGCAAAATTCCTTGTTTTTCAGTTCTGCGTTGAAAACTATACTTCAAAAACCGTTCCACCAACCATAAAAATGCACTTGAACATTTTTTGGTATAAATGGTCTGAAATGTAAAAAAAAGCCATATTTCACGTCGAAGTGATTGAGCAACGAGCTTGTCAAGTAATTGACAAATGAAATTATTTTCAATTGGGTGGCATTTGTTATGGTAAGCCATATATACGGGGAACTGGTTATTAGGCCTACTCACTCAATATTTACACAATAGTTACAATCGTAACATTTAACCAGAATGCAATTGTTTGATCTATGACTATAGCTACTGGTATTTGGGTAGTGTATGTTTGAATCATTGTTCTTGTTAGTTATGATAGGCCTACCAATGATTATTTATACAGATCTATCTGAGGCTCCCTCCAGTGCTCAGTCAGCTAAGGCACCGCTTTGCAAACTGTATTTACGGTTGGGCGTGGGTTCGAGTCCTGCATAAGGTACGGTATGGGTTTTTGTAGAAGTCCTTCAACTCATCATCACGTCATAATTTCATTACCTGCTCGTTCGTACTCCCAAATAACCTAGCTGTTGGTGGGGTCGTTCAGCAAACAATAACCAATCAATCAATATGATGCATAATGTTTGATTTGATGTCTAATTTGCATAACAATTGATTTTATCCAATAAATAGCTACATATATTGAACCCTAATTGAATGGTAATGCTTGTGACAACGTACATCCTCAAATTTGGTCCACTCTTCCCTAGGAAGTGTGATTTTCGTCATAGATAGCTGCATAGCTCGGTTAATCCTGAAGTTTCTCTCGTCAACCAGGTTCTCGGGGAGACGCCTTAGTGCTTCCTTCACGTCTTCAGTCTCGTTCAGACAATCGTTATGGTGCAGACCTGCGCAATCAGACATATGCTGAATCACGTCAAAGGAAATCAGACAGTATACATTCATTGACTGAGACAGTTTACCATTGTATCATAAGGCGCATAACCTTCAGTCTTTCAACATTTCACTAAGATCTTCATCAACCCAAGTGACCTAGGACCTTGATTTTATAATTCACTACGTTAGACCTCTAGGCATAATAGATCTACTGTACTTAGAAGCTAAATAGTTAGGATTGAAGTCTAAACTTTGTTCCGCTACTGTTCGAGAAACATCATCTCTTATGTCTCTTGTTGATTTAGTTGGCATGATTTGCAATTGAATACACGCTGCTGAATTATTTCAAAAAGTCTATGCTAAAAAGTCTAAATTTCCATGTAGTAATCACAAACAAATATTGAATAAAGCCACTGCATATTGAAAATTGTTATTATTTAACGGTTTAAAACTCCCTTGAACATGATGGATCATGCATGAAGATACCTATGAAGATCCGCAATTTTTGGCAAAAGTGTATCATAACACTTTCAATAATTTGCTAGAAAAAAATTAACTCAACCCAGAACCCTTGGCCAAAACTCCAAAAGCCTTAATAAATAATTTAAAAAAATGAACACATATATATGCATATATATTATATGTGCATACATATATATGCCCTATATGAAAATATTACCCAGCAAAGAAGCTGTAGGCCTATAGAAGGTAAGTAGAATCTGCCCTTGTCGAGTCAGTTGGCTTTGGTAAAGTTGCAGTATACAGATGTAATTGCCACAAGCCGAGTTGGGATGTACTCTATACCAAACTACACATAGACTTGGATTCAACGTGAAGTTTAGTTACTAATCAAAATATATTGCTGGACAACGTCAACGATGACACTGTTTAGTACAGTTTGAAATTAAACAAGATAAGCCTCCCCTTGGGAAAAGACTTACCATATTTGTTGAATCCAGAAAGGTTGTATGCCCACTTTCGAAGCGCAGCTGAAAAACATAATTCATCACACATCAACAGCGTCAATAGGCCTAGACCTAGGCCTACATAATTTAAAATATTCCTCACAAACTCCACCAAAACCTATCTGCAAATTATATGGCATGTAGTTTAGGGCCTACAAGTGTTTTGATTGACAGGCAATGACTGGAGGGAAGAAATGGAATTGGGCTATCCCGATTTATTGCGTCAATTGAGTTGCCTTGATGTCTACAATTTAGGCTAATTATACTACACAAATCATTCTTAACGTTTCTCAGCCAGACGATCCCACTTGCACGTCCATGTTTGATTACAACATTCCACATTACTACGTCTAGGTAAATCCGTTCCTAATCTTCAGATGGGTGGGCCTAGGCCTTAGATGCTAAAGTATGCCCTAAATAGGGTCTAGATCTATATTCTAGGTCATTGGACAAGAACTGATAATACAGGCCTACGCTAAAATGATTCGTTGAAGCAGTCATATATATCAATCGCCTCCTAGGAAAACCATGGCCCTAAGCAACGTGTAAGTGATAGGTACTTGTATTTTAAGTGTACTCTTTACAACTTTCTATGCCCTGACTTAACCCTACTTTTAAATTAGAGACTAGGCTCGACGGCCGACGGAGCCATGATGTACAAGCAAACGGACAACGAAATACACTAAATATTATCACAAAATTGTTGTGGAACAACATATATGCACATATATTCTACACTTTACTTGATTCATCAATATTTCATGTAAAATTACCAGAGAAAACTGGAGCTTTCGTTACGGCAGCCATTGCAAGATTCTTGAAGAAACTAGCCAAGAGCAGGAAAACTATGAAAAGATCGTTGACTACAATGCACAATTTACGTCATCACTTGTTTCCCATCGAACCTTTGTCTACTTTTCTACTTTCACCACGGATAAGTACAGCTGGTGGCAGCACTAGCGATTAATGTTACTATGCTGCATCCAGCGCTACCTACACTTGAGCCAGCTGTGAGAACTTCAATTATGGGAACGCCCCATTCCATACAATTGTGAATGGACTTTCAACTTCCAGCCTATCATTATTATTATTATCAAGAAAACAGCTGCTGTCAATAAATTAATGAATTGATTTGGATTATGCTGTATGCTTAACTCACTGTTGGTAAGTTGCCTTTTTTCACGAATCAACCTTTGATCATTTTGATATGCATATAAATGACGTATGCTTATGGAACAGCATATATATATAGAACAGGGAATTCGCTAAGCAAAATATAATCCTTTGTGGTGTAGAGCTGTTAGTTTTGATTGAATAGTTACTTGATATTAGCTTGTGTCTATACCTAGTGTTTGATCAATTTATTGTGATTTTCATATAGGCCTATTTTATAAATATATGAACTTGGAGCTCTTTGTGCGTGTTTGAAAAATTTGATATTTTGTGAGATTTTTTACTAACATTGCTAACTTGATCTAGTTGATTCAGTTTTTGTGTACAAACTAGTAATTGTGTGAAATTTTTTCTCAACCTGGCAGTCAACAAAGGCATGAGAATTGATTACGGAGATTGTCTGTCGATCAGGTATCGTATCTGTACACTCCATCAAACGTGGAAGTGGTTGCATCAAACACAAAGCCTGCACGACTATTTGATCAATCTGACATCGCCGGAAACTGGAGTCTGCTGATCGATTAAATTATCGGTCAAACTACATCATTATTGGGCAAAAGTACTTTTATCGTCATATTTCAACTTGATAGTGATTAATAACATTATTTTTCTACGTGGAAGAAGATACTCAATTAGAACACTGCCTTAATAATAGAGACAATTTAATTTTTATACCTATCAATTATTACCACACAAGACTTATAAATAAAAGTATTAAATACCTAATTAGACGGAACAGCATTTGTTGGTTGTAAACAAGCTTACGAAGTTAATAATAAAAAATGGCTCAAATCATTCTCCAAACTTCGATGTTGAAGATCTCGAAGGTGGCCGTGAAGAGCCTCGCCAAATCTTCTGTGCCTATGGTTCTGAAATCCAAAGCCTACTCAACAGAGAGAAGAGAATCTAAAATCACAAAGTCAGTCTTCATAAGTCAGTCAAGTGACATATTTTCCAACCTTGCCCTTGAAGATTGGATGTATAAAAAGTTTGATTTCTCAAGGCATCATGTCCTTCTGCTTTGGCGCAACGACCCTTGTGTTGTTATTGGAAGACATCAAAACCCATGGATGGAAGCCAACTTGACCGATGGTGGTGCTGAACTGGCAAGAAGAAACAGCGGCGGAGGAACTGTGTACCACGATCAAGGAAATCTTAATCTCACTTTCTTCACGCCGAGGGAACGGTACAACCGAAAGAGTAACCTCGAATTGATCAGCCGTGCCTTGTTCAGAGAATGGGGGTTGGAGACCATTATCAATAAACGAGAAGATATTGTCGTCAGAGGGGACAAGAAAGTATCCTTTACATCAAAAAATGGAAATTATTTCCGAGTACTCAGGCTATAGGCATATATTCTTATTATAACATAAGTTGATAGAACGTAGACATATATATCCCACAAATTATCATGTTTGGAAATAGTATCGGTTTGGACTTGATGTGATTTTTAAAATACCTATGCCTCATTACACATTATTTATATGCCTCAGCCTAGCCCTATGTACAATTGTAAACGGTAACTTGGGGCAGCCCTTATTCAGCAAACTAATATTTTTAGCAGTAGCTTACAAATTTATTTAGCGATACCGGTACCAACAGTTGACATTAACTGAGATTTCTCTCCAAAATTATTTTGCCCTAAATTCTGTTGCATAAATACTTGCTATGAACCACCAGTGGACAGTATAAACCATTTCATAACCATGAACTTTGTTTCATTGTGATAATGATTCATGCTTGGTTACAGTATTTGCTGATCTTGCGCACCCTGTAGGCCTATCTGTATTGCTTCTCGATACTTTCGTTTTAACTGTAACGTCTAATAGAATATCTCATCTCTCAAGTAACATTTATATGCCACCTTCCCTAGCTCAGCCAGCAGAGGCACTGTTTTAGAAACTTGAATCACTGTTGGCCGTGGGTTCGAGTCCCGCATAAGGCATGGGGTTTTTGTAAACGTCCTTTCACCTGTCATATCACTTTAAAGTTTCATCACACGTGCTCATTCATACCCCCAAATAACCTAAGTGTTGAAGGGGTCATTAAGCAAACAATCATTCGTAACCAACGTTTATATCATTCTTCTTGATCTGCAATCACTCAATTCCCCTAAAAACTGCATTTTCAAGTACCATAACTATATGCTGTGAAAGATCAAAATCGTTCTAATCTATCACTTCATATTACGGTGTAATATATGTATATATTTAACATTGATGCTGTTAAAGCCAGAACACTTAGTTGGGTAATTAATTAGCTACCGGTAACTATTAGTTGAGGTACGGACATAACATACGTAAGCAAAGGTGATCCGCGAACTGTTGCTTAATCCACTAACTGTCAGTATTTAAAACCAGGCCTAAATACGTACAAGAATAAATATTTGAGATATTTGACGACTAATTCCAATAAAACTACCAGTACAGTTGAAAAAATAATTTCGATTGCTGTCTGTTTGACTCAAGACCGTTGAGACAGGCAGTGTTTCAAAGTCCAAAGTCTGGCAGATTTCAATCCTGCTGTTGACGAGGATTTTGTTAACATCCTTTCACATATCACTTCATTGTTTCATTATCACACGCTCATTCTTGTTCTCATATAACGTAGCTGTTGCTGGGGTTATTAAGCACCATTCGAAAAGATGTCAAATTTATTCCCAGAGTGGTTTGTAAGAGTGACATTGCGTTCATGCCAAGTACATCAGGGTAGGCCACTATTCATGTTACTAAAGGCACTATTCCACTATTCACCACTAAGCATACTATTCCATTGAATGTTATCACCACGGCTTGGCAATATTCTTCTTGACTTACGACAAGCAGATTTCTGGAACCGCATCAAAACTTGGACGTCCTAACGCATACCATCACTGCACGCTTCTTGTTAACGTGGACAAAACAAATCTAAGCCAGGCATTGCAGAAACAAGATGTAAGTCTATACATTCATTATTATCGGAATAATATATTGTCTCAATTACCTAGTTTGGTACCTTGGAGTTTCTCCCGTTTAATGTATAAAATGTGTGAATATAGGCAAGCAACACAGTGAGGTAACACCTAATTCGTAACTGATGCTCACTTCTCCGAGGCTGAATTCATTATAGGCCTATTTGGCCAGTTCGCTCGGTACTGGCCAACCCGCTACTTGCAACTGTCGATTTTCGTTACATTTCACACCTTTCATCAATTCAAACTGTTTGTTCGCTTACTTTATATGTTCAAAACTGAAAATGTTTTAGCGGAAGGTGTGGGCATTTTTTCAACCTGAACGACATTATTAACGTATACGATGTATCGTTGAACTTGATACATTTCTTGAAAATTCTAATAAACTTGATTAAACCTATACACTGTTTTTTATTGAATGAAAAAGAATATGGAATTTGGTGAGGAAATGAGCATACCTGTAATGTTAATGTGAGGCAAAATAAAAATAACTCTGAATTTTCCAGCTTTTAAATACCATTCCGTAGCCACAATTGTTGCTAACTCTTGATTTTGTCAAAACTGGACATAGAAACAACATTTTTACGAGATAAAGAGGGAGATGTAGAGGGCTTTTTTTCTAGGACTCATTATAATTCGAGGCGGCCCTGTTTTACTCAACTTGTTGATATTTTTTTTATTCTCATTCACTATAGGCCTACATTGTGTATTAAAATTACCAAATGTACATTTTTGTTTGCCTAGTACTATTCAATCTTCATTTTTTAATGAAAAAAATGCATAGCCCTCTAATGTGAATAAAAATCCCCTTAAAATGCCATACATATAAGCTTGCGCACAGGGTACACAGAGACGGCCCAGGCCGTACCTGATGCATAACAAGGAAGAGAATACTGAATATTTGATCCTGACAATTATCACAGAAGAATATTTCTTGCACCACCCCAATTCTTACAACGTATAAAATAACTTCCTATAAATATGATTTAAAAGAGAAAAAAATGGTTGAAATGTTAGACTTTCTTAATGTCATCTCGGCTTCAATTTCATTCAGCCCTGTTAGTATACCGGTAGTTCAGTATTTGAACGTAAATCTATGTTTAATTATGTTTTCAGCTCAAATTTTCTGACATTACCACTACTAAAGTTAGTATAGTTTGAAACAATGGATAACACGGTAACACGTAACCATTCAGGCTTATATTTTGCATAAATGCTAGAAAATGGATTTTCAATTTTTTGCAATGGATTGTACCTATTGAAATGCACGCCTATGGCCAGCCCGTACCTTCTATAAAAAGTACAAATTATATCTCACAGAATCCAGTTTCTATTTTTATTATTGAATAGATAAAGTATATCGTAATATGTGTCTACATGCAATATTTCTTGAAATCGTTTTTCTTGAATAACCTTAAAAATGAGAAGGACTATTCATTGTATTGTGACAAGAAAAAGCGAGTAGACCCTATTGCTTGCAGTGTTGATCGCTGTCATTACGTAACTAGTCATACCCAAGGCCTCGGGGAGTTTCCCTCCCCAGTTCATCGGCATGGGCCTGTCCGACACTAGACCAAGTCAATATTTGACATGAATAATCATGTGCCCATAAGTAGGCCCTACATTATACTTGTTATTTGAATAGCTTATTAATAACAACCAGAATGGATAACTTCAGATGCATGCAAGGTAACTGAGGGGTAATACTCTCTAAAACATTTTTTTAGAGGATAAACTGAAATACAGATCGATAATTCTTCTGTCTTAATGAATTCTTAATTATATTCAACTGTAATTTCAATTTTTTATAATATTCTGTCTGTGTTTCCATTAGGTTATCCACTTGCTGGAGTTTTACATTTTCTAATTCTTTATTCTCAAAAATACCCCCAAAACTATGCAATTTCTCAGAATTCTAGGACAGTGTTTTGAACTGATTTGTTACTCCTTTTTGGCTGTTCTTTTTTCCCTACATTATGTGAAATTGAATCTTGGTGCCACTAATTTCACAACTGCATGTAAGTGTGCCAGTGGCGTAACTAGGAATTTTGGGCCCCGGGGCAAAGGAGTCACATGGGCCTTCTCCCACCCAAAAAAATATATACTGAATAATCAACATCAAATTATTTCTACCTTCATATGATGTGTAAAGTGCTGAGAGTATTGACAGAGCTACGTAACTAGCAGTTTGTAAGTACTTTCAGCTGACCCTGTCCAGGGACGTCCTTATGATTCGTGTATTGAAGGGGGAGGGGGGTGCCGTTAATATAAAGAAAATAACCGTTCAGCTGGACACCAGCCCCCCAGCAGAGCCCTATAGAGAATTTTTGAAATATGGTCATTTTTCAAGTGATTTGAATTGCGGTTTACAAGCAGTTTCGAAGTCTGAGGAGTGAACCATTTTGAACATTTTCGAAGTGATTTTCGATAATTGAATCACTATGGATTCTTTTTCGAAGTTTTTCTGCGATTTTTTTCAGAGAAGCCCCTCAGGGAATTTTTTGATATATGCTAATTTTTCAAGTGATTTTGCGATTTACAAGCAGTTTTGGAGTCTTGATGATTTAATCATTATCGACGTTAACGAAGCTATTTTCAAAATTCAAATGAAATGAACATTTTTGCACTCAATTTCGCGTTTTCTCCCACCAAAATTCTCAGCAGCGAATTGTTTAAAATATGGTCATTTTTGAAGTGATTCTTACGATTGACGAGCAGTTTTGGAATTTAATGATTGAATCAATAACCACAACGAATATCATGAAGAAAACTCGACATCCACACGGAGAAGGGTAAAGAGGCTCCAGCGCCGCAGGGAATTGAATAACGGTAGATGGAGTGTCCTTGCGTATTCTGGAATCATTTTTTATCATCTTTAGAGTATGCTAGGATTTTACACACTTCATATAGTTGGAGAAGAAAATCCACATTCTGTTCTTTTTTTTCTGAAACTACTTTGCAATTATGAGATCATAATTGAAGTCATATTTACATGAATATAATTTAAAAATGGGATCAAAGGCCTGCAAAACGGTCGTGGCCTCGAGGAGGATTTCTCGGTATCCGGTGGGCCAGTCCGAGCCTGAGCATGGGCCCCCCCGGGGCCGTGGGCCCCGGGGCAGCTGCCCCGGCTGCCCCTGCGGTAGTTACGCCACTGAAGTGTGCGTAGCTGATGAGAATTGGAATATGTAGTTCACATAGGCTCCCAATTATCGGCTCGCGATTGTATTTCGTTAATGGCATTATTTCCGAATTTTTTCCATCAGTCCTGTTGGTATTTGAACGTAAATCTATGTATGTTTTCAGCTCATTTTTGCTTATATTCCCACTAACATAGTCAGCATATTCTTATCGCAATGGGGTGAAACCTTACTACCGGTATGTATATTTTGCATAAATGTATAGCTTTGCAAGAGAATGTGTTCAAAATTGTATTTACGGTATCTCAATGGCCTAGTGGGCCCTACGCCTATGGTAGTTCAACATTCTCGGTTTGAACAGTCGACCATCACAAGAGATTATGAAATTCCATTACTACGATTTATTCGCCTCATTTCTTTTTGATATCTCACTTAGCAACTGTACTTGACAACCATTTAACAAACAAAAAAATGTATTTGTGTAGTATATAAAAAAAACATTTGTCTGTATTTACTGATTATTATCATCTAATCTTTGAATGGATGGTTGAATTATCTGTCTGGAAATGTACTCGTTATCTGTATGTTCTGCATGGGGTTATGAGCTGTTATCTCGGCGACCTCCGCGTACCCATACACCCCGATCGCGTGCTGATTTGCCAATAATAGTACCAGTGCCATGCTGCTTGCAGCCTTATCAAACTGGCACATGTTCGACACTTACAGGCCGTCCCTAATTCATGCGCCATTTCTGGCTTCAACGCAATTCAGGACATCTCTTTTAATGCATTTCAATTTTAAACAATTTCCTGCGGGGCGAAATGAGAGCATTCCCGTTTAACGGCTCGTGATTGAGTACGTTATTGGCTATATTTCCGTTAGGGATGTAGCCATGAATATTATGCAGAGCAATTATTCTAATCATAAGTGCTTATTTTAGTATTTGAACGTAATGTATTCGTTTTCAGCTCACATTTTTATGTGTTTCCACTTATGAAGAGAGCATATTGTGAGATAACATTGGAATAACACATAACCACATGTATTTTGCATTAATATATTGGTTTGTGTTACTAGAAAATGTATTTTTAATTTTTCGAAATGCGACGTTCCGATTGAAAAGTCCTGTTTGAACATGATGAATTCGGGTCAATTCTCATGTTGTACACATAGATGTCTCTAGTTATTTGACTGGCTGCAATCTGTGAGCCATTTCTCCGGAACTCTTCAAGGACTGGGATAATAATATCACTCATTGATACTGTAAATATTCGTGATTCAAGATTTTCAAATCTCATAAACCCACTTCCGGTCAGTGGTTATACCTCACCTTCGACTACTTATTATTTGTAATTTCCAATTATTTATTCGTGTTTATACTTGCATACTTACATACTATTCATTTTTATGCCGAAAATTATAGCCGTTTTTTCAATTATTTAAATTTATAATTATTATTAATTATTTGTATAAACGTGTCAGTTGAAATGATGATGTGATGAAGTGTACAAACGAAAGAAGGTCGTTCACTTACCAACATATTGTTGTAAAAACTTCGTTAATTGTAGATAACTTTATGCAATGCTTTTAGGCAAACATTTAATGCTATTTGAAATGTGTAGTTGTGTTCAACTCGTAAATATCGTCAAGAAATATCACCAACCCTCAAACTACCTCGCATGTATATACAAATATAAATGGTGTGATTTGTGTATGTCATGTTGTTGGACGACCACCTTGCGTGGAAACAAGTATATTATGCATAGGCGTGCGCAGGACATTGCAATAGTGGTACCCTACGGCTCATTAAGAAAAATGTATTATACATTTTCTACCAAAGCTACATGGTTATGTTAGATGCACATAGCTATCCCTTCATGCTCACTTTATCCGTGGAAACATACACAAAAAATGAGAGCTAAAAACATGATTATATACTAGTGATGCCTTCGGGTACCCGGGTCGGGTACGGGTAATGCATTACCCGGGTAATATTCTGTTACCCGGGTACCCGTCTAGGTTCCGGGAAATTGTGCTAACCAGTACCTATAATATAGAAAATAACTTTTATAAATCACTCAATCTACCGAGAGAAATTCAACTTCGCATTCTACATAAGTTTTTTTCACCTACCTTCCCAGACCTCCCTCAACTTGTCATAATGCGCTCGTCAAATCTAGTCGCACCACCTACCGTTATCTGTGGTCACACGTGCAGTGTACTGAATTCCTCTCCCGACACCCGCTATTTAGTTGCCTTGCCAAATACTATTCTTTACCGAGAACTGAGAAGCATATATAGTCATATAGTTATTAGTTTCTAGTTTTATTTAGTTTTTTAAATTACCCGGGTAATACCCGGGTAATTCCGGCGGGTACCCGGTTCCTAATTTGTTACCCGAAGGCATCACTATTATATACATATATAGGCCTATTTATATATTTACGTTCAAATACTATGAAATATTAACAAGGAAGATGAAAATAATAGATCGTCATAATATTGACGACTACACCCCTATAACGGAAATGGAGCAAATAATGTACACAATCACGAGCTGATAATGGGAAAAGATTCCATTTCGCCCCGCAGGAGTATTTGAAATTTATAGGAATGAAGATTGTTTTTATAGGTTTGTAAGAATTGGAGCAAGACATGTTATTCCGTAATAATTCTTAGAGATAATTTAGTATAAAATATTGAGTGTGTACCCTTCCTTGTGATACATCACGTAGGGCCTGGGCCGTCTCTGCGTACCCTGTGCACACGCCTATGATATTCTCTAACACTATGATGTTATGTTATGTTACGGAATCCAAACTCCAATTATTGTCGATTCTACCATATTACAGTACCTCGATTTGTTCAGTTCAGTCCTGTTCTTGAAATCTACTTGTGAGTTTTAGATCGAAATCTCTGCAAACTAAGCGTTCTTCTTATGATCAAATCATAACTTGTGCAATTATGAACTAAGCTGTGTTTTCATTCGACCTCGGTTATTGTTCGAGCAGTTTTGGTAACCATATTATTTTATTGGCCATTTCGTCAGTGTTAAGTACACATGGCCAACAATGGTGCGATGCGTGGGAAGTTTGTTGTTCTCGTCGTATCATGCCGATCCAATCAGCAATTACATTATAATCGCAATGTATCGTAATACAAGAAAGTCAAAATATATAGTTGTAAAAGAATATAAGGAACATCTGAATGAGTCGTGCTCGTACCGACCTTAAATCGGCTGTAAAGTAAAATGTGAAAAGGTCACTTTGTTAGCGGGATGATCGAGGGGTCACCTAGAACATGGTTCATCTGTTGTTCACCTTGGTCCCAGCTCGACTCACTTGGCTACGAAAACTTATTCCAAGCGCATCATTTTTCTCATTTAAATATATAGATAATCTTAGAATATATATAATAATGTTTTCATAATAAATTATCGATGAGCGAGATTGTAATTGATAATTTCATCTCTTTCTATTCTGCTGACCTTGTAAACTAGAAAAGCACGTGAAAGTGACAAATGACCGGTCGAAAGCGCTCCATGAAGATTGATTAATTAATATGTTATAATTACAATTATCATGCCAAACAATTATGTGGAGAAATTATCCTGCTGATTCAGGCTTTTTACGCTTCATCTATAGAATCAACTGCACATTTGTTTCATATTCATATTCAATTTTGAGTACTAAATTTGTATTATAGATGGATCATTTGATACGATATAAAATTTGTGAATATAGTGTTTGTTGCCTATAGTGTTATAAAGTAACCTGCAATGTGAAATGTGTGTTGCACTGTATTGGCTAACAGGTCTTGTACCGGTGTAATTCTACCAACGCCGGACGTGTGACGAGAACTGAAATCCAACCTGTCTCTCCACAAAACATGTCAATATTAACGTAGAATACGAAAACGTAAGAATTCCAGAAATCAGAAAATCAGAAATATCATAAATCAGGAACCAATCAGAATTCAAGATTATTGCCACTGTCTGATGGTAGCCAGTTCATTTAGTTCGGTTTACCCACCACTTGTCTCATTGTTCAGAAATTGGTGGTTCCTATTGGTTGGTTCTTATGTTCCGCAGTAACGACAACATGATAGCTGGGAGCTTGCAAGATTTCATGTTCGTTTTTATCTTGGTATTATTAAGTCCATGGTCCAAGTCCAAGTCCATGGGGTGGTTGTGAATAGACCAAAGACGCACATTCCTCGCGTTAGTGTTACCGTTAATATTAGCGTTCGTTGCGTTGTGAATGGGCCTTCGAATGAGGCTGCCGCTCTTACTTTCAAGTCTCGTAATAATTCATCTTCTAAGCTATAATTAAAACGGCACATAATTTAATTGCTAAGAAAACGCGATATAATTTGTAGTGTTGAGAAAAATAATTGTTCACGTTTATTCACTAATTTATTTCCTTTTTTTCAAATCCAGATTATAATGTGACATTTTCTATTTCAAAATGACGAAAACAGATTTCTTCAAAAGTCGTAGTACAATGAGCGGGATCTCAATATTCATACAGACTTTAATCGTTTTACTTGCGAACTATACGTAAAACTTTAATAATAAAAAAGAGGCAAGCTACCGACACATATAGCTCAGTTGCTAATGCGCTCTTTTCATGTGATCCGGGAGGTGAGGGGCATATCGAGTGTGGTTCGATCTCCGCCACCATCCATCTTAACAGGGTTTTTTCGTGGTTTTCCTCTCTATAGTGTAAATTAAAGCTGTAATGGTTCCTACAGACCGTCAAATTCCCACTATCCTTCCCATTACCTATTAGAAATCTTTATCTCATCATCCAATCATTTCATTAATCATTCATCCGACGCCAATAGATCTTAGTTATCATTTCAGTTCGTCGTTAAACCCAACAGGAATAAATAAGAGGCAAGCTTTCCTCTCATCTAATAATGCCAGTAGTATTATAGTAACAGGTTAGCAACAGGTTATAGCAACGTTGCATTTGCATTTGACACTTGTCAGAGCTCATCTGTTCTTATACCATCGGCTTATTTTCAAAATAAGTAGTACCTATTTTCGCGGGAAGTACGCCCCCCCCCCCTCCCTCCCCCCCACGAACAGCCCCATAGGGTGAACATCTTTTAAACTATAGAGAATGGTCTCAGTTTATAACTATTAGGCCTACATTCATCAATGTATAACTAAAATACAGGCGCTTCTCTTTCAACTTGAAATGGTTTAAAAAATACATTTTAAATTTTATGAAAATATGTGGTGCGCTTATGGGCCCAAATATAGTCCACTGTCGTAATTGCGCTGCTTTAATCGAATGAGATTCCTGCTTTATTTGCTTTTCGAAGACTGCATTTCGTCCATGATAGAATAGATCGACGAATGAATATAATAGGCCTACCTATTTCTGGGCGCAAAATGATCTAGATGTCGACGCGCCGTAAAACCCAAATATTCATTTATTCTGTTGTAAATGAGAGAGTTGAAGGTATTCCCGACTGCTAAGGGAGAGCATATCACTTCGATGTAGCAATCTTTCAGTCGAAATCAAATGCATTTTATCATTTGCCAATCATGATTTCATTGATCGTATAATTAAGTGAAATCTGTGTGTCTTGTAATGCAACACTTGATTACTAGTGGCCTGCACTGCGGCTAATCAGGATGTACAATTATTAACATCCGGTTCCGGTAGGTCGCTTGCACCAAGATCTGTCAGAGAACGCGTACGTGCCGTGCCGATTACGACCTCAACACAAATCAGACTAATGTGAATAACAAAAAGGTCAAGGATAGACTAAAATATTCAAGAACCAGTACGAACCACATTATTTTTAGATTAACTGTAGTTAAGAGTGCATGGGAGACGATTTAGTGAAATATTAGTTTCTTGGTGATCACGTTTGATTGGTATGATATGTCAAACTTATTCTTTGGAGCAAACATGTATTTTCAATACCTTCAAGATTGTATGATTAAAAACAATTTAACTCATATTCCATACTTCAAAAGTGTATACACCTAAAAGAAGCTTTTTTTTCAGCTTGCGCTTGACAATTATGCGATATAAATTAAACAGTTATAGCTTGAACCACCCATCTTCAAAATATTAAAAATAAATGTGTTTCCTCTGTATTAGAATCTTGATTTCTCACATCGTTGAAAAGTAATCAGCAAAAACCTGATATTTCGCTAAATAGACCAAAATCGGCCGAACCCCATGCACTCTTAAGACGTATGTTTTATACTGTGAGGTAAAATAGTGACTGCCATGGGATTTCACAGAATCATAAAACGTTGGCAGCGCTTTATAAAAAGTACATCGTAAGATGCATAGAAAATAATTTCACAAAATGCTAATTAGTCGAGTCTCATAGTTGAATGTTAATGTGCGTAGATTTTATTTAAATTAAAATGTTATTTCCGGATGGAACCGTTTTATGTGACCGCAAGTGTACGTGTACAACAATAATCTGATGTATAACCGTATCATATTTCCCTGTTGTTTTGCCTCGACTTGTGAATCATCACTTCTTGTACCGTACGTCTTATATTGGCGTGCGTGACTTACGAGTTCTCACGACTTGACTCGTCCTCTCTCTTACGTTACAACCCCATCTCATCTCACTTTCATGTTATGCATACTATCGCAAACAACAAAATACTAGAAAATGAGGCTACTTAGAATTAAGGCGTCCCCGGTCTCAATAGGACAAAAGGTTCCCACCAGCGTGATCCCACAGATATAAATGATCATAAAACTTGAACCGTGCAAGATTTGATTTAATGTACCGGTACTCAATTTAATTTTCTACTACTGAGGTTAAATCTTCTTCAAAAGCTGTACAAAGTCGGTTGGGATTGTGCATTTTGCCCCAACCGGAAGATTGTAGTCCTCCAGAAAGTATGGGATTGTAGGTTCGTAAATGCCTGTACGTTTCTTCGACGTCTACTTCTTCGGCCTGGCTCAATATAGGTCAAACTTCTCAAACTTACAAAATGTGATTTAAATCCCCTGCGGGGCTATTTCAAGGGTTTCAAGGGATTTCAATGCGATTTCATGGCAAGTGTATGTACACCGCATTTCACAGTCAAGCTAGTCGTCGGATGGAGCGCCGTCAGGTCAACCGTATGACCTGTGGAGCGCAGACAGACAAGTCACTACTACGTTGCAAATACTTTACATCAGATTGTGTTTGCACTACGTTCCTCCATCAATTACAGAATATTATTCGCATTCTCTGTGTTCGATTGATTGGCAGCATCAATAACTGCTTCAACTGCTGACGAAAATGTTTTGCATTGTAATAAATATTATTAATGTGCATAACAGTTTGGTGTATGGTCCCGAGTGATTAGTGATTAATGTTATACCGATTGTGGAAATATCATGACGATTATTATCGATACTATTGTTGCGAGTTGTAAAGGTGAACGGTTTCACTTTCATTCCAGCAGACTGCTGCTGTCATTTTACTGATGAGACATTCCAATTACCGATTGTTATAGGCGCAGGCAGGGCATCTCAATAGCTATACGGCCCATTAGGAAATTGAATACACATTTTCTAGCAATTGGCTATATATTTTTGTAAACAGTACATGGTTAGAATAACAATGTTACCACATTGTTATCCCAATTTTGTAACTTTATTAGTGAAACACAGACAAAATTGTGAGCTGAAAATCTAATTATAATTATACATGTGGTGTTACGTTCGAGTAATAAAATACAAACAGGGCTGATGCAAGTATTTGCCCTGTGCATGATATTCATAGCTACTTGGCCCTCACGGAAATGAAGTGCAATTACGTTTCCAACTCGAACCCACTCGACTTGACGGTCTGTGCCAGTGCCTTTGCTGGCCCAGTCTGCCTGACCTCGGCATGGCAGGAGCTCAAGACCGACACAAATCAACTGTAAGATGAACCATTTCGAAACAAGCGTGGTTTAGGCATATCGATTAGGCTTTTCTATTGCTTTTTTTTGACCGAGTATAACGAAATGCACTATGAACGAAGGAACCTCAATAGAAACTGAAATCACTGTTGGATGTGGGTTCGAGTCCCGCTTAAGGTATGGGTTTCTCTGAACATCCTTTAGAGTTTCATTATCACCCGATCATTAACCCCCGATTAACTTAGCTATTAGTGGGCTCTTTAATCAAGCAATAATTGTAATTTTTGTTGTTAATGCAACTATTACTTCTATAACGCAATTTAAGTTCGTTTGACCTAGAATGATAATGATTTTGAATAGCTAGCAATGATTGACCCGGAGTGATAGACCCGCATTACCTTCTTATCTTTGGTAACAGTTGAAGGTTTGTGTGCTCATATCTGTCACTCATGCGACAGGAATGTATTATTAGCCTACAATTGTGTCGTCGTTACAGATAGTCTAGTCTTCAAATGAATTAGGATTCTTGTATCGAGAATATTCATTGGAAAACAATATTGAACCTTTCCAATGGTATAAACCAGAGTAGGCGTATAATGATTTGTGTTATGTCAAGGGAAATTTTGATGAGACTTTTATAATATATTTTTTTTAAAAAACATCGAAATGTGATACAAAATCATTGTTCCCAAATTAAAGCGATGTATGAAAGATAGGATCGTTTAAACAGGGCACCACAAGGGCGATCTTACCACCCCAACTTTTATAATATACACCTAAGAAATATTATTGAAGGAAGAGATGTGAAATGAAATTAATTTAATAAGTCTAGAGCTATTATATATTTTTTTTAAATATCATAGAAATCTTGAAATACCGTACAATCATTGTTCCCAATTGGGGCTAAGGATGAATTCGTAAGTCAGTTCTGAAGTGGCACCTGTTGTTTGATTTGAGACTTTCAGGCAATCTTGTCACCAAATATGCTATAAATAATTAATGTATATTGGTAATATTGTTATATCATTTTCGAGTGGCCAATATAGTTTCAGCTGTTGCTAACTCATATCTTGAGGCCAAGAATGCTGGAAGTTGAATTTTGAGGAGATGGCTGCTTTAGATCTTTTTAATTAGTGAAGGACCATTACCAGGGGCCCAAGATCATTATGATAATTTAGAATTGATCACTTGGTATTTTCTTGGATGCATTGATTTTATTGTTCAAATGTATCATGAAATGTGATGATAACTAAGATCTATTGGCTTCGGATCAATGATCAATTAGATGATGGGATGATGACATGAAGGTTTCCTAGGTAATGGTAAGAATAGTGGGAATCATCTCGGTGTTAGCCTAGATCACAGAGGAAAACCACGAAAAAAACCTACAAAGATGGACGGTGGCGGGGAACCATGTCCGACATGCCCCTCACCTCCCGGATCACAGGAAGCAAATGCATCAGCAACTGAGCTACACATGCCGGTTCCTCCATTGTATTATTGAATATACGTGTATGTATTTCCGTGACCATCCCCCCATAAGAAATGTTTCACTTCTGGCGCTGACCTCGTGTTTGTCCCGTTTGCTTGTAGACGGGGATAACGTCGAACGCGACCCGCAGCACCCCGTCGCCCGTTCTGAACCTGAGCGAGCTGGACCCACAGGTGAGCGTGGAGAAGCTGTTGGCTGCCGTCGGCTGGGAGTATCTACGCACGCACGCGCTCACCCTGCAGGACGGAGGCAAGGAGCTGATCAGCCAGCAGAATGGGTTCACCATGATAAACCCTGTCGAGTATTACTTCCCTGGTGAGTTGCAGCCTCTTGAAACGTGATCCTATCTCAGGCATGCATCTGTTCTCTGTTGTTAGCATCATGCTTTGGGAAAAATGTGCAATTATTAGCTCTTATAAGTTTATGTAATTTTCATTGTTTTCTCTTCTGGTTTATGAATTTTACTGCACACTCAAATATTGATCTGAATTTATTGCATAATTCAGTTAAATTTGTGTTGAGTGAATACTTGGCTTGAAAAGATTTAACTGGGTGATGAAAAAGTATTTCAATTGTTTGAACCATTTGCAAATATAAATGAAGTACATCATGCCCATTCAATATTTATTACTGCATCCCTCAAGTGTCATAACATTATCAGTATTAGGTGCAGATTATTGAGTTGAGTCAAATAAAAAACATATGATTTTAATTTATTTAAAGTGTCCTACTGAAAGAAAATGAATGAAAACAATAGAAAGATGAAACTGATCGATTAGACACCATATTAGTACGTTTGTGATAGCAATTTATTTTTAATTTTGTCATATCCCCTGCAGTGGTGCAATTCCCTGGCGTTGAAAATCTCTTTGAGCACAAAATAAACCAGTTCTAATTGTGGTTTCTCACCGACAGGCTTGGAAGAGATTCGCAACGAATTCTCCAGCTGGGATTGGCGTTTTGGTAAATCTCCCAAATTCAACGTATCCCGTTCGTTTGCCGTTCCCAAAGAAATCCAAGGAGTGGACGCAAACCAGGAACTGGCCGTTTCTCTTCAGATAACCAAAGGTGTGGTCGAAGATGCTACCATCAAGATACCGTCGGGTTTGATGCCTGCTAACGGATTCCAATTCGACGCCAACATAACGAACCTCCGTGGTTCGCGCTTCTCAGAAGAAGCAATGGCAAATCTAGAAACATCTTTGACCAATGCGACAAATCCAAATAATGTTTATCAAAATGTCAATGATAAAAGTGATTTCGTTTCCAATCCCATCCGTCAAGTCGTGAAAAATGCCTGACCAGAGGGGACTAAATAAATCTCATCTCTCATGTGATAAACTGATATATAAATAACTGCTATTGGAAAGGGTACTTATCTAAGATTTTTTGTGGGGTTTTATAAGAATAAAGCTTTTACACTATACGAGTGAGATAGTAGATATGTTTGCCTCCATTATATGACATGAATTTTGTATTTGCTACAGACTTTCATTGAATTCTGTAAATTGCAAGAGTCAGGTAGAAAGGCAGATAATTGGAAGAAACCAATTGCTACTGCCCCATCAATCAAGCAATTCATTAATTGATTATTTTAATTCGAAATGAATGCCTGGTTGATATTGTGCTGTTCCACTGTCAAGAAAGCCAAAGAATAGCTGTTGTGTGTCTTATGACCTTTCACTGTTATTTGTGGATATGAGTGACTATATAAATATAATATCTATTATTTGTTGTGTTTTTTGTACTGCACAAATTATTTCTCCTATTTTCTTGCATTATTTAATAATAGCTCATTGCTTCTTATTATTAATTAATCCATTTCGTATGTATTGTACTAATTTCATGTAAATAGCATTACGGAATAACATTTAAGTTTATATAATAATAACATTGTTTCTCAAGACAATTAACAAGAATAGTGCATATCATTTGTTTTAATTTGTTTTATTACCAAAATAATCACTTTATATAATTACCCCTCTGAAAATAAATCTACTCTAGCAATATTGCGTTTATCTTCTAGTTCTTTGGTGTTCTGCATTTTGAATTAAATTCTAATTTTTATTTCAACAATAATTAGCAATTAATTGTATAGTTAGTAGGCCTACAATATAGTAACATAGTGTATAGTGAATTCATTAAAAAATCCATTGTCAACAAATATCAAGCTGCAAAATACAAAGAAGTAGATCTAGCATTCATTTTAATTATACATTATTTTATATAATTATATGAGATTATATAGTGTTGTCAATAACTAACAAATTGTATTTTTATGTATATTTTGCCCAGAAAAATAAAACGATATAAAAATTAACAAGTTTCAATTATTACTTTGCATAAGGGTTGATTTTATCGAGCTCAGATGAGCTGGTGTTCATATTGAAATGAGTGATCATCTTGAATATCAACGGTTTATTTTTCACTTATCCTAGGTTCATTGTCAACCTTCAGATTAGTACTTGAGTAAAACCTGAGGATTAGTTGATATATCAATCTTTCACTCCATTTTATGAACACAAATCTCTTATATGAAACAATTGAATAACTAGTCAATTACCTCTGACCAGCTTTTCGTCACTTTCCCTCAATTAATATCGACCACTTGCAACCAATCTTACAATACTTCGCTTTTCATTGTTGTTTGTTATTAAGTATTCAAAATTCTCGTCAAAAATATACAAAAAACCTTTGAACATTTTCTCCATTCCATTCAACTATTATAACCAAATGGTTATAATGTGGTTTACTTCTGTGTTTGATTATAGCAACTATAGGCCTACTAAACCATGGACTAGCCATCTCTAGATCTAACCACAAACGCCAGAGTGCGGAAAGAAACTCGAGAAAGACTCCGAAATACGATCCCATTTGAAAATCAAGACAGTGGAAAGCGTTCTGTTTGAATTAAAACTTAATTATCAAAAATATCCCATAGAGCGAAAGTTTAATTAATATAATATTACTAATAGTACAGACTACAGTGTAAGAGTTGCAAAAACCAGTGTCAATTCAGTTTGAAATGAAGACGATTTCGTTAGGCCTTCCGCTGCATCCTTCCCACTCCTTCCGTCTCGCATAATCAGTCAAGACATTGCCTTGGGTGTCCGCTCGAGGCTCACATAAGGCATTGCACATCATCCGCTCTTCGTCCCCCCAAACAATCTAGCTGTTGTGGGGTCGCTAACATGGGCAATAGATAAAACTCGTTACTTAAAACTAAGAATGCATTTTCTAACGAAGCTATGTTATATTTATTTATACTAAATATACATGGTTAGATATACATTTAAATAATAACAGGGCTAATGAAAATAAAGCCAATAACGTACTCACACGAGTTCGGTAGTGAGGAAGGCTCAAATTTTGACCCGAGGATAAATTTATGAAATGTGTAGAAATTCAAAGTGATTTTAAAGGTTTGAAACAATTACGTTGGTGCAAGAAATGTTCTTCTGTGTGGAAGATAATTTAGGATAAAAAAAATGTCAGTGTAGGCCTACCCTTCTTTGTGCAGCATTAGGACCCTGTCCTGATACCCTATGGTCGTGAAGCAAGTAATGATGAAATCTTTAATTAGTAATCTTTAATCGTGTAATATTAATTTTGTAGTAACAATGGCACAATATTGACACTAAGAAGTTACATCAATTTGCAGGATTCTTGTACAAAGTAGTTATTAACAGCCTGCGTTGTATGCAAGCCTGAGCACATTTACGTTCTAATATTTAACCAAGAAAAGCGTAGCTCGTGATTTTAATTTTTATGTTTTCATTAACATCGAGAACACAATACTTCGTCATGTTCCCAATTGAGGCTGTAAGACTGGCAGGTGAGATGAGGCGCCACAAGACTGATCTCAAGGGGGACCTGCCCACAGCGTAACAAATTCAGTGTCAACATAACATATAAACGATCGCAGTGACATTCCATCTGAACGTATTGTACTGAAACGGCTTCACACCATGCAGAGAAGAAGGTCCATTCTCTAAATCTAAAAAACTGTCGATCCATAAGGAACATTCACAATATGTTTTTGCGTGTTATTTATATGTAGGCCTAACGGTCGCTGGGAGGTAAAAATATATGGCAAAAATATCGAGTGTTACATAGAAGTAATCTTTCCATCTTTGTTGTTATAAAATTCAACTAAATTCGAAATTTTAGTAAGGCGATCAGACAGAAGTCCGAGAAAATGCTTGAAAATAAACCATTTTGTATCAATACTGTGATGAGATGAGGGGATGATGAGATTTTGTAAGTAGGCCTGTTGGAAAGGATAGTGGGAAGGAAGCGGCTGTGGTCTATATTGTAGGAACCATCCAGGCATTATTGGATAGATGGCAAGAAAGTTCATACATGTCCAATAGCATATGACTAACATTACTATACCTATAATGTACACATGAAGTGGTGATACGCTAAAACTGTAATTATCTGTTAGTCGGGAGAAGTTATACGGAATAGAAACATGGCTCTACTTCAAACAAATAATTAAAATGTGGCAGCATCTCAGACCAAGGTATTTGCTTGCAGCCATTTTCACTAGCGATATCAAAGGACGATACGTCACATGAATGGCGAGCTGTGATTGGCCAGTTTTTACTTTTTATTCAATCTTTGATGAAACTAAAACATATCCTAAACGAGAAGTATGTGTAGACTAGATATGAAAACAACGCAAAACCCATGTACAGTTAGTTGCGGGGATCGAACCAGGCCCGATATGCCCCTCAACTCCCGGATCACACGCAACGACCGCGTTAGCAACCTAGCTGCATGTACCGGTAGTGTACTAATGACTAAGATCAGTTGGCGTTGGTGAATGATGAACAAAATGACTAGAAAATGAGATGTAAGGTTATTTTATCAAGTGTTTTTGGATGGTAGAAGTAAGTCGGTCGTGGACTGTTGTTGAGGAGCCCTCCCAGTACAGTATATACTTAAACGACGCGGAAAACCACGAAAAACCTTTGTCAGGATGGTCGACCAAGGCGGGAATCGAACCCCGGTCTATTCAATTACGGCTCAACGTCTGTCCCTGTTCTCTACCGAGCCTACTATATTGCATGAGTGTAAGTGAATACCCGATGCGATAATTACGGCACTTGTCTGGCTGTATCGCTATTCGATTGTATCAATGTGAGCTCCACAGCTCTGGTGATGGTTGAATGGGCGACACGAGAGTCAACATCGATCAGTTCTAGAATTGATGCAAGATAGATATGCATCTAATGAGAATGTTCGTGTTGGCTATTTGCTTTTTGATTGAATATGTAAATTTGAGAGAATATCATAAACACAAAGCCCTTTTTTGTTCATTGAATTTTTTGCACAATTTTGTATAACAACTATATTTATTCTGTTTAAAATGTTCATATTGATCAAGACGATCAAGTGTTAGAAACAATCTAAAATAATACTTTTGTCAAGAAATGAACGATCTTATGTGTTAGTGTCAGATGCAAAAGCATGTACTTGTATTAATTGTAATTGTTTTATTTGGTTATTCAGACTGACAGTCTGACACACTTCAGTCTTCTCATTATTGTTCACTGATACGAGTAGCTAGCACACTGAATCGTCATTCAGAAAAGACCGGGGTTCGATTCCCGCCATGGTCGAACTTCCTGGCAGGGGTCTTTCGTGGCTTACCTCTGTAGTTCAGGTCAATACTGGGCCACGACCGATTCCTTCCCACTATCCAGAAACATTTAATAAAATTACCTTTTATCTCATCATCCCATCACCTTATACGTTCTTATATCATCAATCACCAACGCCAATAGATCGTAGTCATCGATCTATTCAGTCTAGGGTGTCGTTGAACCCAATATGAAAAGAATCAATACAAACCAATTGTTCGAATTCAACTATTCTCCTGCTCGGCTGTCATTGAAGTGTTGAAGGTGACGTGTTGAACACCGTTCTAAAAAATGGTTCATTTTTGACATTGCCCGTTCTGGCAGTTTGCCGCCTCCACCGCGCACCGCCTCCGGGCCCGCACCGCCCAGTAAATACGTGGTAATAAACAAGAGAAGAGAGATGAGAAGAGAGATGCTCGAAGGTTTTACCTCCACCAGAAGATCGCTGCGATGTTCTGACGTAAGAGAGTGCAGTCACAGCCAGCCAATCGCAGCTGCGTACGAATCGTCTGCTCGATAGAAACCCGTTACCTAAGGATTTTTGTTAATATAATAAAAATAAAACGAAACCTGTCGTGACATTTGAAATGCATTGAACGCATCATTGAATTTCCACTTTTCTTGTTTAGTCTCTGTAGTAACATCGATGTAAGCGGTTCGATGTAAAACAGTCAAGCTTCATTTGATATGCAACAAAAAGTGACATATTCATTGTTTTAACACGTGAACGATTCACTTCTCAACGTAATTAGAAGGAGTTTGGACTTGACAAATTGATTTTTTTTGATATTTTTTTCTACATAATTGAGTGCGATTTTTTTGAGTGGTATTTTGAAATTGTTTCTGTACTAGAAAGAAATTTAGTGTATTGTGTTGAATAAAATTTGTTCACGTGTTACTGTTCATTCAGAGGATGAGAAAAAATCGAGTGATATTTTCTGTGAGTATATTCTGTAATCATTTTAATAATTGTAAGAATAATGAGAATTATACTATCGACGCTTTTATTTATTATAATAATTATTGTCATCATTATTATCAATAAGATTGATATTATTATTATCATCATAATTCTTATATTATTATCATTATCATGGATTTTTTCTAATCATTATTATCATGATAAAGTTGATTGAGATGATTATTATCACCATTATTATTATTATCATCATTATTATTATTAAATTTATTATTAATATGAATTATTTCATTTTATTTATTCATTTTATTCCATATTATTATTTTTTGGGATAAAATTATTATAACCTTTATTTAAAACCACACAATATGTTGTTTCACTTATGCTTGAAATCAGTTTTAATTTCTTCGAAGATACCCAGTCTGCAGACATATATTTATTACAATCAAATACTAGGAATGTTCACAAGAGAAGTAACTGTAATAACATTAAAATCGCTTAGTACTATGCAAAACTAAATAAATAGTTCTAAAGGAAGTTTGTTATTCATTAATTCACATTTGATCAAGATTCAGGAAAAAGAGTTCTAAAAAGATCTACAAAGAACCTATTGCGTACTCAAAATGAGTGCCGTACCTGTGTAAGTTGGCCTGCAGATTCTTTGAAGTGTGTTTTAATCAGGAACCCTAATTGCTCTGTTAAGTTATTCAACAGTACCATTTATCTCTCACAAAATAGTTCACATTATGTTGTTTACACGACATTTTTATCCTCTCGCAATTTATGTGTGAAACATGTTTTTTTTTATATTTTTATATAGCAATGTTATATTCATCCATCAATTCATTCTCAATATATATTATATATATATATATATATATATATATATATATATATATATATATATATATATATATATATATATATTTGTATGTGTGTGAGTGTGTGTGTGTGTGTGTGTAAATGAAAAATCAGGTATATCAAGTAAATATCACAGTTAATTATCATACTGAATAGAACCCAACGTTTTGACACACCCTGTACAAGAGCAACCAAAATAGACGTGAATATTCAAAATATTCCAACTAAATCCCCAAAAATATAGTTTCGATGACTTCACAGGTGATAAAAAACATTTATACAACACATCTTGCTCCAAGTTGCTGTTTAATTACTCGCACTTAGAAGATGATGGAAATCAGAGCATACTGTATAATGAATCAAGATCTTTACATTAATAGAAAAGTGTGTATATGCTGCGTGAAGAAGTAGAATATCGTGTATGTTTTCCTGTGCCAAGCAAAGACAACCCGGAGGAGACAGAGATACAAGTCGAACAAACATCACAATTCACAAGGGGGAAAACTGCAGAAAGTCAAACTACAATATAAAATTTTATTCGTTTTCATTTCCTCCGTTGGAATAATTTAGACCACAATATTTCATTTTCATACCAAAATAGCACAGTTTTCTGAAACAAAATTTTGATTCTCCATACAGTATAGGCTCTGATTTCCATCTATAGAGTAAAATCTAAAACTCTGCACACCTTGCTCATATAAAATATGCTTCATTCGATACCAACGAATCCAGGGAGCCGTGGATCTCTCACTGCAACATTTTTCTGCTATTATTTCTATCTATTCGATGAATAAAGAAAGAATAAAGAAAAATTACATTATTTTGTTCGAAACAGCTGGTTCGAATGGGATACAAATGTTTAATTAGGTGTATCACTTCCATTTTCACATTTGAGGAAAATTTGAATTATATCGGTGACATTTTATTTTTCAATCTTTTCCGCTCAGCCTAATCTCACATGGGGTTTTTATAAACTTTGAGATGATGTTTCTAAAAAATGGTCCAACCGATTTGACCCAAAAACTATAGGGCCTACAGTTCTAAGTTGTATAAGTTTGCGTATACAGGAAAAGTTTCATGTCGATCGGTCAAACCCAGTCTCCATAGGACAAAAATTTCCCACCAGGGTGATAATTTGTGAAAATATTGTGAAGTTTCATTATATAGATCGACCATATTTGAGAAGTTACATACTTCTCTGCTCGGTGTGAAGCAGTTTCACAACAATATGTTCATCCGGAAAGCCACTATACAATTGTTTATGCTACAGATGACAGTGGAAATTTTCACAAAACATGCATCTCGAGTTACACACACGATTTAATTAATACTCTACACATTTTATCGTGTGTGGTATCGATGTGTTTCTAAAACAACTGCCTTTGAGCTGAACTGAAAATTAACAGTGCAACCTCATGCGCTTGGCATACAAGACCAGGGAATATCACGCCAATTTTTGTTGTAAATCAAGGTTAACAGAAGCTATTTGTACGACAACGGTTGCGGTATGCAGATGAAATGTAGTTTATCTCATAGAGGAAGGTTTAGTCAATTAATGTATCAATTGTCATTCTCATGCTGACTATCTTTACTGAATTTCTTGTATGTAACGGATGGACATATTTTTCAACCAGTTTTTCCAAAATTTTCTCGAAATTTTCAACTTTTATCTCATTTAAAAGATTTGATATACTATTTCAATTTTCAACATTGATATATCAATAAATAATAGAATATTTGATACATTTTTGTGGGTGGGTACCCCTTAATGGTCGATAGAGCTTAATATGTATACGAATAATACGTGAACCACCACAGTCCACAGATAAATGAAGCTGAATAGTAACTAGTGCGTCGTACGTCTCATGATCTTCTATGTAATGTATTCAGCATTGTTGTGGGAATTATGTTTGAGTAAAACTATTGCCGCTTATTATACAACAATGATTCCGAAACTCAAGTGATTTATAGATCATCTAATACCAAAATAACCAAACATCTTTCCATTTGGCCTTGAAGATGGACCTGTAAAGATCGTTTTACGGTCGAACCGGTTCTTCAGTATATTCTTACTATTATTAAATGATATAATAATAGTAATATCAAATATAAAATCTGATATTGAACTACCCTAATAATCACCAAATAAACCTAAATAAATCTATAATATTTGATAACACGCGGTATAGTTCTGTATCGTATCTGGGACATTTTTGTTATAATAGGTCTATGAATCGCATTTTTTTGAATCACAAGTAACTTATATTTGGCTAAAAAATTCCCAAACATATTACTGTTGTTACATCATCGCTGTATACATCGAAGTGAAACCATTTAAATACCAATTATGGATTGTGTCATTAAATATTATTAATATATACAATTTGTCATTTTCATATATTTTGTTAACCTTCTCAGCGGATACATTTACGACATTCATCCAGAAGATGACTAAGAAATGTTTATTCCATCTCCGTTAATTGATATCGTGTACTATCTGGTATCATGCACGCAAGAAAACCTATCCTACAATAGTGTCTAAATGAGATGATTTCGCTGAATGTTTATCTTCCCTCGCTCAACATTCGATTGTATCGAGTGAGAAAGCGCAGTTGACTCTAATGCATGATTCTACCAATCAGCCTCCTATTGTTCCAAGGCGTTGCGACATACCCGTCACGCTCAACAACAACAACAACAACTAGATTATACAATTTCAACTATCGGTGACATTTTTACATTTATCCAAAAATCTCACACAATACAAAACAATTATTACCACAATTACTCAAGACTGTAGAAACCACAGAAGTATATGACTTGGATTCCTGATGGTTTTAATACAGTTGTCTTTCACACATATTTATAATAGTCGTGTAAGATCGTGTGCAATAAGTCCTTTGTTATAGTTATTATGTTGCGTTTAGCTTGAATTATCATGTATAATTACTTTATTGCCCCTACGGTAAATAGTCATGTCATATATATATATATATATATATATATATATATATATATATATATATATATATATATATATATATATATATATATATATATATATATATATATATATATATATATATATATAATTGATCACATTTGGACGGCATTCAAACAAAAACCATTCAATAATTATAATAATACATTTATTCACAATATACATTGTATACATATTATGTTGCATCAACAATTGATATAAAAAGACAAGATATAATAACGAGATACGAACTTGAGTCACTATACAGTCTAATAAATCATTGTTCTTTATGCTGTATATAGTTCTTCCTTCATGAGATGACGTTTGACATTCAATTGTCAACACTGTCAATAATATTTATTGTTTGTTCTAGAACCCAACTAACAGTTAGTGAAAACTGCTGGTATCTTGTTTGATTGTTTCTCGCTTATCATTTTACGGTATTTCTCGACGTTTTAACTGGAACAGTTGACACGTCCATGAGTATAGGTTTAATTGTAATTATTCGATTGGGAGAATCGTTTTTCTCCGGAACAGTTATATTGAATACTGCCAACAGTCCACAAGGAAATGTGCCGATTTTTCATGATCAAGTTTGATGTAGTCACATGATCGATTCACAACACGCCTTTCCTAGCTAAAATAATTCATCAATTCGTTTATTTGGTCTTGATTCTTGACGGATGGCATGCGGAGATCAAAAGCAAAATATTCCATGCGAAAAACAAACTGTAAACATTTACGCTAAAAATTGCATTTGTCTTGATTTCTCAGAAACATAAAACCACTCAAGGAAACAAAATATGGAAATTTAAAAAAAAAATATATATATATAATGGGTAAAGAATGAGAATTACATTTTTCTCTATTTCTCGTAGTGAGAAAATGATATGGGAAATGAAGTGAGACTTGAAAGAGAAAAGAAATGTTTTTGTTTTTTATGTTTGAATAGTCATTTATTTTTGGAGAAGAAGAATTATTTGGGTCCACGTGGTCGTGGAAGAATGTAGAGCTTGTGCTCCTGCACACTGACAGTCACACCTTACTGACCTCAGTAGTAAAAGGTCAACTCGGAGTTTGTAACCTTTGAACCGTTTGCTATTTCATGATACTCATCCACATATCAACAACAATACAGTGTTGCAGAGAAAGTAAAGGACCAGCGTTACGACGATTGTAAACTTATTAGGGACCCGCCCACGATCGAAACGAAAAGGTGTTGGCTTTCGTTAATCGTCATGATTAACTATAATATTCACATTTTTCTTGTTCAGAAGTAGATGGGCGGTTTTGGGCGGAAAATTATAAAAAGGGTGTACTTAAAAAGTAGAAAATGTGAACATCAAATGAACCTTTATTTCATGATTTGTGACCTTTCGAGTGAAAAATACCGAGATTTACACAATTTCACTTTACCACAACAATAGAACACGGAGCAAATTCTCTTTTAAACTGAATGTATCAATTGTATGAAAATGAAAAGTGGCTTAGTTTCAAACACGGAATTATTTAATTCAAATATTACCATATATTTGGGAGACGTAGTTCTTCTACATATACATAGTTGTAGTAGACCTATATATATATTATATATAACTAGTTTTGTAATCGTTTGTTGAATAAAGCTTGTGGGAGTGTGATAATTATTTCACCACTCAGAGAAATAAAATTGTTGTAAAATATTAGCCAACTCTTGAATGAAATAATGGTGAAAATTATTTAGATTATTATAGACTCATACTTGTTATTCTTATATTATTCAAAAAATATTATGCTAATATATGCAATTATGCAAATATATACCTCGTTAGAACTCAATTTTGGTTCCCATCGTAATGTAACTGATGGCTTACAAAGTTACTTCCAGCTGTAGGCCAAAACATTTATTTGAAAATGAATAGTTATACAAATTAACAGAATAAAAGTGTAATATTTTGAACTAGAAATACAGAAAAGTCGGTAGATGGGCTATCATAAAAAATGTGGATTATAATATACCAAAGTGATTATTATTTTAATTCTAATAGCTGTTTTAAAAATATGAACAATATGTAATAATCTGTATTCTAAAGCTTGATAAGTTTGAATCCGAATAAGGTGGGTTTTGTAAACGCCCTTTCACCTATCAGCACTTCGTCGTTTCATCGCCATCCACTCGTTCGCATCCAACACAAGTGAGCTGTTGGTAGGGTCGTATAGCACTATTGAACACTGATCGACTTTTAAACTGAGACATGAGATATATTAACAAATTTAATCGAATAAAATTAATTTCTTTCTTAAAAAAAAACTTTATATATTTATATTTTACGTTGCCTCCCATCCTGAGAAACCGACTGTCAATATCTGTATTCCACATTTCACTTGTAAACCAACTTTACTGCATTTCTACCATTACCTCTCATCAGACGTGCACGCAATTCTCTCCTTGTATTCACGCGAGATGAAGGCGCGAATCACCCGTGCGCTGCTCATGTGGAATAGGGAGACGGTCGATCGGAACCATCAACTCTCGTCAACACACGTATATCAAGTGATTTTTTGCGTGTCGCAATAAACCGGCTGAAAAGGAGTGCAGTTTGTCCAACTGACTGACTTGGTTTAGTGACACAAGGTCCTTCAGTTCAGAAAAGGGTTTTGCTATCATGACAACATCTCGCTGTATAGTAATGTAACAATGAAGCAAGTCAGACAAACGGGACAAACCCATTTTCAAATGGTGCCTAACGACCCTACATCAAAAAAAAAGTAGCCACGAGGGGTGATTTCTCAAAGTAGCTAGTCGTAGGACAAGAAGGTGGTTTTAGATTGGTTTTAGTTAAGATTAATTAGTTTAGGATTTTTTTTGTTTGGTTGGTTATTAAGTTTAAGCATAGTCAATGGTTCAAGGTTTGGATAGGTTAGGTTCATTAAATTAGTTAGATTGGGTTATTTGGGTTAGTTTAGGCTGAGCCAAACAACAACAACAACAACAACAACAACAACGTCCGCATTTGGTGACACATGGCCCGATAGTCAGGTGAATATTGGCTGCCATTTTTCTTTTTGGTTTTTAAACGAAATGTCTATAAATGCTATATGCCACGGGTTATGGGACAGGATGATTTTTTCGCTCCCTCAGATTGTCTCTCATTTGCTTGAACCGATTGTGACGTAGCCCCTTAGCGACTTGTTGTCGTCATAGCAATAGGAAGGCGATCCGGAATGATTCAACCACTGCTAGTTTCGATTACCAATCAGTACTTGTTACATGAATGCAACTATATTAGTAGGGCAACTCGACTTCAAACTGATCTTGTTTCTGCGTGAATCCTCTTTCGTCTCACCTTGGGCAGCATAAGACTTCTTCTATTGACGGAGAAAACATTCTAGCTTCTAACTCCAAAAGCGTATAGGAGGGGGAAATTACCCCTAACTTACGTACCTTACATCTCACTCTGTATGCCTTGACACCCTCACAATAATAATAATAATAATTTATTCGCAGTATACTTATATTTACAAGTTATGTTTCGTTAGGATTTCTTTACTTTCGTCAGAACACACGCTAACTTATGCTAAATATGCTTCTAAGATGGTCAAAGGCCAATAAAAGGGTTAGCATTGTCCGACTCTGGCGGTTGGGGTTCTGCCCATACCGTGTATGTGATAGAAACCCTAGACCAGTGATGAGCAGCCAGCGACCCGCCATCACATACGTATTTTGTGATCCGCCGAATAAATGAACAAAACAATTCTTGTAGTTTTCGCACCAGCGGTGGAGAGTATTGAAAGTATTTGATAGTATTGATACGACACACATTATTACGAATTTTTATTAAGATCGGGCTAACCGTTAAGAAAAAAATGATTATATGATGAATGAAGTTTCATCTAATGGCTCGGAATAGTGGTCATTCCTTATTCAGGGTCAGTTTCTTATTCAGTAAACAACATATAAACAACCGCAGTGACTTTCCTCATGAACATATTGTTGTGAGACCGCATCAGAGAAGTATCGTCTAGAATACAGTCAATAAATCCCATAATACACATTCACAATATGTTACATGTTGTTTGTATGTAACGATACGCTGTGAGGTAAAATCGATGGCCAAAATATCGAGTGTTTCTGTTACATACTAGTGATCTTTCCACCTCTGTTACTATACAATTTGAATCATTAGCATTATTGACTAATATTGTCTGCATCTTATGATGTGTACATTTTGTTTCTTGCATGGTTTAAGTTTCATAATCATTAATTTATATCTGTGAAATCACCCTGGCGGGAACTTTTTGCCCTAATCAGATTGGGAACGCCTAAACATGTTGACTACTTATCATCAATATAATAAATCTTATTTTCAACAAGCTTCTAATCAGTTACTACCATGAAAACATTATTATTGTTTTTAAATATTTTGTGAATCAGGGCTCGGGTAGCGGACGTAACAAGACCGGTGCCCGCACTGCCGAGGCCTACATAAATAACTTGTACAAAAAACGTATAATTAAATAACACGAGATGATAAGGCTCACAGTGAGTGAGTGACCTACATTTTTTCTGAGATATGATTTTATCATCATTTCTTCTTCTATTTAATCAATATATATATTAGTCTAGACTTTATAAAGACACACCTTGCGTTTCCCATTTCCTAGCATTTGCTTAATTTACCATTGATATAGGGTTATTGACTTGGATGAGAAGAACACATTTTATCACAATGAATGATTCAGAAAAAATGATATAACTTTCTAGATTGCAGCCAATAATCTGTTGAGAATAATATGTCATTGATAACAAAACATATTATTAGATAAGAAGCTACGTTCTGTGGAAACAAGACGGGTTTGTTCTTGTGATCAGAAGCTAGTGAGTGATAATTTCCTGGACTTTGTGTCAAAGAATAGAAATATATTTCCGTAAAATAATTGTGATAAAAATGTGTTTGAATAATAAAAAATGAAAAAATTAACCTTTAGTCATTCACTTGATGGCGATTGTCCAAGTAAAACCAACTGAGCGATTTCGGTCGGCAGTCTGTTTAATGGGGCAATAATTTCTTGTGTGAATACAGTCAATTGTTTAATTATATGTTCATCGTCAAAAGACAAACGCTTATATACATATATTTATATATTTATATATAAATATATATATATATATATATATATATATATATATATATATATATATATATATATATATATATATATATTTGGGTTTAACGACGCACTACAAACGCTATTATCGATCGCGTTGAGGACGAGCGAGACATGAATTTGAACAAAAATCCAACAGTGAATGGTTTTCTTGTGAAAATTTAATTTGTTAATACATGAGAGAAGGTGCAAACTGTAGTTAAAAATCAGCCAACTTATAACTCGACAGTCCTAAAAACCAACTGTCCAAAACATCAACTGTACCCTACTAAATACCAATCGACTAAAATTTTACTTTTGCATGAGCAACCTAAACAGAAGTTGAAGTCGGAGGTTTGGCTTATCCTCATCAAATTTCTTTCGACTCAAACCTCACTTACCATCACTAAAAATACCTATAAAACATATAATGGGAAGTAATAGTTTGTGACGGAGAGGAGCCGAACCCCCACTTCAACGTCTGCGCAGGTTGCTCAAGAAGTAGACAGTTTGGGGCAGTTGGTTTTCAGTACAGTTGGTTTTCAGTACAGTTGGTTTTCAGTACAGTTGGATTTCAGTACAGTTGTTTTTCAGTACAGTTGGTATTTAGTACAGATAGTCGGTATTTACTACAGTTGGTTGCTATTGAGTACAGAATTGAGTTCTAGTATGGTTTGTCGATTTTCACTACAATTGGTTATTTTTAGTACGGTCGAGTTTTAGTATATTTGACTCATCCCCAATACATGGTATTAATGTGATAGTCGTCGATCTGTGGAATCTGTCGATCTGTGGAATCTGTTGATGGGCCTAGGCTTGTGTATGTGTGAGTCGTTTATATGGAGTGAGAGTCGCCTATATATATATATATATATATATATATGTGTTATCGTTTTCGTTCAAATCTCTTCTCTGTATTCAACGGTAGACTGGATATGGTATTTGGTCGGTTGGTCAGGATTATGGTTCAAGAGTGTAACACGGTAAACAATGTTGAAATGAATTAAGTATATTAATTAAGAAATAACAATACATATAAATGGTTACACAGTTTGTATTCAAAAGATATAATCGTAAAGACTTAGCCTGCTGATCGCCGGTTTTACGATCAACAACGTTAAAGTAGGTACTGCCGGTTTTACAGTTTAGGCCTACTTATCGCGACACACGTCTGAACTCTTCAGTTGTTTCAATCGTTGTGGGGCGAGGAAATACTCTATTCCAAACATCCTGCCTAACATAGTTCAAAAGAGCAACGACAGGAAATAGAATCAAATGGTCAACTAGCATACTGAAATGCGTGGATAAAGAGAGGCAAAGTTGAAAATATATAGTGAATGATTACATCGGCCATCCTGTGGTTAAATCGGCCTCGATTTACAATAAATATAGAGAAAATGTAACGTTCTAAATTGAAGTTATAGATTAGAATTATACATACAATGAAATTTAATGAATTCATCACAATAACTAATATTAAACGAAGGAAGCTAAGTAGGCCGGTCGCCTCCTTGTTCTCTGAGGTCTAACAGGTGAAGCTTCTGTCTGGTCATTGGTTGGGATAGTGTGACGCTCGTAGTCTACATCTTCTGCGGAACGATTCAGTTCCGTCGCTTCGGCATCGGGGTGCTGACCTGACTCTTCCGCTGGATGCATGTCATCTGGTGCCTCAGTGGGGAATTCCTCGTCGGATGATCCATCGTTCGACTCGTTGTCCTCATCTCGACCTCTCCACAATTTCAATTGTGAAACATGGGCGGTCGTAGCGTAAAACCTCTGGTCATCGTTATTGATTTGGGTGACTCGGTATGTGTCACCTGGCAATACGTCGGAAATTACCAAGGGACCGCGATATTTGGCCTGACCCTTTGTCGGTTTACCGGTATGGATTGGGGCTCGACGCATCACTACGATGTCCCCCTTGCGGTAACGTACTCCGGCGTAACGAGAGTGGTCAAAATAAGTCTTTGATTTGGCTTGTTTGGCGAGTACTAATGGTCGGGTCTGTTCTCGAAGGTCGACAGGGTTGCTCCATGCAGGGTTCAGTGAATGCGCGGTGACTTCACGTAACACACCGTCATGAAATCTCGGTACATATCCATGGAGTAGTTCGAATGGGGTTCTGTTTGTAGATCTGTTGACAGTGGTATTCAGATCTCTCTGCACCTTCGGCATCGTCTTGTCCCAGTCTCGATGTTCCGGGTCCTGGATTGCAATGGCGATGACGGGTAGCACCGTGCTGTTCACGCGCTCGACCTGTCCGTTTGCCCTTGGGTGTCTCGGTGAATTCACTGTGTGATGTATTCCCTGGCTCGTACAGAATTCAGTGAAATTCCTCGATGTGAAACACGTTCCGCGATCTGAAATAATTCTTTCCGGCAGTCCTCTTTCATTAATGAATGTGTCCATACATTTTAGTAGATTGGACGAGGAGGTGTTCCGGACAGGGTATAGATGCACAAACTTGGTAAGGTTGTCCACTAGGACTAGTAGCTCGGTATTTCCCTTGCTACTACGGGGAAATGGACCTAGGTGGTCAATGTTAATGGTCTCGAATGGGCGTCGGCCAGGGGGAATTGGGTGCAATAGTCCTGGTTGCATTCCACGTGGTACCTTGTGGATCAGGCATTCGAAACATCGCGCTATGTGGTGTTTAACATAGCGTTGCATTCCTGCGAACCAGTAGTTTTCTTTGATTTTTGCTATGGTTCGATCAAGGGAGAAATGCCCGGACTGGTCATGGAATTTAACCACAATGCTTTTACGCATGCTTTTCGGAACGACGTACAAGGACAATTCATTATCTTTGCGGAATAACAACCCATTCCTTAGTATTAGATGTTGGGTTTTATTGACGTCTTCCTTGCTGCGTTCATCCATCGGTTTCTCCAGTGTGTTGATAAGTTGGCGTAACTCTGGGTCTCCATGCTGAAACATGAGTACTTGGTCTGGTACGGTTAGTGTGAGGAGTACCTCCAAACGGTCGGCGATAACCTCGTCCATCGTATCGGTAGGCTCTTCGACTGGGGCACGGCTGAGCGCGTCAACATGTTGCATCTTGTTGCCTGCTCGGTGGCGAACTTCAAAGTCAAATTCTTGGATGATGTCGTATGCCCTGGCGATTATCGGGTTGAGCGTCTTCTGTTCGTTGAGATATACAAGAGCCTGGCAATCTGTGACCACCGTGAAGTGTATTCCCAACAAAAATGAGCGAAGTCTCTGAATGGTCCAGACAATAGACATAAGTTCTAATCGGCTGGAATGATAGTGTTTCTCCGCCTCGTTCGTCATCTTACTGACACAGTAAACCAAGTGTAGATGCTTGTCTTCACCCTCCTGGAGAAGCATTCCAGCTAGTCCACGGCTGCTTGCGTCCGTATGCAATTCGGTTCTGGAATGAGGGTTATATAAAGCAAGTACAGGTTGGGTCGTTAGTCTAGATTTCAGCTCGTCAAATGCCTCCTGTTGTTCTGAGGTCCACACAAAAGGTTCGGTTGCCTTAGTGAGGCGAGTCAATGGTTCTGCTCGTGCCGCAAAACCGGAGATAAATCTTCGGAAAAATCCAGTGAGGCCCATAAATCTTCTCACCCCGTGAACATCAACTGGTTCGGGAAAGGCTCGGATTGCCTCGGTTTTTCTACAGCCCGGCCGTACTTTCCCTTTGGAGACTCGAAACCCTAGATATTCAATTTCGGTTTTTCCAAATTCACATTTAGACAGTTTGAGTGTAAGTTTGGCATCCGAAAGAGCTTGAAATACGGCTCTGAGTTTAATCAGCATGTCATCCCAAGATTTTGCAGGGATCAGCATATCATCTAGGTAGCACATGGCAACCTTGTTCCTCAATGGTCCTAATACCGAGTGCATTAGCCGTTGGAACTCTGCAGGCCCATTTGTGAGACCAAATATCAAGCGTTCAAATTTACCTGTGTCGTCCGGTGTGACAAAGGCAGTCTTCTCCTTGGCTTGCTCAGTCAGTGGTATTTGTAGATAACCATGGGCCAAGTCAAGTACAGTGAATAACTTGGCACCCGATAGGTTCTCCAATTGTTCATCTATATTAGGGAGAGGGTAATGGTCGCGAACAGTCTGGTTATTCAATTTGCGGTAGTCTACTACGAGTCTTTCTTCTCCAGTCTTTTTCTTTACCAAGAGTACCGGACTTGCATACGGTGATCGGGTTTCCGTCACAATTCCGTGCTCCTTCCATTCATTCACTATTTCGCTAATCTTCTGGCGTTCCGACGCATTTGTTTTGTACGGACGGCAGGATACCGGTTTACTTCCCTCAATCTCGCGTATGTCCATCTTGATGAGATTGGTGCATCCTAGTTCAGATAATGTCAGGGCGAAACATTGACGATACTCATTTATAAGTTCGACTAGTGAAAGTTTTTCTTTGTCTGTGACAGAATCACTCACCAGAACATCTTCTGTTGTAATCGGTGTAACGACGGGGCACGGCTCGACTCTTTTTCCACGGGCTATGCAGTCGCCGGCCTTCAACATCTGGTCGACTGGTTCGACATTCAGTACAGGGAGACTAGTTGTTCCCTTGGTGACGTGGAAGAGTTGTCCCTTTTTGTCATTATCTGCCACCATGACCAGGCTAGTTAAATCGTCATTGGTTCGTACATTGACAAAGTTAATTGAATTCTTTGCCAATACTGTGTCGTCAGCTACTCGTAGGTTTACAGAGTGGTCATTAGAATCCGGTTCGTAGGTAGTCAGCTGGTTGATCAAATCAGTTGAGTTGCTTTTGATTATGAACCTATTATTTACCTTGGCAAAATTAATTTGCGGTAAATCGGTCCATGTGCGACCAACCAAAAGCTCGACTGGTTGGGTCTGGTCTGGCACTATCAACAAGCATACATTATCGGCCATTACACCGTCTACCTCGATACATGCTAGAGTCTTGCCAAGTACCTTTGTGGTCTTGTCCCCAAATCCGGTCAACGTACAATCGGACCTTGTTGTTGACAACCCGCAGCGGATTGCAGCGCTGGCTTGGATGATGCAGCTGGAGCTTCCGGGATCAATTAGAGACTGGACCTGCGTGCCGTTAACATTGCCGGTGCGTAGATACTTCGATGGGCCGATACCTTCTTCGCTGATTACAACAGCTACAGAGTTTGTAGTCCCTGGAAGCGGGGTAGAGCAGAAACGCTGAGTGTGACCCTCAGATTTACATCGAGTGCAGTAACGTGGTCGTTTGGGCTCAGGACAGTCTCGAGATAGATGTCCGTGCCGGTAACAATTGAAACATTGTGGTTCACCGTTGCTGTTCTCCGATTGGTTGGTTGAAGAACCTGGCCTTCCAGTTCCGGGTACAAACTTGGGCGGTTCCGGGTTTACATTAGTCGACGGTTTCGACTGGTTATTACTGGTACCTTTCGATTTAGTACCGGTAGTTGATGTTGGTTTGACTGTAGGTATCTGTGGTGCTCTTGGTCCATCCTTCTTTCTCGCGGCACGGTTGCTTCGCTCTCGGTCAATTTCTCCAAGATCGGTAATATCTTGTAGCATTTCCTCCTCGGTTGTATGTTGTCTAGTCGCGAGAGAGTTGCTCAATGTACGAGAAAGTAGTCCAATTACGACCTGCTTCTTCGTGTCGTTGAAGGTTAATCCAAGGCTTTTACATAGCCTAACCTTATGATGGAAATACAACAGTACACTCTCACCTGTTTGTTGCTCTCGGTCGTACATGCGCTTCCACTTCTCCGGCAGACTAAGCTTCCCTACGAATGCGCTCCGGAACATTTGCTCAAATAACTCCCACGAAGTAATTGCTTCATATCGGTTGAGGAACCATTGATGGGCTGCACCCGTCAAGTGAGACCTAGCAGTTTCTAGCTTCACTTGATCGGACCAGTTGTATAGGGAACTTGTTGCCTCAAGAGACCTCAGCCACTCACCAGCGTGGACGTCACTCTCACCATTGAAGTCTGGGATGCTCTTTGATAAGTCGGGTAGCAGGGTGACTCCCCTCCCAGTGTTCATGTTCGCCATCATCGTTGCAAACATCTGGTCCCTGTGGCGATTCTCCTCTCTCATCAGTTGCATGAATTCGCGCATTCCCAATGCTGCAGTCTCGCTAGAAGCCGGACTGTCTAGCCTCCCTGACGTAGCCCTGGATGCGTTAGCCGGTCTTCGCACACAAACGGACGGTCGCCCTCGCGGATTACCATTTCTTGCAGACATGGTATTTGGTAAATAATCAAATCGCTCCAGTTTGTGGTAATAGGCTTCTCGTCATCAGTGAGTGTGGGCCAACGAATGTTTGTTGTACACACAAGAAATATAATAACAATTATTGGAACGCAACGAATGTCTGTTGGTTAGAAATTACCAGATATAAAAATTAAAAACACTACGAATGTTTGTAGGTTAGAATGTACACACGAGAATATATAATAGCAATAATTGGAACGCAACGAATGTCTGTTGGTTAGAAATTACCAAATATAAAAATTAAAAACACTACGAATGTTTGTAGGTTAGAATGTACACACGTGGAACGGAAATAGTTAGGAAGTCACCACTTCCGGTCGACAAGACGCGAACTTCTTTATCGACGTTGGCTTGAGACTGGCTTCCAGAAATGTAGCCCTACATAACCTCGAAACTCACGTGTTTATAAAACGGCATTATTGAACGTGAATAAATAATATCGGTTATTACTTATGTATGATATCTTGATGTGGATGATGCTCATCCCACTTCTGATGTGTTATCGTTTTCGTTCAAATCTCTTCTCTGTATTCAACGGTAGACTGGATATGGTATTTGGTCGGTTGGTCAGGATTATGGTTCAAGAGTGTAACACGGTAAACAATGTTGAAATGAATTAAGTATATTAATTAAGAAATAACAATACATATAAATGGTTACACAGTTTGTATTCAAAAGATATAATCGTAAAGACTTAGCCTGCTGATCGCCGGTTTTACGATCAACAACGTTAAAGTAGGTACTGCCGGTTTTACAGTTTAGGCCTACTTATCGCGACACACGTCTGAACTCTTCAGTTGTTTCAATCGTTGTGGGGCGAGGAAATACTCTATTCCAAACATCCTGCCTAACATAGTTCAAAAGAGCAACGACAGGAAATAGAATCAAATGGTCAACTAGCATACTGAAATGCGTGGATAAAGAGAGGCAAAGTTGAAAATATATAGTGAATGATTACATATATATATATATATATATATATATATATATATATATATATATATATATATATATATATATATATATATATATATATATATATATATATAAAAATATAAATATAAATATATAAATATATATATATATATATATATATATATATATATATATATATATATATATATATATATATACAAATATAGATCATTCATAATGTAAAAAGTATATATTACGTTTGATAATGTCGAATAAATCAAATACGTTTGTATTTCCTTTGCACAATTTCTACTCGAAATAGTTCGTTATATAAACTTATTTGACTTGCTTACATGCATTAAAGTGTATCATAGAACATCACGCATAACATTAGTTGTGGGAAAATGAGGTAAGCAGACGTCGTGTTTATGTATATATATGTACATTCTCACAATTCATCTGGTCCTAATTTTTTATTTCTTCCAATTCAAACGTATATTGAAAAAAACTATTACTGCTTTCTCTAAGTATATGTTCTTTTGCGAATGTCTGTACAAAGTGAATTGATTACTTGTATAGAAGACTATTGAAATAAATCGTGCAATCAATTGAATAGGATTGTATTGCTAGTGATGACCATCTGAATATCTTACATGTACTCAATCGTCATCATCAAATTGCACAACGATGTAGATTGAGTACAATACTTACATTAATTATAATATATCTAGCTGGATACTTGTTTCAACTTGACTTACTTCTATTCACGCTTCTGTTCGTTTAGGAGAATAACTTATAGCTATTATATCGAGTCGAGGCAGCAAATCGAAGTGAATGTAAATGTCCAATATTTCTACGACTCGCAATTCTACTATGGAGGAATTGAACATAACTCATTGTTATGTGAATATTGTACAAACTTCGGTAATTATATCAATCTCGTTTCAACTGTAAGGATTTAACGCTTTTATTTGAAAGGTGCAGTTGCGTTTCTGGACGTAAACCTCGTCCTGAAAAATCGTTCTACCCTACCATTACCACAGTTGTACAAATACATTTTTGATATTTGTGTGTTGTTTTCTTCTATTGGAGACATGTATAGCAACGTTTTGGGAGTGGTGATTTAATTTACTTTATCCAATTTAAACTCTAATTCGAATATTCCACAATATATATATATATATATATATATATATATATATATATATATATATATATATATATATACATACATACATACATATATATATATATATATATATATATATATATTTATATTTATATATATATATATATATATATATATATATATATATATATATATATATATATATATATATATATATAAGGACGTCTATTTCCACAATTTTTATTACTCTTTTGAAATCATGCATTGTAGCTTTGAATAGTTCTGGTCTTACGCTAATATTCTCATATTCTCCAGAATCCTCTCTTCAAAAAATCAATTCACGTTTATTTCTCATTCATCACCACTACTTTCATTACTACACTAATTGAGTTTTTTATTTTCCAATTTCACTTTCGGAAATTATTTTATAGTAAGCTGGACCATGGTCATTTATCGTCAAGATGAAAAGCCATCGTGGAGAAATGATTTTGTTCTCTAATAATGATTTGCTCATCAAGTCATGTCATCCACTCATTCATTCATCCACTCATTCATTCTGCCAAATATAACGCTGTGGATCAAAATAGTCGACCATCAAAAACGTGACTATTAGTTAAAGGGAAGAATGATTGGACAACAGCGTGCAGATTAACTTGGTCTTTTATATTAGATCACTGAATGTGGTCACAGAATATGGGTCGACATTGTATTAACATATATACACCTGTTTTTTTCGTTTTAATTTGATCTTAATTTGTTCACACGCTTGTTTACTTTCTCATTACAAAACCCCCATGTCAATAATTAACTTATGCCTACTTCTGTTTCATCTGTTACTTATATAAACAAATGATATTCGTTTTGGTCAGCCCGCAAACAAGAATCTTTCTTCTGTGGGCTTCTACATTGCATTATTACTCTTTCAATAAACATTTACTATACCTTTTTCAAAAAAATAAATTGAACTCGGGACGTGACGTGCTAATATCATTTCCAGTAATTACCGAAAATGTCAGAAATATTTCAGAAATATTTATTGTAAGTGGTTTATTATTTTGTAAGTTTATACTTTTTATACTGCTGTAATGATAATGTGGAATAAAATTGAATTGAATTAAATTAATATCATGGACAATTAATAGATCACTATATTTCAACTTGTAGGCCTACTATACGGGTTGTAAACATAGGCGTGCGCACAGCGTACACAGAGGTGGCCCAGGCCGTATGCATCCACAAGGAAGTAAATATATAATCCTGAACAAACTCTAACAACTGTCACAGAACATTTCTTGCATCTTGAAAACCTGTGAAATCACTTCTAAAATTGTTTAGATTTCAAACATTCCCATGCGGGGTAAAATGAGGCCCTTGCGGGGCGGAATGAGACCCTTGCGGGGCAAAATGAGACCCTTGCGGGGCAAAATTAGACCCTTGCGGGGCAAAATGAGAGTAAATGGGAGCATCGTGATTGTGTACGCTTGGCTCCATTGCCGTTAGGGGTGTTAACAATGCACAATTAGGCATAGCATTTTACTACCTATATTTGAACGTAAATGTATTGCATTTACATAAGTTTTATTTTCGGCCCACATTTCTGTTCATTTTTCCACCAATAAATTGCGTATTGTGGGATAACAATGCATAACATGAAATAACGAAGGTAAGGTTACATAAACCTGATCTTCCAACTAACCATGTATAATTTGCATGAAAAAATGAAAAGTGAACAGTTTAATTTGAATGTTTCGCAATGAGCCGTACCTATTGGAGTCCTGCGCAAGCCTTTGGTTGAATATCTATTATATATGTTACTATGAGCATTATCAGTGATAATTGAAACACTACTGCACTTCAAGTGCACTTGACTACAATTGACAGTTCAACTTTGGGATCAATTCACATTCCACATCGATGAGTATTATAATTAACAATTATAATAAAATGCAATAACAACTTCAAACTTGAATAGCTTCATTACAAACAGATAAAATGTGTTATTTTACTAGCCATAAATGGAATGGACATTTTTAAAAAATTATAAATATCAGCAAATATAATGTGGTATAAGAAGTTCTGTGAATCTGAACCAACCCGAGTACATTCTATCATCCATGAAGCTCCCTGTTTGTTGAACCTTTGACCTGCGCAGGCAATCGCGTCTCGCGACCCTAGATCTGGCCCTATGCCCTGGCGTGGACCCCCTACACTGGCCAATTATCTACTATATTAGCGCTAGCCTAATGGCCTTCTTGCAATCAAAGTTCAACCAATCGAAATACAAACAGCAAGATAAAACATTGAGGCATGTTCAGATCATGCGCTGTTAATCCTTGGAAACAGACTGGCTTGTGTATCGGTTTATAATATACCAGTGTAGGCTAGCGAATACTGATAAGTCCTATTTAGTCTATTGGCGTGATGGGAAGGAGACGGTCGTGGCCTAATATTAGGGAAGCATTCCAGTAGTCAACTTAACGTTAGATGTAAACCATGTATAATGTCATTCAGGCTGGTCGATCGTGGCGGGAATCGAACCCCGGACGCCCCGGTTATCTGAAGGACGTTTAACCCGACTCGGTAGACTCATTGCACAGGGCGAAGCTAATATAAGGGGTATATTAACTACATTCGTTTTTTTTGTTCGGATTCAGGTATATTGGCGTCTGTGAATGAAACGTGATGAAAGGTTATTCTATATTATGTGTTCGGGAGAGAGGTTGTGATTTGTTCTTAAGGAACTATCTCAGGGTTAATTTTACCTCAAAAACATCGATCAATTTATGATAGTCGACTATGCGGCGGGAAACGAACCCCACACTGATGGAACCCCATCCCTGTACGTTGTCACTTCCTTCAGTGATCCATCTCCCACTTCCTATCCATCAATATATAGTATATAGTGGTCGAGTGGCTTGCATTCTGAACCGTCGTATAGGAGACCGGGGTTCGATTCACGCCATGGTCGACCATCCTAGCAAAGGGGGTTTTCGCGGTTTTCCTCTGTCGTTCAGGTCGATATACTGGGATGGTTCCTCAACAACAGGCCACGACCGACTTTTTCCCACTATCCAAAAACACCAAATGAAATAGCCTCTCATCTCATATATTATTCACCGACGCCAATAGGGTCTTAGTCATCAGTATAGTGCGTCGTTAAACCCAATATAAATAAATAAATGTACATAGATGAGAAATGAAAGATATCGAGATGGGTTGCAGCATTGACAACGACCAGTAATGAGGTCCCTGCATGACTCGAGTGCGGTAACGATGTGATCCTAGTCGGTACAGTTTTCAAGGTCTTTAAGTGGCCAGATAACCCCTCTTATCACCACGCTTATTCACCACGTGGGCTAGCTCTGAATTCCACACAAAACCAACTGTACAATTAATTACAATTCCTTCTTTTTGTTTCTTCCCAGAGACCGTTATCTTCGCTAACTAGTGCTGTAGCATGACACATACGCATCATACGTGTTGTGATGTAATGTTTTATTTTGTAACAAAATCAGAATTCGAATCAGGATATTGTTTTTTTTTTATCTCAATTGATTGATTTTAATTCGATATTCAGTAGAAAATTAAAAATAGTCGAACTGACGTGTTAATAGTTTCAATGAAAGCATCAAATACGAGTGAAAAACAGATTGCTTTTAGTTAAACCTAACCGCGGTCAATATTCTGATGTGAATAATACAAATTTTAGTAAAGTTGTGATAATTTCTATTTTTACAATCCCTGCATTGTTTGATTATCGATTCCAGCTATTGATTACCAATTATTGGCTTGATCATTTGAAGAATAGAACGCAATGTGAATGAATAAGGACCCATGGTGATACCAAAAACGAATCAAATTTGTCCCACTATTATGTGTTTCGCAATTTGCTCTAATTCAAGCTTCGTATTAGAACTAACGTCGCGCAGAAATTGACGATTCATAATTCGCTCCAAGCTACAAATAGTTATGCATTGAAGGATTAACGCCATTGTTAGTAGATCAAAAATTATAAGAATATAACCGAGAAAGTAAAATATACAACATTCAGTAAATATCATATCGATTAATAACACTGTATTTCTGAGGTCCAGATACCAGAAATTTGTTTAGAAATCGTACCATAATTTATTATAATTCCTATTCTTATTCCTGTTATTGCAAAGTAATTCACACGTCCGTTTATTGAACGATTAATTGCACACAATAATATCGGTATATGAAGTGTGAGTTTATTGTAAACCGTATCAGTTTCACTCGCGATTATTCAGCTGAATGTGAAACTGTATTAACTTAGTTCACTATTTGGTTCTCGCATCTAGGATGTATATGAATTTCTATCTTTATTATTTATTTATTATTTTTATGTGAGAACGTTTTACATAAAAAAAACTTTTACTATATTGTATTATATAATTTCGTGAACCATGTCATTTTGTTATGAAAATAATATTATTTACTTGATGAAAATTAGCATTGTTACTTCATGAGTTGCCAGTCTGGTGAGACCGAACCATAATCTCATGTTGTAAGAAATACGTTAAGAAATGTGTTTCCACGTTTCTAATTGGTCGGTGTACGATTTGTGTACAAGTTCTAGACGAATTCATCAGTTAAATGTAACACAGTCGACTATTGTGATGAGAATGTGTTTGATTCAATTTTAACTGGATTAGAGAAACTATTAAATTTGCTGTTTTGAGTTAGTTTTGTTGCGGTTCTTGTTGTGATAGCACGGCTCGCTCCTCTCGCGACGTGTAGTGTACTTATATATCGATATATATATATTATTAAACATGTGAATCATTACCGATAATCAACAACAGTGTGATATTGTGGTGCTTCATGAGTGACGGTGCAACAATAATAATTACTGCTTTGGTTTCGTGTTTTATTTATTTCTAGCAATTTACATAAAATGCTCATATATATTACATCGAAAGCGTTCACATTTGGGAAATTTTAAAATCCAAATATTGGTGTTTGCACAAATGAGACACACATTTTGATGAAATTATGTCACATATCATAACATAATATTGTTTCTTAATAACTAGGTATTAAAAGTAACTAAGATGGTGAGCAAGAACTATGAGATAGACTGCAACCGAGACAGGGTCGAGCGCGGGGCTAGTGACAGCCACATTTCAAGTAGGAGCGTTAGCGCAACGGTTGCCAATCGAGAGACCATCGGCCAGCCCCTGCGGACCCAGTGCTGTAGCTCATTCACCGGCAATGTGGTGCATCAGGGTCGGTTTCAATATCTGGGAGATCGCCCCTTAGAAATTACAACGTCTTTGAAAGGCTATGGGAGTCGGGTGAGCATTGGACAAATAATCATTATAATTTCACTTTTGAATAGAAAAAAAACTTTCAATTTAAATGTAAGAGAATATTATTTTTGACCTTCGATTCTTTCTAGAAATCATTTGAGTCGTGCACAAATTTATATTGGTTGAAAGGTCATAACATTTCTAAGTGAGATCAAGTAAGATGTATAGTACATGGTACACGCCTATTTTCACTTCTTCAGAACAATATACGAACAATAAATAATGATGATAGGTCATCTTTGTTCATCTCTGGAATGTATTTGATCGTGCTTGAAGGATGGGAATGTACTGTCATGCACAATTAAATAGCTTGCTGCACATATTCATAAACATTCTAGTAATAGTGCACCGCTTTGTTGAAAACTTGAACGGTAATTCAGGATATTATATATGATTTTACCATGCAACATCAAATCGAGAAGGATGCTTACTCTGACAAGTATGACTTATGTAAAAAAGTATGATTTATATGACAGCGAAACTCAATATTTTAGTTGTATATTTGATATACCGTAACGTTGTACAGGTTATCCCGATCGTTACGATATTCTATTGTAGTCAAGTCATAACGCAGATTCAGTCAAGTCGCTTCGGCATTACAGAAAATGTTACACTGAAATTAGAATTACGTTCAAGATAATGGAAAAATGGAAATGTGACTTCTTTGTGTTGTTTGTTGGAATTGTATGCTATTACGCGTGGGTGTGGGAAAAACTGTGCTTGAAAAGTGAAAGGAAGTGAAGAGTGAATTGTGTTATGGGGTATATACTAGAACTGATCTGATCTTTGGGTGGTAATTGAACATCACAATTCACATTCTCAGCACATTTAGATCTGTTCTTTGTACGCGCCCTCGATACTTCACTATCTCGTAATAGAGGATCCATATTACTCATGGACAACTCATGCCACTTACTTTTGTTACAAACAAAATTGATTATAAAAACACAGGCATCGTTGCGAAATACATAGATGAATTTTTGAGGTGAGAAACGTAAAATTGAAATATAAATCACGTTATTCCTCAATTTGTACAATTCTTGTGACCTGATTTAGTTCACTTTCAGCTTGATCACTAGTATGGCCATCTCATGGTGTCTCGGTTCTTAATTGTTTCAAGAATTATCTTGAATAATTTGAATAGGGTGAAGAGAAGAACTAAACCTTGGTGGTGGATTTATGGAAGCACATTTCAAAAGACTATTATTACAAGTAACCGGGGCGAGCTATAGTTCTGCAAACTGAGTCTTGTACATATGTTCTGTGATATGGGTGTACCGGTATTGTGTTTCTTCTATTTTCTTGTGTTTTTCATTTTGTGTCAACTTATTTAATGATGTTTTGAAACTTACATTTCATTTGGTCACAATTTGTTATTTGTGTACGAATGACTACAGGCTGCATTTCCGGGGTTAGGTTAAGTGTGGGATGAATAACTAAATGTATATACAAAGCTAATCTATGTCCGCAAGGAAGCGTGAAGGCGTCTCGAAGTAGGCCTTCTCTAGCTGTAATTATCTCCAGATTGGCAAATAACCAAAAGGCAATTCATATGTTATTTCTATAAGAAGAGAATGACCTATTATTAAAACAGACCAGGTCATAGGTCAACCAATACTTGTAACACTATGGGGTCTTGAAACATCGCGCCATCATGCAGTGTACCTTTCCATCAGCTATACTTATTTTGACTGCATAAGTCTCCAAGCGAGCTAGAAAAAAACCAATACAAATACATTTTAATGCATGAGAGATGTCCATATTCTGGACTGTTCTCTACGACTTCTATAGTATATTGGAACAGAACTTTAAGATTGAGATTTAATCTTGACTCTATACAATTTTATTGGTGTTATTTTGTAAATAATGTAGGTTATGATGATCCTTAACGACCACATCAACAGCTAGCCATGTTATGGGGATATAAGTTATGTTCTTTAATAATCATCATATCATTTTTTAAGGTGTCGGCCGTAACTTCATTTTTTAAGGAACCATGTCATGACAACAGCAATCACTTAACACACTCAGGCAAACTCACGGAAATCTCAGAGGCTCAGAATTTTTATCACATTTTAGTTTATTTTCATTTTCATTTTCACTGTGATTTTTATTTATACATTCATTTTCATTTTTTAATCTATGAAGTTATTTCAACTAATTGGGGTACAACGATGTTGTGTCAAGTTTCGATATTCATACAAGAAAAACTCCCAGTTTTTGTTCTAAGCTGTTATTTTATTATTTAGGATCTTTTTTTTTATTTTCATTTTTATCCAGAGAGCTATCTTTTCCTTTTTTTCAAACCATTTTTGAATAATTATTCAATCAATCAATTCATTTTCTAGTTTCTATTTCAATGTATCTTTGTCTTCCACATAGCTCTCAAACATACATTTTATCAGCCATACGAATTCCTATGGTCTATACTACCAGTCACGCACGCCTACTTTTCTTTGGTGCTGAATCCTCTCATCTATCCTTCCAATCAGTCGTTGTGAATTATCAGCAGTTTGCTGCTATGGCAACTGATGAATATTGATAACGCATATGGTATCCATGTATCCAGTACGGTACAATACTTAGTTCGACACGCATGTATACTCATCTGTAATTAAAATAGCAGATCTAATTACACTGATATATCTTAGATAACCTTTACAGCAAATAATTTTTTGCTCTCAATAATAACTAAGATTTGTAATAAAAGATTTTGCAGCTTGACCATTCATTTTTTTTGTTCGTAGTTTTTTAAATTGATAATTCATTTATTCTATTTTTAGTCCTATAGGCCCTATACATATCATTATACGGAACACAAAATATCAGGTATATAATGTTGTTGTTGCTGTACGACCCCACCAACAGCTAGGTTCAGGTATATATATATATATATATATATATATATATATATATATATATAAATATGTATATATATATATATATATATATATATATATATATATATATATATATATATATATATAAATATGTATATATATATATATATATATATATATATATATATATATATAAACACGAATTATCTCACTCGAGATTAGTATCACCTTTCACTACATTTAAATTTGCAAATACTCGATCATTTCGATTCTTCGTTTTATTCATTTACAGCTGCAATTCAGTTCACCTCCTTGGCATTTTTAATATAGTATTAGTTTTCGCAGATTATATCCAAGATTTATTCATTATTTTCCCTTCCTAGTTCTTCCTGACCACTTTACCATTACATACCAGTATGACTACTAAGTTGTTACATTTCTCTTCTGGCGATGAGTTTGCTCTGTTCGGCACGATCAGCTGATCGCGATGTACCACAGCATCGCTTGGGCACAATGAAGGCCTGTACCCAGCTCCAGATCGGCAGATCGGCAGATCGGAGTCGTGGCCTCCGTGAGATGATCTGATCATGATTCAAACATAGATGAAACATTTGGAATTAAACATTATTTATATGCACAAACAAAAGGACAATAGGATGTTAATTCAATGTGATCTAGTTTAAAATATAAAGTGCAATTGAAGAGAAACAATAGAAGTAAAACTTATGGTAATAAAAAGCGTTCCTTTCAATATAAAAGAGATGATAAAATTATCATTCTATTTCGAAACATTTTTTCTTTTTAAATTTCGTAGTCAAATTAAATGTAATTCACATCAAGTCTCGAATCGAGGATGGAAGCATATGATCTATCATGCTCTCCTTACAAGTGAAATGTATTGGAAATGTTGCGGTCACTGGATAGATGCTGGATAGATGCAGAGCGATGCTGGAGGGAAAAATATATGTTGTTATTAAATGACAAATTTCGAAATTATCATTTTGATCATTTGAACATATTGCTTTTATTTTGCTATAGCTACAAGGTATTTCTCTATAAAGATGGGAGGAAATATCGATATTAGGAATGGTAATTTAATTATAAGTTATAAACTCAGATATTTGATTTGTTCATCGAGTTCATCCACTCCATATTAGTCGATTATAGAGACCTCTCAATCATTCTAGGTATTTGACAAATTGTTATTTAACAGCATCGAAACTTGATACAAAATCATTGTCCCCTAATCAGGTAAATGGATGAAATGTAGAATCATTCGGACAGGAGATCTTACCATCCCAAAGAATTATTTATCATAACGTAACTCAGTTTAAAAAATTCTGAGCTCAGTTTATAGAATAATTTGAATAAATTTTCCGCACTGTACTGCTATGTAGCTGATCGAATCAGTGGAATAAGTCGATGTCACTGTACCGTGACCTGCCGTGACCTGCCCGATCAAACGACTCTCCACACATTTCATCTTACGACTCCAGTTAGGCACGATTATTAGCAGTCACTCCTCGCACAGCGAACTGCAAGCCATTTCACATGGTTGTAATTATCAACTTGACTGCATAATATTAGACAGCTAATGGTTATTGTTATATGTGGCTTTTCCTTTTTATGCCATGTTTCTTAAGTGTCGGTGGTTTGGGAATTGTTTCGGTTGATTTACTGCACTTTCAACCAGAACGTAATGGTTTAACACGATTTACCTCAGAATTATCAACAATGATTTGAATGTACAGTATACATACTTCTTGGAGTGTCGAGTCATAACGCTATTCAAGTGACATTCTTCAATATTATTATGATAGAGATCTGTTACAGGAGCGAATAATTTTATATAGTATACATTTACAACATTTCCCTCATAACTATAGGCTACTGTGAATAAAGAGAGTATGGCAACATTACTATATTAATATTGATATTTTGTTTACCACACAATACAGTGAAGAAAAGATTGTGAAAGGTACAGAACACAATTCTAAAACGGTCGTCGTCTTATACTCTTATGATGAGAATGACAGCTACAGATTATTAGAGTTAAACCACGTCGTCAGACACATACTCATAACAGTAATTGATTAATTACTTCCGTATTTTTTTTTCTTTCAGAAAAATAGATTTAGAATGTTCTTTTAAATTATTTGACACGGGTCACTTTGGTTACGCTAAGCATTGAAAAGTGATGTTTTTTTGTGGTAAAAATTCTTATAAAAAATTCGATTTGTAATTGCATTTATGGGGGAAACAATGATCGAACATTGCTGATAAAAGTAAGAGTTTACGAGAATGTAAAGTGCAACTTATGCATGTGATATCAATAACCACTGTCGTCTCCATTACCACACATTGATCCCAGTTTACCCCCCCCCTCCCTTTCCGTTCATCCTTATCCTTATCCCTAACATTAATTAAGGAATAATGTTTCTGACGATATCTTGTATTCACGAAAGACGTACCTATAGATTGCAATTAGGAAGACATAGGGTATGAAGAGTACCCAACGTACGTTGATCCGAAACTAAAATGAATGTAAATTTTCAGCTTGGCAATGGCTGTCGCCAGCTTCGGTTATTTCATTTGTTCAACAAGACATATTTTTATTTGAACAATTTATCATCATTACTCCCATGATTTCTAGTTTCACATCCTGTCTGTTCTTGTCACTGTCAAGTTTCATCAGGCAATACTGTATACAGTCCAGTTCCAGCGATCCCAATCACCTCGAGAATATCATTTCAGTCAGTTGGTATCCCTGATTGGTTCAATTCAAGTGAAGGTGTATCGACAACCAATTTTGAAGAACTATAGACCCTAAAACACAATGTTAAAGTGGCCAGCAATATTAAAGTGATGGAGTATCTGAAACACAATGTAAAAGTGGATTAATTTGGACCATTTACATCTACTTTGTACTGAAAAAATTGATGAAAATATATCAAGAATTCAAAATTAGAAAATATGTAGGGCCTATATATAGTACCGAGTATTCGAAATGGGTGTCTATATCACCATATTTCTTATTACCTATAGCCTACAAATCGAATGTCAGCTCTCAAAAAAATAAATATGTCCAAGTGGCCCAATTAGGCAAAGGTTAGGATGGGCTTATGTTTTATCAGGATGGTCCTTCTATCCTGAACACAACTATATGACGTGATTGATTCTGTTTCAGGGGTCTTCCTCCGACGCTATCTTCAGGACGGAAAACACTGCTTCAGACTGGTGGAATGGCAACAAGAGAGCCTGCAAATATTTCAGATGGATTTCATTATTTTCGGCTATATTATTCGTACTGGGTTTAATTATTTACTTCTTAATGATAGGTAGGTATATACCTCTCGGGTATTCGATTCCGCTTATAATTATTTCACGTCGAGAATAAAAAAATCGGATAATAATCTATATTGGGAGCATGCTCGAATTGGGGAGGGGGGATGCGAACCTTAAAAAGAAAATGTTGGTTCACATCCTCTCATAAGATATTTACCATTTTCCATAGATGTAATACGAAATTTACATATTAATACTATACCAGAAATAACAAGTTCTTCCATTCACAAACTGTCTTGATTTTTATTCACAAGTAAGTTATATAGGCCTACATTTACAGAATCTTTCTCAAAATGGGTGCAGTTAGTATCGTACACAATCACGGTTCAGAATCAGCGTATAATTTTCAGTACAAATGTGCAAAGGATCTGAGTGAGTACAGTTCCAGAACTTGAAAATACGATTGGGAAAAGCTTTGTTTCAAATTTCCCCTACATGACTATTTACCCCTTCCGCCTCCCCCCATCACACACCACACACAGCTCATGTTTTACTTCTTGCGAATTTGATGCTCAAATTTCATGTCATTTTACCCGGTTAACCTTTTTTTTATTATAATTTTTCCAAAGTGCTAATGTTTGATTCCTATTCTTGATTGTTTCTTCTTTCTCTAAAAATACTTCATCCTAGTCATATATTTCATTTGTTCGCTTTATGGAGAAGAACATATTCATAGAGCAACTAGGTTTGCAAAGCGTAACACACACTGGTTGAGAAGCTCTTTTACATCGAGTTACCATCCCCAGCAGAGAAATGTTCCGATCGACTGCTGCCATGCAAGACTGGGCTGCATGCAAGACTGGGCTGCATGGAAGTGAACTCGGTTCTAGTAATTGTTGTTCAATTACCAATAATGTACCATAATGAATGCAAGCGAATTGCATTTCATTGGATTTACTATAACTCATCTGCCCACCTCTACACTCTTTCGTAAACAAGGGAGAAAGTGTTCATTAATTAATTAAACAATTAGACAATTAAATCTTAACACTGAAATGATTTATGTAAGGTATTACAAAATGGGTGTATATTCTGTTATTCTGGTGTGAACACAAGTTTTCATAACTGATTTCATTCTGTGCGATATTATAAAGCCTAAATTATATCTGCACCTATTATTGCCAGTACAAGTTACACCAATTATTGTTACTCGAAACAAATGAAATCAGAGTCGTGTAATGAATAGGAAACTGAATAAGAAGGCAATAAGAGGAAGACGAATCCTTGTACCCCACCCCTATTGTTAATTGTGAATAATGAACACTATATATAAGAGAAGTAGTATGACACTGTAATACTGATTTCTGACCTCAAATAGTATGATAAATGTGATCTTATTCTCATTAGTTAATCCTTGGGCTGGGAAAAGCTATTTGATACCAGGCATTGAGAAGTTCATAATCTGATAAATAATCGCAGCAGCTAAAAAGATATGGCTAGACTCGAGAGATTACGTGATATCGTTTTGTATACGTTTTGTATGATAGATTAGGAGATAGACGTGATAGTTTGGGTTCGCGCAGTGTGTTCAGTGTTTGTGTTATCATCACACACACTAGAGTAGTGTGTAACTTATGGTTAATTCCGCATATGCGTACGCAGAAAAATATTGAAGATGGGGTCAAAACTTCTAGGCTATACTTATTGATCTTGCCACAATAAGGGAGACAGCTCACCCCCGCAGGTAGTTTCAATTTGTATAATTTTATTCTGTTTGAGGACGTCTTTGAGGAGTTTCGTTAGCTTACAGAAAATAGTTTACTTTTATCCAAGTAAGTTATTCCAAACAATCATCACTTCAAAAAAAAAGCAAAACTGAGTTCTCATATTTTAATAAGGTAACCAAAATAGGAGAAACCAATTTTTAAATCAAAGGTCAATAAATGGTAAAAATAAATAAAATAAGGAAAAAAATAAGAAATAAGACAATCTCCAGGGTGTAGGTCAAGTGAACCCTAATTTTCCCTCCTCCAAGCCCTACCTGCTGATTTCCCTGTCTACACGGTTGTCCTGAAAATTCCATTCTGTGGTCCTTGAAAACCGCCAGGACTTCAACACAGTTTCACACATTCCTCAATGTAAAGTCATTGCAAGTCTATCTTATAAAACGCAACAAATGCTTTGAACACAGTATGAAATCTGAGCAGAATGCTTCCTTTTGTACTTCATTGTACGTGTATGAAGTTCGTCACATCAGCTTGAGCCATTTCTTGTCACCAGATCTTCACGTAGAGGCGCCAATTGTCACCAACACAAGGGAAAGCTTCTTCGACGGCCGGATCCAAACAGACGATGTTGTCACTCTGGATGGTAACGTCCTTGACCTGGCAGGGGTCACGTACAGAGAGGGTAATTACAGAGTGACCCCCAGTGAGCCAGTGCCAGGTAATCAACTACTTTCACTTCAACCCTTCCCACTTAACCCCTATTACATATAAGGCTCGTGTTTAAAGTAATCAACATGATTTTGTAATATTGTTCAAGTAACATGTACGGTGTGTTTTCGCAATTCGAAATACTTGTCATTTTTCAGTTTGAACTTGGAAGCTATATAAATTAGAGGAATTTGTTCATTTTTACTATAAATATAGTTATTTTGAAGGCGATACAGTTCGGAATTGAGGAATCCATGAACGGAGTCACTTGGCGAGTGAGGCAACAAACCTGTTGCCAAAGAACAATTTAATCGAATAAACAATCAACTCACCCATTTACTATAGATTTACCAAAAAGAAAACAAATTGTAGGAAGAATATACAGAGATCACATTGGTCCGTATTTAGATACACGGTCAATTGCTCCAGCATACATCCGTAAGAAGTAGGAAAATGTCTGCACTATACATACTTTTAAAAACAATTCTCCTTGATACAGCACTACGTGACCGCAACCGTGCGAAGATAATTAGTTGACTCGATGATTTATATTTACAATATATAATATTATGTATAACATGTATGTTAACTCAGATAACAATAAAATCCGGATCCGCCATTTCGACCCACTCACCTCTGACAGTCCGCACACTGAAGTTATTTGCATCAAATTGCAAGTTCAAAATCTCTTTTATCAAACATTGTACATCGAGTCGGATCAACATGATAACATCGATCAGTTATTCTCCCATATCTCATACTCGAAAAAACAATTGTTTTTTGTTCGCGCTCCACAGGTCAATGGTTAAACGCAAACAGAAATGTTAATAGAACTTGGTATGCAGATACGGAAACATACTGTGAATTGAAGTTTTGAAGCGCAATTGGTTGAACCACGTTTGAGAGAAACCATTTAGAAAGTTTGAAACCCCATGAGAATAACCCAGAAGGGAAAAATGTGAAATAATAATTTCTTCGAACAAATCCAAAATTTCAAGGATTCACACGATCGAATGATTATTCTCAAGTTTCACATGGATCGAATCGCTGTTTTACAGAAAAACATTATAATTTAATTGTTTAGATAAAAAAAAACTATTGAGAAGAACAACATGTGAAACCTTGAGGATAAAACCAATAATAGCGTAAAACGTTTAAAATAAGCAGCATACACATCATTAGTGTTGTATAATTAGAAGGCATTGACTTTATAGTTTCAGAACCAAAGTGTGTAATAGCTTTCGAGCTATTCATATAAATACTCTGGTCATCTTACAACGCATATGGTGTTTTTCTGGATAACGAAGAATTCTTGATATAGTAAAGTAACTTCATTATTGACTATAGATGCATACAACGAATAGGGTGAGACTAGACCTTGAGTTGTTGTACTTGAAAAGTTCTCATTATTTAATTTTACCCTCCGTAGTTCAGTCAGCTAATGCACCGCTTTAGAAACGGAAGTCACTGTTGGGCGTGGGTTCGAGCCCCGTATAAGGCTTAGATTTTTGTAACCGTCCTTTCACCTATCATCGCTTCATAATTTCATTATCACCTGCTCATTCGTACCTCCGTATAACCTAGCTGTTGGCGGGGTCGTCCAAAACGCATATGAAAATTCGTCGAGATTTAATAACTTTTCAAAAATATTTTCAGAAACTCGTCAAAATGATAATTCTTCCGAGCATGACTTGATCGAGATCGTCCAAGGCCCGGATGTTGAAATATCGGCCATTGAAGATATCGATGAGTTACTAACACAACTGCATGTCACCAACCACACTTCAACAGAAACCGTTGCAGCTACAGAAAAATCCTTCGCACATTTCCTCTACACAATTCCTGAACTGATCAACAAAGTCCAGACAAACATAACACAGCTATCCGCCCTAGAAGAAGACAAACCGTCCAAAGGAAACACCTCGGATCTCCAACGCAAAGAAAGCCAAAATAGAAATAATCAAAATCGAATTGTGTTGCCAACGAATGTTGAAGAAACAGATGAAATCATGATGACATCCGATCGTGATATGGCCAATAGGTTCACGGGAGGCCACAGAAAATATCAGCTGACAAATGCACACAGTCGAACGCCCGTGCACCCAACAATACCATCCACCAGGGATACTTTCGGTGATTCATTCAAGCCGGAAAATGAAACCGAAGGAAGTTGTTTCTCCACCCGGCTAGAGATGTGTAAAGGTGTTCTTCCTTATGACTTGACGACGTTACCATTAGTACCAGGTATCAATCGGTTATCCGACTTGGATGCTGCTCTCCCCTACTTCGAGATGATCTTGCAGTCGGGCTGCAGTGAAAGAGCTCGCCAGTTCATGTGCTCGTTGTTGGAGCCAGCATGTCAACCCATGGGTAACAGCATCATACCTCCATGTCGTAAGGCTTGCAAAGGTAAGAAGACTTCTGCTCGGATGTGTTGAAAAATGTTAGTAGGTCCTTCTGCTGTGAACATTCAGCTCATTCACTCAGCACAAAGGGGGACTGTGGTTAATGAAGTGTTCTGATTAGGTCCCATGCCTCCTCGCTACAGCTAGCACATAGACGTAATGTGTATTACAGCAATACTCCCACAATAGAAATATGAATATTCCTAAGAATTAGCACGTTGTACGATGAAAGGTTCGTTGGAACTGATAGAATCTCTCATTCAAATCATATACTTTTCGAGTGGCGCAATTCTAATTCCAGGGCCTCCTGCGAGATTTAAAATAAACCTCCCCCCGTCCCCTTACATGACCACGGGCCCTATCGTTCTGCCACAGTAGCTTTCCCTGATCAGAAGTCAAACACATCATTCATATTTTGCAAACCAGAAAACTAGAAACTATAAAGAAACTACAAAATAGTGTACCAATATAGCCAATGTATTTTCAAATCTAATCTTCTAGCGCGCGTGAAATAATTTATATTGACATGATTATTATCTGAGAAAACCAGCATATCAGATCGTTTAACCAGAACTGTAACGGTAATCTAGCTGGAAAACATGTTAATCAGAATCGTTTAGCATGATTGAACCGTCAACCTTCTCTGGTGATCGAAATCTCATATTATATCGAAGTAAATAAGTCATATGAGAAAATAGTATCATGATTTGCTGCACATATGTTCAAAACCAGTAATATTACATAAGGAACTGAGAGAACCATATATGATAATATATCAGACTACATTGCTCATACATTTTCACATGATATTCAGATGTATTTTCAATGTACATCTAGGTCCTAGGCCCTCTAGAGCTACTCAGTGGTAAAATTAGGGGGATTCCATTTCCCCAGAGATTAATTCAAAGCTACATCATATCCCTCCCCCCACAACAAATTATTGTTTCTCATTAATATAGTACAAGATTTCACTATTCTTCACCATTAATTAGTTTTCCTCTAATAAATTATCTGGATTTTATTTACAAGTATATTGACAGAATCATTCTCAAAATGATGCAAAAAAAAAATAGCCCCACAGTTGATTTTTCGAAATATCAAGTCGTTATAGATTATATTTCGTATTTGTATTTCTAAATATTTCATGACTAGGAAAGTTGTTTCATTACATTCACTTTAGTGATGTGTGATAAATCGATTGGACGGTTAGACATTGTACAGATTATAGTCAGTGATGTTATGTTTCCAATCTAATTATATAATTTCATATAATTATAATATGCCTATCAAAATTGTCAGAATTCGTCTGACAATCGTCAGTAGATTCATGTTTTTTTTCATATTGTGAATTGAAATGAAAATATATAATGAATGTAATTTGTAACTATTCAATGAGCCAGGGCGCCCAGCTCATGGGGTCCAGGGGGTCGCTTTGCTGCGCCCAAACCCCCTACTACACCCCCTGTAAATACAATTACATCGGAATTATCTTAGAACTTGGTTAAAAATCGTTAGTTTCAAAAGGAAATTCTTTTCTTTGAAGTGTTCACCTTCTTCTCACGGAATACCAATGATGTATCGCATTAAGTGATCACAAGGTAATGAAGCAACCATCAGTTAGCTAGGAGTCACAGTCACATGTCGACATTGCTGCAGTATTACTTGATTCAGTTGATTGTAATAAATTACTGGAATCGTTAGGGGATCATAAGAATTGAAATGAATAAAAGTTGAAAGAATTTACGACTACAAACTCAGTGTATTATATCACAGATTATGCAGAAAAGCGTAGTGGTTAGCGCGCTCGCTTCATGTGATCCGGCAGGTGAGGGGAATTCCGAACCCAGTTCGATCCCCGCCGCCGACCATCTTTATGGAGGTTTTTCATGGTTTCCCTCTGTAGTCTAGGCTAATGCCGGGATGGTTCCTACAATAAGTTGGCCATGACCGCTTCCTTCCCACTATCCTTCCCATTACCCAAGAACCTTCATCTCATCATCCCATCATCTCATTAATCATCCATCCGACGCCATTAGATCTCAGTTATCATAACAGTGCGTCGTTAAACCCAATATAAAAATAAAAAAAATATATTAAAAGAAATAACAATTTAAGTTCAACATAAATTTAGACATTTATGTTCTATTGATAATATATTTTCCGTTGCGTAGGCCCAGTCTATACTGTGTATATATTATGTATAATGTGTGATTATTTTTTTTACATAATTTTTGACTTAGCACACATATGCATTTGCCAATATTGTTCTACAGCGCATACGACCAATTTCATTTGCTGTTTTTTTTATTTAAAAAAACATTATAGGTCTATAATTTAAAGGCTCTTGAGCAAGGGTTATGAGAGATTTTATTTTAGCCACGTGAGAAAGTGTTTCGATGTACTTTTACCAAAAACGACTTATCTTTATGGCCATGGGCACCTTTATGCATAATCCCTCATGTGCAAGAGGGAGTTTTAAACTATAATAACAATATGGTAACGTTCTGGTGGCTCCATTCAATATTAAGATCTATTAGAAAACGCTAATTTCAGGATAAAACAATAAGAATTGGTCGCGATGCGGTATATAATAATTTCAGCTTGCATCTCAGCTGAAATGTCTAATCCTGTGGATTATTAAATCCAAATTTAACCAATTTAATTAATCAATTTTTGTGTCCATCTTTTTTCAGCGGTTGCTGAAGATTGCAGTGACTTCATGTTAGCCACTTTGGACCTTTCGAAAGTATTTCACTGCGATCTTTATCCCGATATGGAGGACCCAACACATTGTGTCAACTTTGCTAAAGGTAATAACTACTAGCTTGCTGTAATGCCTTATTCAGATAGAGTACTGCTTATTACTGATTTCACGCACCTTATCCACCCATAATAAATCCTGCTTTGTATGACTCTCACCTGAAATTGCAAGTTTAGCTTCCCAGTTCAAGACTTGCTATAGACATGAGCTATTTTTACAAATACAAACGCAATCATTGTTCTGCAATAATAGAATGTTGCGTGTAAATGAAGGTAAGGAAAACACTATACATGTCCGCGGCGAAATGAGCTCCAAACACTCAACACATAATCATAAGAAAATACCATATAGCCTATATATTTTTATGAATAATCGCTTACCCGATTTTCATAAAACTTGTCAATTTAAAATGTCCGCCAAATTTGTTCATATACCTCAACAATGATTAATTTCAAAAATATTCCACTTTTTTCTCCGTGTTATTATTGTGATGTATTGTTAAAACTTCTACCATCAATAATACTCAGAATGTACACGACCGATTGTTACCGAAAAGCCACACAGTTCCAAGTTAGAAGATGAGTACCGATAGGGGAATGCCTGGAATTCTGAACAATCCTTGGAGCGACCACAAAAAATAATAATAAAACAAAATAACCCGATTTGGACCAAATGGAAGTCTTTAGGCCTACTATCGCTCTACAAATATTTAAGAATGTCTCCAATATCTCAAGAAATCACCTTGTTGAAATTATAATCAGTACTACTGATTGCTTAATAAGAACATTGCTCATTTTAGCATTTTTTGCTAGTAGCTTCTTGGCATTCATTTGAGTGGGCCTACACCAATATAAATAAAAATTGATAAATGCATGTATTTGCTCATTTTGCTCAAATTCTATGAATAGAAGATTTTATATCATTTTATCTTGTCGCTATCATTGACACAGAGATGGCTCAGCCCATACCTATTAATCGCAAGGAAAGGTTCACTCAATATTTCATCCTAAATTATCTCCAACAATCATCACAGAATAACAATTTTTTGCACTAACATAGTTCTCACAAACTTATTAAGTTAGTTTGAATTAATTTCAATTTCAAAAAAATATTCTTCGAGCACAATCCCCATTATCAGCTCCTGTGATTGTGAACGTTTTTGACTTTATTTCCATTAGGGGTGTTTCACTAGCCCTGATAATAATTGAACATAAATGTGCATATATTTATGCTTTCAGTTCTTTGTTTATGTTTCCACTAATAAAGTGAGCATATTGGGATGAATGAGTTCACACCTAACTACATGTTTTTGAATAAATATATTACATACATTTGCTAGAAAATGTATTTTCAATTTTTCGTAACGAGCCGTACCTATTCTGTGCACGCCTATGTTTGTGATTGTAGGGATAGGCTTCTCAGGATCTGAGCTACAAGGCTTTAAAACCCGTTCACGCCCAAGATACAACATGATTTAGTATATATACTTTACCCTACATGAGAAGCTGAAATGCTCAATTTCAAAAGCTGAAATAAATAATACAACTGTCTTCACCACTCTTATATACAATTTAAAAAGCTGAACAGCCGCCCCGGTGGCCAAGTTACCTATCACTACCCCAACTATCGCTAGCGGTAGAAGCTGAAGTCACTGCTGGGCGTGGGTTCGAGTCCTGCATAAGGCATGGGTTTTTGTAAACGTCCTTCCACCTATTATCACTTCATCGTTTCATAATCATCCGCTCATTCGTACCCCCGTACAGGGCCGGCTCGTGGGATTTTGGCGCCCTGGGCGAGCCCCAAGACACTACTTGAAATGTTTTCAAAGATCCTAGGTGGGGTCTCTGCCACAGCCGCCGGAGGCGAAAAATTTGGCTTTTTGAACATTTTAAACTGATTTTAAAAGATAACATAGAAACTCTCCGGATATATAAAACATTCCTACCCTTCTGTTGATCCAAGGAAAATATTAATTGGGCTGATGAATACTGCGCGAGGTCATCCAATTTTCATGCCATGTTCACCCTTCAACCGTCAATAGGCCGTGACGCGCTCATAAACAATTATCATCATTTGATGCACAAGCGCAAATGTAAAGAACATTATAAATGAAGATTATTAGACAAGCTTTAGCGAGGATTCAATTTGACATACTGAAAAAAATTGGTGTTCGTTTTTATGTGTTTTTTTTTTTTTTTTTTTTTTCAAGTTTTTTTGTCGGTTCTCCACAGGTCAAACGGCTACATCTATCAACCTCAAACTTTTCTTCAATATGGTTCCTCATCTAACTTAGATCTGTATAGTTTTGTGGCATTATCGGGGAGTAACTTTTTTTTTATGAATTTAAGAAATCTCAAAAATTCCCATTAGAATAACATGGCAAAAAAAAAAGAAAATATTTTTATTTTCGAAGAAAATGAAATTTCGCGTGAAGTTGAATTACATTTTGGTACACATTTCTAAAAAATTTCAGCTTGATCAGGTCAGCCATTTTGAAGAAAAAACATAAAATGTACTAAATTGGTACCACTCGAAGCAGTTTTTACCCATTTTTACCAATACTATTACTATCCGCTCGTCTTACAACGCATATATAGCGTTTTCCTAGTATGGAGAAAATAAGAGTTGAATAGGGAGAGAAGAATCATTGTTACTTCCGTATACTTTGTTTTTTTAGTCATTCCTATACTATATATTTAAGAACTCAACTGACGACATGTCACCTTTCAAACAGACCTCCTTATCACTTCGTAATGTATTAACAATAATTTCGTATCAAGTATTCCATGTTCATTTATTTTTAAAAAAAAATGTGGCGCCCCAACCACGAGCCGGCCCTGCCCCCGTTTAACCTAGCTGTTGGTGAGGTCATTAAGCAACATTAAGAAAAAAAAGCTGAAAGAAATAAAAAACCTGTGTTCACCACTCTTATATTTACTTTCCGATAGACTTTACAGTTTAAACAATTGCCCGTGTGGTCTAGCTCAAATCTGGACCTGGCGTTTCCAGCAGCATGCAAAGACTCCAGTAAATCATGTCATGTATTACGTTGCACCACAGTTCTGTGTATGCTTACTACTTTGAATGGGTTACATAGCCTACTTGAAGAATATTTTATGCTATCTACCAGACTGCTAAGTAATGATCAGGAATTCAGGAATAGCAAAAAAACTATAAAATCTATTTTTGCTCAACATTATTACAGTACTTACTTATTTTCATTATGTTCTATGATATTTTGATTTGTTTATCATCACATTCTATTTCACTGATTTTGCCAAAGTGTCATTTTCAGCACAGGCAGCCAATGTGTATCACTGCACAAAAATAATGCAAATTCAAAAATTGAGCTGTAGGTCTACTATACATAACATTATTTCTGAAAAATTTGTTAAATTAAGTATACCACAGAATCAATTGGAAACATAACGGACAAGTTGAAAAGTATCGCCATCCCTTTTCTAAATCAACCTTTGAAACTAAGTTGTTTTCTGGTCAATTCCCTGATCTGGATTGAAACCAGGCAACTGGCAAGTCTAAAATGTCTGTCAACAATCAGCTGTTGGTCGACGTTTGCAGCCATCAGCACCGCAATGCTCTCTCTTCCCACTCTCAAGATGTGAGCGGAAATCAAGCTCCCAATTTTCAAAAGTTTCAAATGACGCCCTTCGTAGTTCAATCAACCGAAGCACTGCTTTAGAAACTGAAGCCAACGTTGAGCATGGGTTCGAGTCCCGCATAAGGCATGAGTTTTTGTAAATGTCCTTTCCCTCATTATCACTTCAAAGTTTCATTATCACCTGCTTATTTGTACCCCCAATCAATTTGGCTCTTAGTGGGGTTGTAGAGCAAAAAAATCATCTATTTTCAAGTAACCAGATACAAAATGCTAAATTATACATAGTCTTGTAGATCTGTGTATCCATCTGTCTGTGCGTCTGCGAGTCTTAACGCTTGCGCGGGTTGACGAAAGGTCTCTTCCACCTTCCCGCTCCTCTCTCCCACCTCACCCCACATGGTCGGGTCAAAGGTCACAGGCATATGTAATTTGCACAGGCACTTTTATAGGTTAGAACTGTGTGGTTGTTTTTATCACAGTACTGGAAAATCGTTTGACATGACAGATTTGCTATATGTGAAAGTACGATGACATAATAGTGCAATGGTTTTAGGCCTCACGTTTCAAACGTGAAGAGTCAAGCTACTTTCAGATAATTGATATTGAAATAAATGAAAATTATTGTTATATTCATAAGCCTAATTATTATGCATGTTTATAATTATTTTGCGCTGGGACTCAAGTAATGCATGTACGTTCCCTCAGGAGACTCATGTCTGGATGATGAGTTCCGATGCTCCGACGGATCCTGCATCCCGTCACGTTGGGTGTGTGACAACGTGGGTGACTGCCCTCTCTCTGATGAGGAGACCAATTGCACCATTTGCAGCAACCAGGAGTTCAAGTGCAAGAGAGACAGCAAGTGTGTCCCACTGAAATGGCAATGTGATGGGAATAAGGATTGCACAGACGGATCGGACGAGTTCGATTGTCTACAACCAGGTGATATTTCATAGGATAATGTATGCCAACTGTTAGAATGTTTAGACCATTTCATCAACGAAATGTAACCGGCAAAGTTACATAGCTACTTGGTATGTATAGGGAAATAGCCCGAGGCTGGATATACGAATTGGGTAGAAGAGAAAGAAAGAATAGCAGCTTACCGAGGTTCATAAGTACAACACAGATGATTATACAAACGCACAAGATTTTGTGTATGTGTATTTGTATATAAGCATCTATGCGTTCTATCAACGAGCCCTCCACTATGAGTATCTCAGTATGCTGCTGTTCTTTTTTCCCCTTTTACTCAATCCATATTTACATACCGGTAGCTAATTATTATTTTTCGTTTATTGTTTATATTTCTTCGATTTAGTTACTTTAAATTCACCAGTTCTATAACAGCGTAATGTACTAGCGAACAACCTGTATTTCTTGATCTGTATTTGGGCATGTGAAATTAGAAATTTACTAGATTTAATGGCAACCGATAAGCCTCAGCTCGAACAAAGCCAATGTTTTCCGGGTTGAGGTCAACATATCAGCAATCATGTGATATTACTACTGTATTAGAAACATAGGTACTTCAATTACATCTACTAAGCAATATGCAGTTTGAAACACTTGAATAAAACAAAGAAGATTACATCTCACTAGAGAATATTAAATTTTATTAAAATAATGAAAATCAGTACTCTGCTACATCAGAAATATTACTAAAACATATTTTACTTCACATTATCATATTGTTTTGGTTTATCACAGCCTTTAAAAAAGCTTTGAATGAACATATTTCATTCAATCTTACCCTAATCGCCACACAGAGGTAAGTGAGTGTGGTGTTAACAGTATCACAAGTCGTTGTTTCTAAACCTAGGCAAGTATTGCTGGGGCATCGTACGCTACCGTAATGAGTACGCTAAACAAAGCAATAAGTATCAAGTACTGGCATGTGCAATACAGTATACACAATGTCTTAGAGTAGCCTACATTTAATACGGTAAAATCACACTAGAATTCTCTTACAATTTTCCAATATCATTTTAGTATGTAATTATATAAACAGCTCGAGTACTGGTAGGTAGAGATGTAAGAATTTAGTATTAATTAAATAGACTAGTTATCAAATCTAATTATTTCACAAGGATATATATTTTTGGTTTTCTTCATGTTTCACCTTATTTTGATTCATTTAACATTATACTCTAAATCACTATTTTTCACTATAAATGTGTTTTCAGAGCATTTAGCTGCATTTATTTAGTTATTTTGTGAAAATATGCAAGGTTTTGAAGACAATGAGCTGTATTGTACGAAAAATTGTTTTCGAAAAGTGTGCGCAGATAAAATGAACTGGAGAAACCAATGGTTAAGTTGAAAAGAATCGTTATCTCTTTCCTGGAGTAACTATCAACAGGACTGGAAGGTATTTCGGACTGAAATTTTGTTGTTAATCCCGTAGTTGTTGACCTGGAGTTTGCAGCTCCTGTTTTTTCAGTAGTTTACTACAAAATGCTACATTTCACATAAAAATAGACTACCAAAACTGAATGTGAATGCTATATTCCTACAACTCTACCGGTAGGCCTACTGATTACCATCGGACCTATACGTACCGGTACATAAGGAACAAAGCAAAAAGATTGCAAGAAACAGGTCAAGACCCATCCTGGAGTATTCGATGATACAGGCCTACCCTTACAATATGACGTGACAATTCAAGTGTGAATTATTGGTACAACATAACGAATGAGACGACACCGCCCGAAGTGTGGTCTTGGTTTCCCGGTGTGACGTACGAATTTGCACTTGGTTCCAGCGGAGAGCATCTCGTCTGGCCAGCCTCACACGTCACCGTGCCCCGTCGGAGACCTAAGATGTGTCGACGGCAGATGTATTACAATGCAACAGCTGTGCGACAACGTCAACGACTGTTCGGACGGAGCGGACGAAGGGAATTGCGGAACCACGCCCAGCTCGAAATGAGCTTTCTAGATCTTCTCAAGTTGATATTTACCCACCCAAAACAATTGTTAAACAAGACACTCATGCATGATTGATAAGATGGTGTAACCAACCAAGCATATGCTGGACTAAAATGTAAATAAATTCCCTAGTAATTCCAAGTAATTGAATTATGGTATCATCCTAAATCAACAATTTTATCAAGACATATGCATACCGGTACTGGTACTTATTGTATTTTACTATTTGTAAGATTTAACAGGCACAATTACCTTAAATTGATTTTGTATAACTAGATCCTAGGCTAGAATAGTTTACGTAGGTCTACTATTAATCTGTTGAATTTGTAAAGTGTGGCTTAATTGCCTCTTAAATAAAAATAAGATATAGTATTAAAATTCCATTTCTATTTCATTTGGTGTACAAGCATATTTATGAAAACGAATTGACAAAGAATTGAATGAATTAAGACAAACAAGGAAAATGGTAAGGATTCCACTCTAGTGGGCACATGGACAACACAAGATCAAATGGACCTGGGAGTCAATTGCAAAGTACAGCATTTGTACAGCATTAGTTTGATGATTTACATACCGGTACATAACGTTTGGCATGCTTCAAGAAGACCACCTGTATGGGCACTGGGGCTGTTTTTACAAGACTTGCAGTACTGGAGATGGTTTGTTCATTTGCAAGCACTTAGGGGATGAGAATGGTTCATTCTCATACTGCTGACACCACTGGAAAAACAAGTAAACAACCATCAAAAATATGTTTCTATTCACTTCAAATATTATTTCAAGAAATGACTTGGTGTGTAGGCCTACATAGGAAAATAGCCTGAGCCTGAATGTATGAATTAGGTAAGCGAGAAAGAGAGAACAGCAGCTTACCGAGGCTCATAGGTATAAATTCTCATAGTGGAGAGCTCGTTGATAGAGCACAGATGATTACACAAGTTACACACGAGGTTTCAGCTATTGCCTTCGTCAAAGAACAAGCTCCCTCCCATCATCATCATTACTACCACTACTCTACTGTGACCAAGGCAACAGCGGAAACGTCAAAATCTCGTTTGATGGTATAATCATCTGAGCTCTATCAACGAGTTCTCCGCTATGAGTATTTCTACTTATAAATCTCAGTAAGCCTGTGTTATTTCTTTTCGTTTTACCCAGTTCATATACGTTGTTTCTATTGAGACTACAATAGCCATGGAGAGAGGTCAGCGCCTTTTAAACTGTTGAAGCCAAACTAACGCCTCACATTGTATGGTTTGCCATTGGTGTCGTGACTATGGAAAATGCTATGGTTTAGGTACCGGTATAAATAGAATTAAAAAACCATTATCAAAAACAAACATATATTTTTTTAATGGATTAATGATGCACTGAACTGAACTGATGACTAAGATCTATTGGCATTGATGAATGATAAATGAGCAGATGGAATGAGATATTTCATTATATGCTTTTGGATAGTGAGGGGGAGTCGGTCGTGGCCTGTTGATAAGGAATCATCCCAGTACCGGTATCAACCTGAACGACAGAGAGCAACCACGAAAATCACTGTCAGGATGGTCGACCCTGTAAGGAATTGAAACCTGGTCTTCTGAGTGACGGCTTAATGTGCTTTGTGGAAATCTTTATGACGAACTAGGCTAGGGTCATCTCTATAATATAGGGATGAGCCTAGTTCATCATAAAGATTTCCACAAGTTGGATATTATCCATAGTTATTATAAAGTCAATGTCCATGTCAACCTACTTATAATGAAAAACATACTATTACAGACTTAGCCTAGGTCCCAAGATATATGCAGCATGATCTTCAAGATCAACACCACACCGTCATCTATCTAGGTACGGTATAGCCTACAGCAAAGTGACTTCCTCATTCTGGCATGAAGTTAAGTCAACAAGGTAGGATGACAAATCCACAGGTGATGCAAGCCTAATATGACTAATAGATGCCAATGGACATTATGAATCATTATTGTTGGAAACTCATTTAGCAGTATTGGATAGTGGTTCCTGCGTGTATGCGTACTAGCGAAAACCTATGAATATGAAGTCAATTTATATGGTCAAGGCATAGCCCACACTGCGTATCATTTCGAAGTATTTGTTGAAAACATTCAATGGGCTAGAAACTAACCTTATACGACTACAGTCTGTGATACAAAGAATTTATCGAGAAGTTAATCCAGATTATTTGCTAAATATCAACATATAGTGATACGAAGTGGCCGAAGTTTCAATAATCATAGTTAAGATGCATTGTAGTAGGTAATAAAGAGAATAATAATTATAAAGTTTTACTACAGGAGAAAAACATAATAATTACCTTGACAGGCGCCATGTTGAAAGGTCTTATTCAAGTTTTCACCCCTCTTCGGAGCTTGCAATTCAAGGTAAATTCATATCTATTAATAATTACAGTGATTTTAAATAATAAAATCATAATTTCAAATGCACAAAAGTGATTCAAATTTGATCACCAAAAGTGAAAATCTTGTTTTGACTCGTCATCAGCTGTTGCATGAGAAGTCGGAGCTCCGATTCTGGGTTTACCCCTTGTTAGCACGAGATTTGACGATCGACCGTTTAGTGTAGACAAAGAACGAGACGTCTTATCATTATTACGAATTTGACGTTTAATTATCAAGGCCTGGCCGTGGATAGGCTCGAGAATTAATTAGACTTCCAACGAAAATGTAATCACTTGAAGACTGTAAAACTTGTACATATTCTAACACCCATACTGTTTTTCAGAGAAGTACCAATTTGTTAATCATGAACAGAGAAGAGAACATTTGTTGGTATCATGGTAAAGTTTCGAGGGAAAATGCTGAAGAAATCTTGAAAAATGGTATGTCTTTTAATGGATGGTGAATCTTGATTGCAGTGTAGCAGTATTCAAAGTTACTTTAAGCCTTGTTACTTATTTTAAGGTGTTCGACTTAAGATAGATAATTATATGCATAGTTAGGCCTCCCTATATGCCAGTTCATATTGTGCACCTAGGTTTGTGGCTCAGCTTAGGCCAATTAGGTCCTATAAGCATGTTTATTTCTCTTCACAGTCGACATTCGATTGGTGCATTGAGATAGGCATATATTACAGAACCGAGTTTGTAGTGCTGAATTGCTTCATCAATGATTATACTGCTAGGGCCTATCTGCCTTCACAGTTCGGTTTGGCCATTGAGTTGGTTTGGCTTAGAGAGCTCGGGCAGATGCTAGGCCTACCGATCCTTAACCTAGGAAATGGGCCACGTCAATGGCCACATGTAGGTGAGTGTGTACTCGCCTTTCATCTCGAGCCCTATAAAGTCGTATGGGTAGCCACATGGTAGATAGCAACATAGATTCCGATGACACGGACAAAGTTAATCGACTTCATAACTTTTCACGTAGATCTATATGAATTAAATGCATATTTCTCAATTTGCTTCATTCGTTCCCTCCCCTCATGCAAACCCTCCGAGATAAGATGCTGGAACTTATCTTATCAGTGAGTATTGACTTTATAACCAAACCATGCAGTGGGTCACCAGGTCTCAATCTCCCCTAGGCCTAACCTTCCCACTCCTCTCACCATGCAACATCCCCATGATGAAATACATCAACAGACTCCTTCCTCCCCCTCACTCACACTAAAAATCGACCTTCCCTTCCTTCTTCAACAAACAGTACAGGCAAGAGTTTTTTTGCTCGTTACTTTTTCAGTCATGACCTTGGCAACATTAAGTGTGACCTTAACCGATTATGTAAGTAATTGCCTATCAAGGAGAGAGTGCAGCTCGAGCAAGTATGGGAGCAGATCTCCAGTTCCCGTCCTTTTGCTTCTACCTACTATGGTCTTTTTTTACGTATTGGCTTACTTGCTTCTTTAATTTTTGGATAGTTTTTAAAATATTGAAAATTGACTTCAAATCACTCATATTTTATTTTGGACAGTACTAAAACAACTTTGCTTGATGAACAGAAGACTGGATTGTTACTGTAGTTATTCAGAAACATATCATGGACTTCTTGAAAATAAAACGCCTGTAATCGACAATAAAACGTTGATGTCGGCTATCAGCGGTCAAGTCTCCTATACACATAGTCCAAGTATATGACTTAGTGGTTCGTTTGTATGAAACAAAAAGAAGTGTAGTTTCTAGAGTACCGTATAATCTTATTATACTTCTCCTTCTGTATCGAGGGATGGTTATGAATTGAATAGTTTCAAAGTGCCCCCAGTACCTATCAATAGGGCAGTAAGCTCCTGCCTGGGTGATTTCACAGACAAGTGATCATGAAACTGGAATCGTTTGTACAAGATATGAAATTAACAAATTTACGTCACAAGATGCAGACAACATTTGTTGAAAACGGTAGGCCTAATTACTCGAATTTCATTTAACAAAGGTGCAAAGATCACTTGTGTATAATCAGTGACACTCAATATTTTTGCCATTGATTTTTACTTCCTAGCATATCATTATGTACAAATAATATGTAATATAATGTGAATGCTTGTTATGGATAGGCAGTATTTTATAAGATACTTCTCTGAATGGTTTGAAGCACTTTCATTGAAATACGTTCCGACGGAAAGTTACTACGATTGTCTATATGTCACATTGACGCCGAAAATGTTACGCTGTGGGTAGATTCCAACGTAGAGACCAGCGTTGGTGTTGTATCGTGGTACAGCTATTTCACAGGGGTGGGTATTCCCGGCACCCATCCTTTCACAGCTTGGAAATACGTTGGATAATTCTACCCCATCATTTCCTGCTGTAGTTACAGGAGATCATTAATAATTGTTTCTCTTCAGATCCTGATGCAAAGGATGGCATCTTCTTGGTACGGGAAAGTAATACAGCAGCCGGAGATTTTGTTCTATCAGTCCTCTTCCAAGATGAAGTTGTTCACTATCAGATAAGAAGGCATGGTGAAGATGCATTCTTCTCGATAGGTAATACTATAAAATATATGGTTATAATTTTTTTCTTCATATATGGAATTTCATAATTAAAAAGTTAGGTTACTGACCCAGGTTCCAAGCAAAGTTCTAATATTTTGCACTAGATGATTGAACAAACATAAATGTCATGTCTATTGGTCAAATTCAAATAAAATTAGGAATTTGTTAGTTTATAAATAACCTACCATTACTTCACCTTTCAAATTTGTTCATCACTTCGCTTATTCTTCTTCAGAAGTGAATAATTTTCCCCTAATTACTGATGGGCTCAACAATACTTTTATAACTTTCTTGACGTGTACTTGAGTATGCTATACTTTTAATTCATATCAAAATGTGTATTTGGCGAACTAAAATACCAACACACTATTTAGTTTTTGCATTGTAATGAGCTAGTGACGATATAACACGCAACTGTGTAATTCTTGTTAATGTAATTATTTCATTTCTTATAAATGGTGTGACTAGGAATTGTGTAACTAAGAAAAAATATTGTAATTGTTTCAGATGAGCAAACTATACTCCATGGTCTTGAAACACTGATTGAATATTACCATGAGTCATCTCATTGTCTAGTTACAAAGTTGACCACGGTGTGTAAAAAAGACCTTCCCCCTCACGACTCGCGAAGACATGCGGGAACCAACTTGTTGCACAGGGCAACAAAAGAAGGTAAAGTTGTAAATGGTCGCTTGAAACAGATCCTGAACCAAAATATGTTTTAGGCCCCTATGATGCTAAAAACCATACAAGGCCAACTTCTTTTTTGCTTTGTGAAGCGATATATGCCAACAACATTTAGCCGAAATATGTGCTATTTATTAGAAAAGATACATTTTTCTTAACAAATTATAAGTTGGTCTCCCTTTTTTTAAAAAATCAGATGTAAGTCCCATAAAAATCCCAAATCTTCCATTCCAATTCGTTTGAATGAAATGTTCATCTACAAGCATTCGTTGGCCTGGGCAAGTCATTTATGATGCTCTTTTAGTTAGTGTAGGCCTAGTTCAAGTAGTGTTTTAATGTGGCTCACATTGTCATCCACATATAAGCCTATATATGTACTCTGACTCTTCAGAATTTGCTCACTTCTCAAGCTGAAGATATGTCGGATATAGCTTCTAATATATGGGTACATCATTTTTATCCCATATCCTTCACGTTTGTCCACAAAAATTTTTTCATGCTAAATTAATGCTGATTTTAAATCCCCGCAAAACCGACCAACGCAAAATAACCTTAAATGTTGACGCGCCGTTAAATACCAACAATAATTATTTTAAATTTGACTAATGCTATAAAATGCATTTGTGGTAATAGCTAATGCCAAAAAACAAAATAATTAATGGTATAATTCATGACTACCAATGGCTGTTTGGACCCTAAAGTTTGGGGGGGGGAAACCTCTGCTTATATTCGGGAATACGGTATTTATTAGCATAACATTTGTCCCTTACATTGCTTTTCTTTGTTCACAAATATTTTCCACTTGTCGATACAGGAGAGTACACCGTCGTTTCTGAGCTGTTGAAGTGCGGCTATCGAAGTGTGGAGGCGAAGAATCAAGACGGTCAAACTGCCGTTCACTTGGCAAGTCGATTGGGTAAAGATGACATCTTGAAGAAGCTGATTGAATCGGGTGCCAACATCAACTGCCGTGATACTGCGGGCTATACTCCCTTACATGTACGTTATTTATTCTTATTCACTTGGAGACATATTTTTTCAAGTGACTTCATTTTGAATTTTACGGGTGAACTACGTATTTGTATCGTTTGTTTTTCACTACTTGATAGTAGCAACCTGCTACTTCTAATGAATGTAGGTTATTTATATATAATGTACATTATCAATATAGTTAAAATCTGGAGGCTAGTTCCAGGTGTGCATTCCTGTACTAGATGAACCCAGCCCTAACTTGAACCTATGCTAATCGTGTATTGAAAGACCGGAAGGCATCACTAATTTTTACTACATCATTGAGACTGTAACATACATTTGAGCAAATATCCAGTGGACGTTGCCATAGGATATCATCTCTTGTCCTAACCGCATCTAGCCATTAGCGAATATGTAGGGCCTAAACCTTGTGAACTCCAAAAGTTATTGTGTAAGCTTTAGATGATGTCCCGTTGTTTGTGAAGTCTCTCAACTTGTATTTTTTTTCACGTGAAATAATATCTGCAGTCTTCGCGTTTTACGTTGTACATTTTGCATGATCTGGGTCTCGTTTCAGTTACCGTTTTATGTATTTTAGATTTATGCTTTTCATTTTTTTGATGTCTGATTTGTTTTGTTTTCCTGTTGTTGACTTTATTTTTATGTGTTGTGATTTGGTCGGCTTTGCAGTATGCATGTCAGAATAATTTACAAAGCACCGTTCGAGTTCTCGTGCAAATGGGCTACGCGAACATACAAGTTCGAAATACTGAAACAGGTAAGACTTTCGAATACATTTATTTACATGACCTGGTCACATTTCAAGTAGCCCCAGTGGCTCAGTCAGTCATGGTCGTCAGGTGGTTAATAGGCAGTAAATGTTGAAAGCTGCGATGAGTTTCTCTAGAATTACTGAAGTTCTAGCAATGTTCCAGTTGATAGACGACATTCTTCTTCGTGGATATATGTAGGCCTATAGCACGTATTTACCAGACTTTTATGGCTAACAAAATGTAGAAATATTTTATCGTGAACAGTAATGTGTTGCTTATTGGCTCGGATTTAAAAAGTTCTTATAAGTTTCTCTCAAGTAATATTCTCAACATTTGTAATACTAAATTACCTGTGAATTGAAATGTTATTTCATTTTAAATGTTATTTGAACGATGAGTTAATTAAAGTTATTTTCAAAGTTACCGGTATTTAAAATATGATATGAATTTATAATCTCAAACTTTCAGATCATTAGACTTTATCATCATTATAGGCCTACTTCATTACATTATTTATCAGACTTTATATTTGATAGTTTTCATTTTTCTAATTCACATTTATTTATTTCATACTGCCTGTCTGTACATATTAACATATATACCGTATTCACAATTTAAACTTATGCCTGCTTATTGACAGCACAAGTTATATGATGGTAAATATTATGATTATCTGTGTTATTACTTGATTGTTACGCGTTGGGTTGTGCCGTGTTCCAGGCTGGGTGCCACTCCACGAAGCCGCTAGCCGAGGGCACAAAGAGGTGGTCAAAGAGCTGTTGTCCTTGAACGCGCCTGTCAATCCGCGAACCGTGGCCAACGACACACCGGCTGATCTGGCCAAGAGGAATGGCTTCACAGAGTGCTCCAAGATCCTCAGTGAGTTCTGTCGACCATTTCTATTACTGCCCTTGTGGCATGAACCAATGTATGCGTATCCTTACTGGACGCACTGAGTAGAGTGGTCGAGTGGCTAGCACACTGAACCTCATTCAGGAGACCGAGGTTCGATTCCTGCCATAGTCGACCATCCTCACCGGGTTTTTTCATGGTTTGCCTCTGTTGTACAGGTCAATAGGCCTTCTGGGATGGCTCCTCAACAGCAGGCCCTTGACTCCTTCACACTATATAAAAACTAGGGGTGTGCGAGCACTCGAATTTTCGAGTTCGAGTTCAAGATTAACTGAACTTGAAAATTTCGAGTTCAATGTTTTTTTTCTGTTCTGTGGTACCTGTATTGTTCCGAATGTAAAACGTGATTTTTACGAATTGAAGCGAATCTCGGCTTAGCATCGGTCCAAAACACGTTTTTTATTTGTGCATACATATTAAACGTATGGCGTGTTGAAAATGGTTTCTCTATTTTAATTTGTACTTCACTCAAAACCATATTCAAAAAGGCGTAAAAAAAAAGGCGTAGGGCCTCCTAATTTTTTAATTGTTTTTGGAACTCAGAACTCGAACTCTCAAACTCGATTTGAACTTGAATTCTCAAACTCGGCGACCCCTAATGAAAACACATAATAAAATAACCTGTCATCTCATATATCGTGCACCAACACCAATAGATCTTGGTCATTAGTAGGCCTACAGTGCGTCATTGAACCCAATATAAATTGAATAACTTACTGCACGCGCACCGAGACTAGGAATTGTGTTGTTTTACGGCGCTTCAATGGCGAGGTTATTCGGCAAGGTTGTTCGTGTTATTAGGGCTGGCGTTTGTACCGTTTCACTCGAGATATTCCCACAGAGTCCTGGTAAATGTGCAATATGTTTCAGGGCTCACATTGGTCCCTCTTCTTGGTCTCAGCTTTCTACTGCACAGGCATGATTCACATTTAGTTTGGTCAATGTTTGTGTTTTGTTTGAAGTGCGCCTTCATCTCAGTAGTTGTTGGTATCATAAATTAGCTTGACTCTGCAAACTCGGAGATTTTGTTGGTGAACTGATCGCGATTATGGCTTGAGGTAAGCGTGTTGAAACGAGTTTGTGATTTTTTGACGAATGACACGACTAATGGTAGTGGTATACGAGTCCATGTTTAGTTTCCAGTCTGAATAAGTTCACGAGTCGAGTCCGAGTCTTCACCAAAATAATAAATGTAATAAACAAAAGTGGGGGACAATTGGACAGGCTCAAGTCTAATTTGCGTAATTTTCCAGTTGAAAATCAACAATTCCTTTGTTAGGTTACCACTTACAAAAAACTATATGTTTTTTTTCATTTTGTGATAACATTTAGCCAAATTAGTTTACAATTGGTCCAAATGATGAATTATTTAACTTATTAGAAATGTGATTTTTTTCGCAATCTAAGAATAAAAATGAAGAGTAAATGTTGAGGTGGAAACATCACATCCTTACATTTTCATGGCTGTCCAAAGAGTTCAAATTCATTATTCTCTTCAAGTACATTGGCATCCCATTTTGTTCTCAGGAAACTACAAGAGCCCGTCCCCCAAGAGTCACAAGAAGGACTGGTATCACGGCACGTTGGACCGCAACGAGGCGATAGCGATGCTGAAAGAGCACGGCAACAACGACGGCACGTTTCTGGTGCGGTACAGTGATCGGAACGGCGGCATGTTCGTCCTGACGACGGTCCACGCGGAACAGCCTTACCATTTCCAGATCAAAACTCAGGTGCATTCCTCTTTTCAACCTTTTTGGACCCTTCTTTCTAGGGCAACATGTTTAGTCTCTGTGTATTTCCATTGTTGTAAGCACAAAATCCTAGCCCTGCTTGTGAGGTAGGCTACGAAATGTGATGATTGAATTATTACACTCCTAGAGACTGTGAATTTGTTGTATGTCAAATTGTCATGGAAGGTAGCTGTTGTGGTACGCATTATTCAATCAAAGTCCTAGTTTTCTGCTGCTACAGCCTAGGACGGTATTTTGAGTGGTTCATTAGATATTCAAGGGTATTTGCTCAAAAACCACTTTCAAGCAGATTTAGATTATAAACTAGAGTAGCAGCAATAAAGCATTCATTTTTAGTTTTGGTAGCCTATGTTAATGAAATGTAGCATTTTGTAGCAAGCTACTAGAAAAAGGAGCTGCAACCTCTAGATCAACAACAACGGGATTATCAACAAAAATTGGAGATTCCAGAAGGTGGCAAATACTGCTTATTTTTGATAGTTATTCGAGGAATAAGAAAACGGTAACGATTCTTTTCAACTTCACCTTTGGTTTCTCCAGTTGATTTTGTATTTGAACACACTGTTCTAATAATATTTTATACAATACAGCTCAATATCTTCAATATCATGGACATTTTCATGAAATAGCTGAATGCTCTGAAAAAGACATGTAGGCCTACAGTGAAATAGAATATAATGTTGAATTAATCGATTGACCATGAAACGTAAGAATACCAAAAATGCATATCCTTGTGAATATTTAGATTTTATTGTCCTGTTTCATGAACGCTGAATTCCTACAGCTCTGTGAATCATCATAGCTCAGGTGGAACTGTTGTTCAATTCAAAGTACGATCCTCTCGTTTTTTCTGGCGTAGTTCGTGTTTTCTTTGTGGCCACCCTAAGATATATCAAGGCATTTAGGGTACCCAGAGGGAATGTATCTATGCGTGACGGTACTGTTGGTATTGTGTAGGGACCTCGCTTCTTCATCGACGACGGGCCGTACCTGGACTCTCTGGAGCACGTGATCGAGCACTACAGCTGCATGTCTGACGGGCTACCGACCACCCTCCAGGTAGCGGTTCCTCCCACTCCCAAGCCACCGCTCCCGGATACCTCCCTCCTCAACGGGGTAAGTCGAATCCCACCGTGCTAACAATATTACTCGACGAAAGTTGGTAAACTTGACTGGTTGGTTGTGTACAGCTAGGACCATTTCTGATTGTTGTTCAACTTATTTTCAATTTATTCCTATTTTTTATATGTACCACAACATTTATTTCAGCAAATTTACCATAATAATAATAATAATAATAATAATAATAATAATAATTTATTACCAGCGACTATACATGATACAGTATGGTAAATGTCAACATAAAAAAACAAGATGTCGTTACAGTATAGATGCATAATAATTCTAGTCCAGAAATTGACGGTAGTCAAGGAAATCTTGTAACGAGTAAAATGAATGAACAAATAAAAATTTCTTCACATTGAACTTGAACAGAGTATTGCTCGTTATGGACTTAATATTAACAGGTAAGTTATTGTACAGACTAGACATAAAATAATGCGGACTTCTGGCGAACAACATTAGTCTGTGCTGCTCGACTCGGCCACATCCTAATAAAATAGCAAATAGCTAGTAACCAACCTTCAAATATGACAGTCGCATAATAAGATTTGCATATAAAAGTTTTACTGCATCTATTACCGTATTGTCCCGATTATAAGCCGACCCCCAAACTTTTAGATCAACAATTGAAAAAAGGGTTTATCTCCTTTTCCTCGTAAATCATCACTCTTCCAAGGTGGAATTTAGTCAATTTCGTATTGCGCACGTAAGGAAGCTATGCTAATTGCGTGTGAGAAACCGTTGCAAGGGGCCTCACAATCGTTTGTACTCGGCTAGTGCCTATAACGCGCGATCGTCAAATGACCCGCCTACGCGTCAAATAAAAATGATAGAAATCAGGAAAATCATGCTTCTTCATGACAAAACATTTATTAAACATATTTTTAGTGCAATATTTTGCCGTTTCAAGTTGATTCCACTGTTGAGTGTGTGCATGTGTAATACGCCCACTTGTATTTAGTGAAAAACGTGTTTTTGACCGATTTTAGGCCAATATCCGCATATAAGCCAAGGGTGACTTTTGAACTCGCAATTTCGAGAAAAACCCTTGGCTTATATTCGGGACAATAGGCCCCTACGGTAATTGTTGTAACTTGAACTAGTAATATTATTATTGAAATGTGTTAAATGTGAAATGTATTTGTATTTGGTATAACAACTTACTGTAATAATAAGGAAGTTATGAAATATCTAACGCCTAAGTGATATTGGTTAATGTAACATGTTGAATTAGTTCAACCTTCTATGGTTAAAGGACATCACAGGCCTGGTTGAATGAATAATGACACTATTATATTCCGTAATTGTAGAGAAAACCAACAATTGTCATCTCAGTTTTAGAGATTATAATTAATTAATTTATCCTCTAGAACCCGCCCCCTTTTCTGAATCGTGACGTAATAATTACCTGATTTTGTTTCAATATAGAATCAGGTAATGCCTACGACACGGCTAGGGAGTCTCTGGTGGACAGCTACATCAATTATAATTTCTGAAATTGAGCTGTGGTCGGTAGCTTTCGCTAAAATTGGAGAGAAAATCGCCTACTCACTATTCATTCAAATCTAGCCCCAGGGTTGTAATGTCATTTCAATGAAATGTTAGACAAAAATTGGGAGAGAAGGTTGAAGAGTTATTTGTGTTCGTTGACAGCTTCCGTCCACACTACCACATCGCAGGGCAAACAAGAAATCTCCGAATCGAACGGCTAACATCTCCCCAACGGCTATCAACATCAAGACTGTGGCCGCAGCGCGAGAGCCCAGCGATATCAGTGCCTTCAACACGATCGACTGGAACCACAACCTGGAGAGGGTGGTGCAACCCGCGGTGGTGCTTACCACGCCAGACAGCGCACCACAACAAGGTACAACTCGAGTGTTGTCATCGTTTATAAATACGAAATAATCGTTGAACATATCCCATATTATCCTATATTGATTGATTGTTGTTGCGTAATGACCCCACCAACAGCTAGGATGTACGGGCATACGAATGAGCTAGTGATTATGACACTATGAAGTGATGATAAGTGAAAGGACATTTACAAAAACCCATGCCTCATGTGGGACTCGAACCCACGCCCAACGGCGACTCCAGTTTCTGAAGCGGTGCCTCAGCTGACCGGGTACCAAGGGCGGCTTATCCAATATTATAAATTCAAATTCAATAACGTTTATATGCCTGTATATTTTTTCATCAGATATGGTGCAAATGTTGGAAATTATATAAACTAGGTAGGCCTACTTTGAACTACTTTTTATTGTTTTTTAAGGAACTAAGGAAAACCCCATCCAAGCAGGAAAATTCATTTGTTATATGAGAGTAGAGTGGGAAAAAATGATGGGAGCTGAAAAGCAATATATGTATGTGTATTTATGATATATGTATATTAGTGCATCTTCTGTTGTGGCATCTGCACAGGCTGAGATTGATATAGGAAAATGACGAAATGTTCTTGATTTCAGATTACATTCCACTAGAGTGTTTGGTCCTGGGAGCGAAACTTGGTGTCGGAGAGTCTGGTTTAGTATACAAAGGAACGTACCAAATGGGAATGACATCAATCGATGTCGCAATCAAAACGTTACACGAAGAACACGTGGAAGCGAACCGCGACGAGTTCCTACGAGAAGCCAAAGTGATGATGAGTCTGAATCATCATTGTGTCGTAAAGTTACTGGGAGTTTCCATTGGACCACCTCTCCTCATGGTAATAATACTTTTGCGTTTTGACGTGGCTCCGTTTGTGGCTAACGTGGCTAGGTTATTTGGGAGTATTGGCCCCATAACCCAAGACTCTAGTGTAGTATGATACTACAGGCTACAGACGTGAGCGACTAGAATAGGAATATTCATTTGGTGTCGTCAAGGAGAATCTGAATTATATATTATATTAGATTATTCATTCTATCCGATCTATCGTATTGTATGGACCAGTGTACGACTAGTAAATACCGTATTGTCTCGAATATAAGCCGACCCCCCAAACTTTTAGATCAATAACTGAAAAAGGGTTTAGAACTCTCCTCTCCTTTTCCACAAGAGTCATTACTCTTCTGTGTTAGAATTTGGTCAGTTTTGTACTGAGCGCGAGAGGAAGCTGTACCACCGGCCGAAACTACGTGTTAGAAACCATTGAGAGGGGCCTCACTGATCATATGTACTCGGCTAGTGCCGGCGACGTGTGATCATCATATGGGCCTTTTCTATTGATGCTCGAGCTATCTCGTGCTCTTCAAGGTCAGACCACACTCAGTAGGATGACACACAATGCAGCTAGCAGCTCAACGTGCTCATGTTCATTCCTACGGCCCCAATACGCACCAAATAAAAATGATGGATATTGGGAAGATCATGCTTTGTCATAATACAACATTTATTGAATGTGTTTTCAGTGGAATATTTTGCAGTTTCAAGTCGAATCCATTGTATGAGTGTGCACATGTAGTACACCAAATTATAATGAGCAAAAAACGTATTTTTGACCGATTGTAGGCCGAGATTTGCATATAAGCCGGTGGTGACTTTTGAACTTTAAATTCTGGGAAAAACCCTCGGCTTATAGTCAGGACAATACGGTAGTCTTTTTTAATCTGTTGGAGTGGTGATGAAGGCCGGTCATTGCCTAATATTACGGAACCATCTCAGTATTCACTTAGTCGACAGAGGGAAACCACGATGCACCTCTTGAATGGTAGTTCAGCGTTCTAGCTATTGGTCCACTTGTCTCATTTGTGGTTGTTTGTAGGTACAAGAACTGATACCGTTGGGTTCGATGCTGGCTTATCTCCAAGAGTTTCCTGATCGAGTGAATCACAATTACGAATTGAAACTTTGGGCGTCTCAAATAGCATGTGGTAAGTTGTATATTCGTAAGATCTTCGTCTCTTATTCACCAAATCGCTACTAAAAGATCAGTGCTGCTTTGGATCAGTGCTGCTGGTACATTGTAAGAGCTTCATTAGTTGATCGTTTAGTTACTCAAAGATATTATAATTATACGTAAATTGAGTATTTTATCAATCTGTTTTCGAGAAATCGTATTAAATTTATTCAATTTATAGACTTGAATTGTGAAGGCGCAAAATAACCTAGCTGCTGACGCGCTTCCAAACCTCAACATCGGTTCATTCGTTCACGGGCGTACTATTTCGGATATATTGTTTACGGAATTACTGCCTAAGGGCGTATAGTTCATGAGCATAGTGGTCAAAGGGTTAACTATGAATCGTGATCTTCTACTGTCATTTGTATTTTCTCGTAGGTATGAAGTATTTAGAAGAGCAGAGATTTGTGCATCGGGATCTGGCAGCCCGTAACATTCTTCTCTCTTCGCGGCATCAGGCCAAGATCAGCGACTTTGGCCTGTCTCGAGCGTTGGGCGGTGACCATGAATATTACAGGGCCACCCAGGGCGGCCGCTGGCCCATCAAATGGTATAACTCACGGCCTTTCATCATACACACTGAGGTTGAGGCGAAATACTGCTCTCTTTTGAGAAACAATATATGCATACGCCAAAGCTTTTTCACCTGTCAAATTCAGTACTCCTATAATATAACTGTATGAATTGATATAGATTGAAGTAACTCGCACATTAGTCTTAGCTACAGAGGTATTAGAATACTTAATCAAATTTGAATCATTCACTGGTTGATAACAAAAATGTGGCGTATCAAAAATGAAAATACCATATAAAATATGACCAATCTTATATGTAAATGAATACAATTATAAGAAATTGCATCTTTTAAGCAAAGATATTTAGATCGGACTAATAACACAGAGTTGTAACAGAAAAATACATAGTATATTTATAGAAATGATTGGAAAACCAAAATTAACCTGTAAATAACCAAAGAAAACACAGAATGACATGTTGAGTAGAGCCACATGTCACTATGTTACGTTGAACTATAGAGAAATGCTCAAGAACCTACTGCTTTTTAATCACTGCTTTTCAAAAGTCTAGATCATTATTAATTTTATTAGGAATGCTGTCAATTATCGATTCATCAATCGACAATCACAATCGACTAAAAGTCTATCCGTGTCGGCCAGTAATCGATTAGAATCATTTGATCAACGATTATTATTAATTACATGATTTATCAATGTTTTTGCAGAAATATCATCAAATAATTATCAGGCCTATTCAAAAAGAATTAATTGATCTGGTTATCTAGGTTTGAGAATGAAAATTTGTAATAATCATATTTGTGTTCACGTTCAGTAAAACTTGAAAAAATTTTGAACATATTTTTTTGTTCAAAGGTTTCCTGCCCGGCTTAATCTTATGTTTTTTTAAACTTTGTGATGGTAGTCCTATGTCTCATAAGTGCGCTAACTGATTTGGCCCAAAATCTATACAGTTGAACTATAAGTTATAAAACTACAAGTGGATAAGTCCGCATGTCCAGAAAAAAAATCATATTGATCAGTCAAACCGTGCAACCTGTGTACCGGCAGTGCTTACATTCAAACAAACATATTGCCACATGTAGGTCATATACTAACTATACTATCCTACTATCCATGTAGGTCATATACTATACTATATACTATCCAGAAGGTAGGGGCACATTGGACCTGGTTCGATCCCCGCCACCGTCCATCTTTACAGGGGGTGCAACGTGATTTCCCTCTGTAATCTAGGCTAATGCCAGGATAGTTTCTACAATATAGTCGACGACTACTTCCTTCCCCTATACTTTCCATTACCGGTACCTAAGAAACCTTCATCCCATCATCTCCTCATCTCATTAATAATTAGTACGATGGCAACAATGTTATTTATCATTATAGTGCGTCGTTAAACCCAATATAAATAATGAATAAGTGAACAGACAAAGAAACAAAAACACACAAACAAAGCTCTATAAGAGTAGCATAAAAGTCTTGGCTGCCGCTCATCTAAATGGTATGATGTTTATGTCGTTGGATTTTGTTCAGGTACGCGCCCGAGTCGTTCAACTTCGGTACGTTCTCTCATGCGAGTGACGTCTGGAGCTTCGGCGTAACGCTGTGGGAGATGTTCTCGTTCGGTCAGCAGCCGTATGGAGACATGCGAGGCGTTGACGTCATACAGAAAGTGGAGAATGGCGAACGATTGAGTCAAACAGAACGCTGTCCCGATCACGTCTACCAAACGATGGAGCGCTGCTGGGCCTACCAGCCACGAGATCGGCCGACCTTTGCAAATCTACTCGAGCAGTTCTCGTCCGATCCCGAGTACATCAACATCAAAGAGCTGGTGGTGAATTCGGATATAAGTTGACAGCTTTAAACTGTTTCTTCTTCTGATACGTATACTCTCTTGTCTGTCCATATAACTTTCCAGATCATCAACCTTTTGAAGTCTATTGTTTCACGCAGAAGTGTCGGTGACTCTTGTGAGTTCTAATGTCCAGTACGGAAAGCCAAATCGGGGTGTTGCTGCCCTCACCAAAATAAGTGATGACTTACTAAGATTACAAACATTGGATGCTAGATATGTGGTGGTCTAAATCCAAGTGACAAATCTATTGGGAAAGTGATACAGTATTAGCCATTTTTCAATCTGAAATTGATAGTAATTTGTCTCCGAAAAGATTGTGCGATCCGATCTACCTACGTTGCATGTTTGTTCAATAATATAGCAAGATTTGCATACAGTAGTCGATTCTCAGTTTTTACCAGTATATATCCAGTGCTGATGATGATAATCATTTAATTATCGACTTGTTTGCCTGCCATATTTGTTTATCTAGGACGTGCCATTCGCAGGTAGGGGATATTAGATGATGCAGACCTACATTTTTATATGCGTTGGTTTGTGGGGTTTGAAATATGTATCCATTGGAACTATCATGAGTACGACGAGATTATTTTTATTCAAGCTTTGTACAACTATTCCCCAATTGTGTTGAAAGTTTGTGGTGAGATGAATTACTGTGATTGTTGCTCCATCCTAATTTGCTTGTACAAATGGATACCCAGTATAACCAACCTTGGACAATGATTGCCCCAATGCATATTCAATTGTTTGAAAGCTCAAATAACTAGTATTTTATTTTGCAATATAACCTAGTCGTTGATCTGCTTTGTAACCACATCGGTTATTTACTGACTTAAACTAACTTGTTATTAGCTTGACTGGTCGCTAGAACATTACGATGCCTATTGTGATTCTGACAAACACTTATTTATGTGAAACAACGTGAACACTATCAATTCTAAATGGTAGTAGCCTAGGCCTATGTTGAATGATTGCTCAACGACATCACCAACTGGGATGTTATTTTGAGGAATGAATTATGTTAACAAAAACAAGGCAGTGTCTAGAATAACTGAGCTAGATGGGCAGCACCTAGATTCAAATGTTGATTCAAATTCTCGTCCTTTTATTAATTTGCTTGGTTTGATATGGTTGGCTCAAGTTATAATCAAATGTATTATCTCTAAAACAGCAATATTAGTAAAGTAGAGTTAGGCCCTAAGTTTTAATAAGGTTACCGTTTAGTCTCAATATTTTCGAGCGATTCCATATTTTAGGACTACGAGCCAATATTTTAGGACTTGTGTTCGATAATTTAAGACTTAAATTAAATATTTTGGAATTCGATTAGACATCGAACTGGAATGTTTGATCACTTATTCAGCAAATTCAGCATCGAAAAAATGATTGATATCAATTATCAATTGAAAAATTATAAATAATAAGGGCCTGCAATAAGAAAAGAGTAATTACAGTACAACCTCGATAGTACGACGTTGAGGGGCAACAGTTAAAACCTCGTTTTATCGCGATCATCGTTATAAGTTGAATATATTAGGCTACTTGTTTAGTTTCAAAATAGAAGAAGATGAAAGTAGGGAAAATTAATCACGATGAGATATTGTCATCAATAATTAACATTTATGTTGTACAGTGAACCCTCCATCCATCGTTTTTCAAGGGACTATGAAAATAAAACCATTCATGCAGGAAAACGATCCATCAAGGAAAATTTAACATTGATTATATGGGAGTCGGGTGAGCAAAAATGAACGATACAACCAGGAAAATGATGGATCCGGGAACGATGCATAGAGGTTTCACTGTAGTCAAATCAGTAATACCTAACAAGAATAATAATCAAGCTAGGAAACTTGGTATAATTATTGACTATGTAAGTCGCACTATTAATCACCCCCGCGTATAGGCCACAACTGCATGTAAGTCGCACCAGCGTTTAAGTCGCACCCGTGTATAAGTCGCACCCGCGTATGAGTTGCACCCGCGTATAAGTCGCACTCGCGTAGAAATCGCACTCGCATAGAAGTCGCACCCGCCTAGAAGTCGCAACTGCGGAGAAGTCGCACCCGCGTAGAAATTGCACTCGCATAGAAGTCGCACCCGCGTAGAAATCGCACTTGCGTAGAAGTCGCACCCACATATAAGTCGCACCCGCATATAAGTCGCACCCGCGTAGATGCTGCACCCACATATAAGTCGCACCCACATAAGTTCCACCCGGCGCAGAAGTCGCACCCGCATATAAGTCGCACTCGCGTAGAAGTCGCACCCACGTGAAAGTCGCACCCACGTAAAAGTCGCACACGCGTAAAAGTCTTACTCGCATATAAGTCTTACTCGCATATAAGTCGCACCCGCGTAGAAGTCCACCCGCGTAGAAGTTGCTTCCGCGTAGAAGTCGCACTCAAGTAGAAGTCGCACTCGCGTATACTTTGCACCTGCGTATGTGAAAGTTGATGTTCTTTCACAGGTATCTGCAGACTATAATCGCATACAAAGTACTTCCCCACAATAACATTGAATTCAAATGTTGTGTACTGTTGAATAAAATAAAATATACATTCACTCGTCGTAGGATTTGCATTTTTGGTACTGTGGAGACTATTTTAATCGTCGTATCATCACGATCGTTGTTATAATTTAAGCGTCGTACTAACAAAATGAAATAACATTTGAGTTTTACGAAGATTGGCTGGGACTATCTCAAAATGATGTTCTATGGCGATCGTCGTTGTATCGAGCGACGTAGGCCCTACTATCAAGGTTGTACTGTAATAATAACCAGAAAATAAATATAATTGTACTCCCAAAAAATGATTGTCATATTATTACCTATGAGCTAGCATTTACGTATAACCACCCATAATACATGTTCATGACTTATGGCTTCTAATCTCGCATACCGGTACTTTTGAACGAATTTTTGTGGAAAATTGAAATTGTCTTAATATTTCAATAGACACTTGATATTATAGTTTCAATATCGTTTTGCAATATTTGTATTGAACGGCAACTAAAATTTTCAAGTTATTGATTAATTTTGACGTACATTGTTTGCTACCACATACATATCTGCAATATGACCTAAATATGTAGTCAAGAGATTGAAAGGCTACATATGTAATACAAGTGCAATTGACTTTTTAGTAGTTAGGAAGTTTTTGGAATAAGACAGAGTTGCCAATTTATAATAGTCCGACACTAATCTTGATGTGATGACAGATCTAAAGTCCATTATGTTTGCATTTACATTCGAACAGCAATATTTCCTGACATTTTAGTTCCTAAGACGTTGGGATATGTGAATATTGTTCTAGGGGGACTTCTCCCTGTTGTGTAAGTGATTTTATTCTTTTCTTATTTAAAAATGCAAGATTCTCACCTTTTATCTACGACTATCGAAATACAGTACTTATAAGTAAAACGGTGCTGTTTGATACATACTATTTTTTTCAACCTATATCCGATTCATTTCTTTTGGGGGAGGGGGAGGGGGAGGGAGTGAGAGGGACAATACTGGTTAATATTTTAACTGTTATTGGGGATCTTAGCAATAAGAATGACGAAAAAATTCCTGTCTTTGTGCCTCATATGAAAATTTTTATAAAACTAAAATAAGTTGCTCACTCATTTTTATAATTTAGGATTAGGTTGTATCAATTCATCAGTTATAATTTGTAATCGATTCTCTCAACTTCTTATTGTTGTAGTACAAACATTTGATGTATATTTAAGATCTAGGCCTACTGCATGCCAACCGTACCGTACCCTATACCTGCGTATACTTGTATTATTTATTTTATTGTACTGTACATACTACATACCTTCTATTTGTGTATGTTATTTTGTTTAGGGAAATAACCTTCGACCTGATTATGATAAAATGGTGGAAAGGGAGGGAGAGAGAGAGAGAGGGAGGGAGGGAGGGAGGGAGGGAGAGAGAGAGAGAGAGAGAGAGAAAGAGAGAGAGAGAGAGAGAGAGAGAGAGAGAGAGAGAGAGAGAGATAGCAGCTGCCTTCCGAAATTAAGACTGATCGGCAATTTGTGGTGGGTAATAAATAATATAACAGGTAATAAGTGTGTTGTACCAAATCACCTGACGTTTTGGCGTACTGCTCTTGTCATGTCACAAAACGGAAAAGTACTCGTCCCTTGTAATGATCTCGAGGCTGTATGCAGAAGCGTTGCCATGTTGTAGGGCCTACAGGGTCTACCATGACGTGCTGCTGGATGAGCCATCCTAGGTATGCTGCTTTTATCTCTCACCTTTTCTCCTGTTACGTTATTACTGTACTGAAATTACTGTCACAATTTTATGGTTCTACGTATTCTCATTTCACAGTGAATTAGATTTGTATGTACACCCTATTTGAGAGGACGTCAGTTCGTGGAGACCCATCCCCTGTATAACATTGTCAGTGTAAACGTAACATATAAACAATCGTATTAGCTCTCCGTCAGAATATATTGTAGTGAAACTGGTTTAAACCAAACGGAGAAATATCTTCTAAAATATTGTCGATCTATAATGAACATTTACGTTAGACTACATGTTATTTGTATGTAACGGAAAGCTGTGAGGTAAAACTCGATGGGAAAATATCGAGTGTTACTGTACATACAAGTGATCTTTCCACCTTTTGTTATTATAAAATTTGAGTCATTTTTGACACATATTGCCTGCATCTTGTGATCTATTTGTTACTTTTGTATCTTGCACTGTTCGAGTTTTATAATCATTTATATCTTTAAAATCCCCCTGACGGTAACTTGTTTCCCCATTGAAACTGGGACACCTTGAGGAGTTGTCAGGGAAAGAGAGAAACTGCCAAACACTCAAGTTGAATCTCAAACAAAGTAAGACTCGGTCAAGTGTAACAAACAGACTCTTGGCTCAACCATTTCTAAAAGTAGATCCATTTGATAGTGTGACAGTAGGTCTAACATTATAACTTGTCATGATCATGAATATGTGAATTATGTATTTGATTAAAAAATACTTGAATAGTTTGAGGAGTCGGAAGGTAAAATGAGGGTTATTTTATTGAATGAAAATCTACAATATATTATAAATAATAGCATATTTTATTAAAATGAAAGTATAAAAGACCTAGTGTACCGTATATGATTCATTAGTGTTATAGTGTAGGAGTTGTATTGTTTGTAATGATTTAGACTATCGAGTAATTATTATGTTACTATCTAGTATGTATAAGATAGCATTATACTTTTCACAGGTATAGTCAAGTGTAAACCCTCTTTAATTCAAAATTCAACTGACCCAAAAATGATCATTGCAAATTATGAGAGTTTGGATAATCAAAGTATTCAACATTGAGCTTATGGGTAAAACTCTGCAGAGACCAGAACGATTGTTTGAATTATCAGAGTTTGTATTAACGAGGGTTCATTGTACTTTACTACCATTGTCATATAAATGTATAAATAATTAAATCTATATTTGTTGTGATAAATGCGAGTGTTTACAATTGATATGTAGTAGACATGTAAGGATGGTAAGGAGGTGGTGGGGTTCCAGGGCAGCTAGGCATATCAGATTCTAGTTCTGTCCATAGTATTTCGTTGTTGTGACTTGTTATTCGCAAGGACCTCGGCCGTCTCACGCTACCAGGCCGAACCTTCGAAACGGAGGGACATTTCAACCATATATACATGGCAAATATTGTGATTACTATGCCTACTTGAAATCCAATCACCATTGCCCAAATACTAGGGATTCTTTCCATCATACTATTGATATATTCGGAATATTTCTCGTCATTTTTTGCCAACGTCTTTTTTGTTTCATCTTTCCCATTTTCTCTGTCATCTGTGTTGAACCAAACGTGTGAAATATCTTCATCCAAAGACTCCATTTCGGTTTGGTTCGAATCTTGTACTGCTGTTATGATTTTAGCCGACTTGTCCTTGTTAGTGCATGTCGTTGTATCTAATATCAATCGCTTCTGCAGCCACAGTTGTAATTCCGTTGTAATGCCATCACATGACCAGGGGTTATTGGATAAATCCACTTCTCGGAGGCTCTTTAAAGGGCTGAAAGTATTTACATCAACTCGGATAAGCTGATTATCTGATAAGTTCAGTTTCTTGAGTGATTCTAATTGTGAAAAATATTCTTCGGGAATAGTTCCGAGCTGACAACGACTTATGTCCAGTTCCTGAAAATGTACGTACTGTATTTCGAATAGAAGAACTAGCTGCTTTATTGCTGGGGGTGGTATAGCCTGTACAGGATAAAGGACTGTTTGAGATAAATTATAATTAACGTTTTGGTGCACTTGGGCGCAGTATCTACAAAAGTACATCGTCAGAGTTCAAATTTTAGTTAGCGATGGGCTACACAATACGTTATATCAATGTAGGCCTACACGTATGCTGTGGGCATAATTTATACTACAGTATACTCCTTTTTTCTTTATGATCAGGTGGGCTTGAAAATATGAAAGATTTTCAGAAATATTGGGAAATATTTCCAAATTGATTTTTGGGTTTTTCTATTAATTAATAATTACTAGTAATTACCCAACAAGCTTGGTTCAAAGCTATTGCTCAAACTAGCCATTGATTTGGCTCTGACAATTGAGGCATTGTTTTGAAATATGAATCCAGAAAGTCACTGTTATGAGCCTTGCTATAGTTTCACCTCTCATCACTTCATCGTTTCATTATCACCTGCTCATTCGTATCTCTACCTATCCCCATATAACCCAGCTGTTGGTGTGGTCAGTATATATGTGAATTATCACTTACAATAAGTGCTGGTATGTTGAGAAATGCTCCAGAATTGCTTCGGCCCAGTTTGTTGTGGGAAAGATACAATGCTTGAAGGGCAGGAGTGTCATGGAACGTCTCAGGAAGCAGATAATGCAAGTGATTATCGGAGAGATCTACCATCTGCAGATCATCCAAGCCCGCAAACGCATGAAGACCAATTGTGGAAATCTTGTTAAATTTCATATTAAGATATTTCAACTGGAGAAATCCTAAATTCTGAAAAAAAAACATTATTGATAGAAATGTAATAAGGTATTTTCATTTTCAGTTACATTTTCTTGATTTATCAATTATTACCCTTCTTTCTATTATTCTATCAATTGTTCATTATTCTGTGTCGTTTACGGCAGCCACTGATTGTGATGGCAGAGTCTGATAATGAAAATGTTTATATTCTTCAAAGCAGTGCCAGTGATTTATTGCTCTTCCTGTGAATCTCATAATGCAGCAGGTATAAACCATTTGTAGTTTGCCTCTCATAAGATTTAACAAGAATTGCAACATTTTTCATTCTAAAAATAGGCCTACCTTTAAAGAGTTGATGATACTAATGTGCTACTAAGGGGGGTGTATATGATCCACAGCGTATCATTTTCAGTGTCAACATGACATTATCGCAGAGACTTCACACGATTCAGAGAAGTATCTTATAAAATAATGTTGATTCATAATAAATATTCACAATATGCTATGTGCTATTTGTATGTAACGGTATGCGGTAAGGTAAAAATTGATGGCATAAATATTGATACTTACTGTTAAATACAAGTGATCTTTCCACCTTTGTGTTATTATAAAATTTGACTCATTAGCATTTTTGACAAATATTGTCTGCATCTTGTAGTGTATATGTTAATTTTGTATCTGGCACTATTAAAGCTTCATTATTATTGGCAGCAAGGTATGGTATGTGGAGCAAGGTATGTGGAGGGCAGTAGAGTTGCAATAAAAACAGAGACAAGGAAGCATTTAAATGATTTAAAATTAGAAGAATTAAAAGGAGAGTTGAAGAAGAGACAAATAGAAGCAAAAGGAAATAAGGAGGAAAAAAAAAATATATTGAAAAACATGTTGAAAAGTGATGAGCTGGATGGAGAAGGAAAGATGTTGATAACAAAATATAATTACAGATCTGTGGCAGAAATGGTAAAAAATTTAGGATGGGAGAAAATGAGTGTCAGAAGGAAAGTAGCGAGAGTCACAAATATATATAGGGCACTGTCAGGTAACAAGGCGTGGAAGGACGTTAAAGACAAGCTAAAAATGGATGGGTATAGGGGAAGGAAGGACCACGAGTTTAAAATATTCAGAAGGGCTCTGAAGACAACGCAGGGGAATTATTCTTTACTTGGACGAGGGATATCAGAGTGGAACTCATTACGTCCTGAGATTTTCAAGTTGCCATTGCCTAGTGCAAAGGCTTTCAGAGAAAGAGTCAAGTTTGAGTATTTTGGAAGTCAAGCTGATATCATTGAGACATAAGATTATATTATTAGTCATATTATTCTATCATGGTTATTCCATCATGTATTGTTAACTGCAATATTGTACTAGCTATATTAGTTATAATTAGTATTTAACTGCTGAGAAGAGAAACTCGGACACTGTATTGCATAATACAAATCTGTTTAATAAAGAATATATATATATATATATTATTCATCTCTGTGAAATCTCTCTGGCGGGAACGTTGTCTGGGACGCTTTGATATTTATTATAATATGAAATGGTTACTGTAGCCCTATCTATATTCACATATATATCCTATTTATATGCTGTTGCATACATGCAACAATTCTAGTTCATTTTATAATTGAAAGAACCACCTTTACCTTGAATCCATTATTTTCCAGTATTGCTATAGAATTATTCGATAAATCCAATGCTTGAACATTTTGAGGCACCTCGGTCTCGATATTGAAAAGTTTCCGATTAATACAATCGGCTCGACGCATTACCCCACTTTCTATTGACCACATATAGCATCGACAGTATTTTGGACAAACTTGGTTTTCACATGAAGATTCTTCCAGGCACAAAATTAACCAGAATAATGTGATGTGTAAACTTTTATTTGGATTCAAATGCATCTTTGAAATAATTGAGAAAATATCTCTTGCAAATTATTGCTATATCTTCTTTACCTCCCATGTCAAATTCTACAAAATGATCAAGTTTAGTGTTTCTAGATCCCAATGTGTCATTGCAGATAAGAGCCCACTCTTTAGTTTTGTTATCTAATCCACCTTATCAGGTTGAGTAAGGTAAATATTTGACTGTTGGGTATAATAACAAACATGTGCGTCACAAAGGTATAGCACTGTTTAAAACATAGAGATATGCTATTTTGTAAACGTAAATTGCTCCGAATTGTATTACTTCCTTTCAACTGAGAATATGTAATATGAAAGTGGATGTTGCCAAATATGGATTAATACATACCATTTCATGTAAAACTGGCAGATTATCCATAAAATTCATGTTTGACTTCCTCTTTTGTAATTATATAAACAAAATTCAAGAGTAAAATTGCAAAGTAAAATTACATACTTCTATTATGTGTAAATGTTACGTATAACTTGTACGCAATAGTTTCATATTTTGTATTTTTGTGAAAAATGTACTGATGAATTTCACACAATTTCTGCTCAACTTTTGTACCGGTAATTCTATTTAACGTTATACAATATACGTACTATTAAAGCAGTATATTATGAATCTATACTTTCCACATATCGTTCATCCACGCATTAGTGTGGTGAGTAGGTCTATCGAGTACTTATTGTGAAGTGATGGAAAAGAATCATCTCTGATTTCATTCGTCTGAATCGGGGGCGGTAAAGGGCCCGGTCGGGAATGGCACAAGCAGGAGCTCTTTGGTCAGGTATATTAGTCATAATTTGACACAACTTCTAAATTCGTAGGAAATGCATATATTACAGATTGAAGAAAAAATAAATATATATAGACCTCCATCATTTTTTCAAGTAATATTCAATAAGATAGTATTACAGAAATTATAATCACTCAACATAATTTTAATAGTTCGTGGTGATCTTTGGGATAGTTGATTAGAATACCTTGGATGAAAATGTGAATTTCGGTGGTGTTTGTTCTCTCAATCTTGATGAATAGTTATATGTAATATTATGGACAGTCCACCCCTGGCCTGAATGATTGAGGGAAATCACAATGTATCTGAGTAAGCTGCTCAGCTCTAGAGGGAACAAACCTGTGTCTCCTGGATAATGCTCCTGATCAAAGTGTGGCAGTAACTTCAATGTGGGATGTAGACCAAAAGACTCCCCTCCATTGCACTTTCCATAGAATAATAAATTTTCATTATTTTAAAAAATAATTCAGCAAATTTAGTAGTGGCATACACACTTTCCGTCTATGAAAGAGCCTATGTCTATGTTGGAATCTTATAAAAAAAATGATTTGATGATTTACATTTAATTGCAGGTTTTATTTTTAAAAATCTAATTTTGTCCTATAATAATCATTGCAGTGTTTACTATTTTGAATAATTAGATCATAACGTATGATGATATAATATGATTGTTTTTTAAACTAGAACTGTGAATCAAAATGGTTAATGAAGCCAAAAATATATCTATTTTGAAAAGCATCATAAGTCAATTATCGCTAGCGGTAGTAACTGAAGTCACCGTTGGGCGTGGGTTCGAGTCCTGCATAAGGCATGTGTTTTTGTAAAACGTCCTTTCACCTATCATCACTCCATCGTTTCATTACCACCCGCTCATTCGTACCCCCGTATAACCTAGCTGTTGGTGGGGTCGTAAAGCAGCATTAAAAAAAAAGCACCAGTATTACCGTAATAATAATTACAGTAGTAATGTACCAGTATCATAGGGTTACCCAGCCTTCAAAAAAAAATACAATTATCAGAGCATGGAGTTTCACATAAATTCATGATCAGATCAAATTGTTGAAAGTAAAATTACTCATAGTAATATTTCAAAATTATTGAAAAATGAAATAAGTAATCACTGATGATAATTAATTAATAATACCTGTACATTTTGTTTCACAATGTTTTTAGTAGTTGTAATTTCGATTGTAGCCAATGACGTTCAACTACCCAGCTGTTGAACGTCATTGGTTGCACCTACCGAAGACATCATTCGATTGGATGGTGCAAGGAGCGTTAGCGACCTCTGCTGTACCAAACCTGAGTTGCCTGATGTTTGGACTCAAATTTGTTCGTCACGCTCGATTCGTAGTCTCCAGTTTAGGCCGTAGACACAATAAGTTACTTTCAAGTACCGGTAAGGAGCAGTTGCAACTCGTTAGTATCGCTGCAATACCGGTGATTCAACGTCGACATTACGCTAGGCCCATACGGAATAAGGTAATTGTGTGATACTATTATCTTTACGAACCCTTTGGGACTAGGCTAGGCTAGGCCATGGAATTGGCCTAGGCCTATGTCTATTGTTATGGCGCGACTTGCTACTTTTTGGGGTTATTGTAGTCGGTCGTCCACCAGTCCTCCAGGTCACATGTAGGCGTACAAGGTGTAAGACTAGGCTACGCACAGTGATTTAGGCCTAGTCTACCATAACATATTTAGAATAGACCTAGGCATTGCTTATTATTTGAAGCAGGATATCATCTGGCAGGCCTAGGCCAAAATCAATGCCTAGGCCCAAGGTATTCTGGTTATTGAGCCTTCAAAGTTCAAATTCAGTACCAGAGGCCTAAGATTACTATCATCACCAATACAGACGAGAGATCAGTGCATAATTATGTGGACTTATTCAACTTTGAAAATAGCTCCCTCCCCTCCCACACAAACATGCATCTTTTTATTTATGCTTCCTCTATGCCCCGGACCACATTTTTTAATATTTCATAGGCTTGAATGCATTTGGTCAATGATTTGGTCAAGGGTTATGGGACATGATTTTTTTAGCCACCGATATTGGTATTGTTTATGTGTATTCATTCTTCATTTCTTCTTCGGCCGAGTTCGGTGTATTTTTGTCTTCTTCACTTTGAGCTCTTTTTTTTATTGGGTTGGCACAGTGCTGTCGGAACAGAATTGCTCCAGCAGAAAACATGCTAGGCATAGCAGTTCGAGATGGTGGGGACGCATGACCTCTCAATATTTGCGGATTGAGGTGTATAGTGACCTACCGGTAGACATATTTTTCAGATTGAGCCTGCCTGGGAAAATAATCTATTGCGAGCTGTATTCCTATCTGTTTTGAGTGGTGGCAAAATTTTAGATGAAACAACCGAAGTGTAAAAAACCCGGACATTTTAGCTTTTCATTAAAAAGTAGACCGGATGCTGAATATCGCTAATTCTGAAAAAGCCCATGTCTGGGTAAAACCAGACTGATGGTATTCCCCATAACTCGGGTTACCAGATTTCAGTAATCTAGCCTAGACCATTCAGAAATGCAATGCCTAGACCTAGTGTAGGTCTAGACTAGACATAATTTTATGTAGGCCTAGGCCTAGGTTTTTACTTCTTGACTTATTGTTAGTGATGGTTTGCATTAGATAGGGTAAGGTTTCTATCTACTGTCATCTTCATTTTAATTTATAATAGAATTTAAGGTTGAAAATCATTAACATTGACCCATGAAAAAATTTTGAATGAATTTTAATAAAAACGTAATTGAAAACAAAATTGTGTATCCGATTTGAGCAAACATTCTTCAGTTTAGCTAGTAATAGATGATAGTAATAGGCAATAGATCTGAGCCAAAATAAAATTCTGATGAAATTTGTTTGAGGCTAAAACTTATATTGACTGGAGTAGGCCGGCCTACAGTGAAATCTTGATCCATCCTTTTTCAAGAGACCAGGAAACAGAAACATCCATGCAGGAAAGTGATCCATCCAGGAACATGTACCAATACTGATTACCGTACCGTACATGGGAATTGTGTGAGACAAAATGAATGATGGAAGCTGAAAAACGATGGATGTGGGAACCTAGAAATTTCACTGTGCATATTACTAATATTCACCTCGTCATGTCATATGGTTATCACTCATCAGTTGAATTGAATGGTACTAATTTTGATATTGTATTGATGAATTTGTTGCAGTTCTAAGTGCTCAATTTAATTTTCCCGTAGGCTGGTAGTCACCAAAATGATATGAGTAGGCCTACTCATATCATTTTAAATAAGCAATTAGGCCTACAATAAATTATTGAATTATCGTAATATTTAATTTGGTTTCAAAATTTCATCTCTATCGTGATATGGTAGGGCCTACCGTATCAAGATAGAGATGAAAATTTGAAATTTACTGTCATTTTACAGAAAATGAGAAAATTGTCAGTCATCAATCGAAACAGCTGTTTATGACTATCGTCACAGTAAGAGACAAATATTGGAGTAATAATGGGCGCCATTTGACATTGATCGGGAGAGTGGGGTACAGTGGTGGGTGGGGTCATTGATTTGGGGGGTACAGTGGTTTATTTGCTCTATAAATTCAAATTTTTGGTATTTTGCCATTATTATTTTTCCCCACACAGTTGGACACTTGACCAACATTCTGAATCACCAAAAAAGTTCATATACCTAAGGCTGTACAGTTAATACCCACAGCCGTATGGCATTTTTGAAGCTAATTTTGGAAGTTGAGAGTCTTAATAATTATTTTTCTTCTTTTAGTATTAAAAATGAAATAGGCCTACAGGGAAGGTTGTGGTTCTTTTAATTGTACCTTGGTATGTAGTCTGTGATATCATTAACTTATCAACAGTCTGGAGTAAAAAGCCAGGAAAAGTGAGGTTAGAGTACCACACACAACATGATGCCTACTGTACAAACTTGAATTATCTGCCCACCGATGGTGAGAATAAAGTCAGGAAGACTAACATAAGACTGACAAAGCTTTTAGATATGCTTAATACTATACAAATAGTAATGATTGATGAATCGTCACTTTGCTCGTCGCCAAAGAATTGAACATCAGCGCGACTTCTTGTATGCTTTATGTTCTGAAGTGCAGCTAACACAGAATATAGATGTAAATGTTGTAACTGATGAGCTTTTAAAGTAGATGGTGGTATTGATTGTGTAAATAGAAACATAACTGGACTTGACCTTTTCTTCTTCTCATTTACCACTTTACCCCAAATTAGACACCACTGTACCCTGGTCACGGGGTACAGTGGTGGCATTTACGCAACTGTCTACTTTATTTTTTATCACAAACATTCTAGACAAATAGTAATATCATTCACTATTCTTACTAAGTAGCCTATAGTTCAATCCTTGCCGATGTTTTTTTGGACCATTTGGTGCACGCAGTTATAAAAAAATAAATGAAACATCTCAAACCACACCACTGTACCCCGCTCTCCCCCTATGTGGGATATAATCAATATGTAACTGCTGTCCATTGTTGTTAGTTTGGAAGTCTTCTCGTTCCTACAGATAATAATGTTTTCTTTTGTGTTCAACTAGGTTCCTACTTCGTCATCAGAAGTTGAACAAGAAGTACCATCTAAAATGATGTTTTCTTATCCAGAAGCACGAAGAGATGAGAGTATAATCGAGGATTACCATGGGAACAAGGTATTTTTTGCATTTCATTTTATATTCATTTTGTACTGCTTCAACAAATGGATACAAGTGCTGTCTAGACTAATGACACAGTGACACCTCTATGCATCATTCCCGGTCCATCATTTTCTTGCTTATCACTTATTTTTCCTATGATATGCCTACTATGTTAAATATGTCTGCATGAATATTTTCATTTTACTGTCCCCTTGAATTTCGATAGATAGAGTTTCACTGTAAATAATCTACAAATAAGTCATCGTTCGGCTCATTGAGCTAACCTTCGAAGGCACTTGAACTAAATTACCAGTACCGGTACCGAGATGTGGAGCGAACCGATTCAGGAGGCTGGAGTCCGGTTCCCGTTGTGGTCAACCATCCAGACGGAGGTTTTCTTATGGTCTCCCTCTGTCGTTGAAAAGCAGGCACTGAATGGTTCTTTCCCACCGCCCCAAAAACCTAATAGGTTCAATTAACTTTTCATCTGGTTTTTCCGTCATCTCATTCACCACTCATCGACACCAATAGATCTTTGGCATCATAAATTTATTTCATTGTGTCGTTGAACCTAAGGAACTAAATTGAAGTTCTTGTACTAGGACTAAGATTCTATTGTTGAGATAAGAGAAACAGCAAAATATGTTAGGCCTACTGTTTTAGAAGCTAATCCTTGATAGGAGTATTAAACTCTACATAATGTAGTTTCATCATTAAAACTAGATAGATTCCCACGCAGATGATGAGAAAAGTTCGTCACAACATTGCTATGGAAACAAGTCTCATCCAACATGAAAATAGGTCAGCAGGAATTAAAAGGCAGAAATAAAAGGGAATTCATCAAGTCAAGTAATATACAATTGTAGGTCTACAAAGTGTACCGGTACGTGAATGTCAAGGAAATGACGTGTTTTAGATTCGCCTACATCAACAGTAATGGATTAAATCTGCTGATGATCTCATAAAACTAGCTACCTTAGTAAGCATAGGCCTACATGGTTTACCAGGTCAAGCTGTACCATAAAAATGCCATCCTATATTGTTTCTGTTAAATAGCTTTCTTGAGCTTGTTCAACAGCAAAATAAAATGCCGGTGAAGCAATTTCCGATGACAGCCTTTAAACAAATGTACGAGGCTTTATGCATTCAAAACACACTTTGTAGGCCTATATTGTGTATCAAGTGACATGATACAACTGGCATTTTTGATCGTGTGATATATTAGGCCCAACATATTTGAATTTACTAGAATTGTACTTTTTTACATCAACTGTTCTCCACGTAGACCTACTGTAGTGTATTGCGTCATGTAATGTTTTTTAAAAACAATTCTCGTTATCCTCGGCCACCAACCAGTTTAGAAACACAAGTGTAAGCCTACATGTAGGACTTTGATATAAATCTTTTTCAACAGATATTCCATTTGTAACTGTCTTCATTTCTTGGCGTTCATGGCATTTATGGTTGATTGCACACCGAATTGTGTGTTGTAGTTTTTGAGACGGTGATGCGTATTATATTTGAATTGAAAATACTTTCTTTCCTTGAAGAGGAGGAGTTTCAAATTACACCTGTCAGGATTATCATATACCGGATAGCATTAGGAATACTGATTGAAATAATACTGTGAACTGTAATAAGGTAAAAATACAGGTGAATATTTTATTGTGTAGTGTAAAATGGTACACATCGTATCAGATGATGAAATTGGTATACGAAAATACAAAACGGTAAACGAAGCCCTAGCTTAACTGTCGATTTCACAGGTTTGCTCAACACGTTACTTGCGTACTTGTACACTGGTCAAGTCTTCATGGCATTGTGGGGCGAGAAGAAAACTTGCATTTGGTAGAATAGTGAAAGGGAAACAAGGCAGTGACAATTGAAAACACAAAAAAGGGTGGCAAGTTTAAGTTGAGATTCAGAGTAAAAATGATTGATTACATGTAGATGTTCAGAAACACCTGAACAGTGTAGGCCTACCTTGTATGTATTAAATTGTTACTAACCTAACGAAACATTCTCAAGGTTGCAGATCCGTACCGTTGGTTGGAAGATCCCGATTCAGCCGAGACGACCAAGTTTGTTGAGGCTCAGAATTGTCTCACGCGGCCATACCTCGAAGAATGTATTGATCGTAAGGAGATCAACTCTCGTCTGACTCAGCTCTGGAACTTCCCCAAGTATTCTTGCCCGTACAAGCACGGCGATCGTTACTTCTTCTACAAAAACACAGGACTTCAAAACCAAAGGTAGGCTGTCCGAGCTGATCTAGTCCCAGTTTTGGTTGAACACATTTCAAAATACCTGGGAGAAGAAAATCATATATCGATGATGGCTGTTTATATTAATTGACGATAAATGACCACAAACGTCCAGCTTTGCATTTGGAATCCGATTTGAAAGATCGATTGAAAATTGAATATTTTTCGATCTTTATTCGAATTGAAGTTTGTATATTGGATAACTTTTCACATCAAACGGTAATTCTAACAGAAATACGTAAAATGGTGGGAGCTTGAATCTGTCTTTTTACTTCCAACAATTTCAGCACATTCTACATTTAAAACGTGTGTTTTTAATTGGCGATTGTGTTTCTAGTGTGCTGTACGTGCAAAACACATCCCAGTCCAAGCCTCAAGTGTTTCTGGACCCCAACACGCTGTCTGCCGACGGAACTGTGGCCTTGTCCGGAACTGCCTTCTCGGAAGATGGAGCAACATTTGCCTACGGCCTCAGTCAGTCCGGCTCGGACTGGATCGGGATCAATTTCATGGATGTCGCCACACGTGAGTTTTTTCAACTATTCCACCGTTATAGGATCAGATGCTGCTCGTTCAATACTCTTGCTTGAGAGCGCATGGGGGTCGCTTCAGCAAAATTTCAGTTTTTTGGTGATGACTGGTATTGGAATTCTGGGAAAAATAGCACCTATAATTTTAGAGGTTTTTTAAAATAGTGTGCTGCCCTTGGTAGCTTAGTCAGCTGAGGCACCGCCTCAGAAACTGAAGTCACCGTTGGGTGTGGGTTTGAGTCTCGCTTAAGGCATGGGTTCTTGTAAATTTATGTCATTTCACTTATCATCACTTCATAGTTTCATAATCATTTACTATTCGTACCCCTGTATAACCTATAGCTGTTGGTGGGGTCATTAAGCAAACTATAATCAAATCTAATCGAAAATGATGTTGGTCTAATGTTATGCTGAAATGACATTTCAATCTCATGAAGGTTTGAAAGTAAAAATAGGATTACAGTAAACCTTCAATCTGAAATGGAAGGGATCCAAACAATGATTCAGATTTATACAAATTCGATGTTCAATTCCACAATTCAAAATGAAACATCACTCTTTCTGGCTGGAATTCGGTCAATTTTGTATGTTGTACGGTATTCCGAGACTTGGAATTTCAATTTGGGAAAGAAGTGCTTAATCGAGTTCGAGAATTTCGAGACTCGCATATCCCTAATCATAATTCACAATATTTTGCGGCTTGCGAATAACAAACACCTTTACCTATAATATAATGCTTTTTTTATATCAAATTTAGCATATTGCCCATAAATTAGAACATATTGTAATCGAACATTTGTAGCGCTCTGTTGCCTTTTCAAAAACGTGGTCAAACAACATGAAAAATATTGAAACATGAAGAAATATTTGAAAAACATGGATTAAAGCACTTCTAGATTTCATAGCTTTTATAGCAATTGCTATTTGTACATGTCACTAACCATATGTAATAATTAGTTACGAATGGTGCATATATCAGATTTCTTGTTGCTTGCAGGAACAAAGTACCCCGAGGTGCTGGAGAAAGCCAAGCTGACGTCCATTTCGTGGACACACGATCACAAAGGGATCTTTTATGGTGTAAGTAATTTGAATTGCATTATTAAATATCATCTAGATGAATGTATCGGTATCACTAATATTGAGCCAATTGCTCACTGTGTATTATAAAAAGAGTTTCTTTGGATGTACGTGGTTGCGTTGTATCCGTGAGTGTGACTGGGATTTTAGATTCAGGGTTCAAGCACAGTAACGAAAACCCCCGTGAAATCGAAACTCGGGGGATAACGAAGAAGACCTTTTGAATTAAAAAAATCGAATTATTGTCCCTAGCAAAAAAAGCAATTGTTACTGTATTATGGTGCGTAGTACACACTGAAATGTTGAAACTACGCTGTTCATAGCTTCACGCGTGTTGCCCGATTGTAGTCGGCTGATGGCTGGAGCCGAATGTTACCCGAAGATGTGGGGCGCTAGATACAATCTCGGTAAACCGTGCCATGTATGGACTCGTACCAACAATTTTACCATGTACCGTACTTTGAGCGTTGGAAAATCGCCAATAAAGCATACATGGACTATTAATAAGACGTTGAATTCTTGATGTTGAGTTCAAGGGCAGAATTGAAATAAGTTTTAAACAAACACAGTTTGTGGTGTTGGGTATAAAATATTCTAAAACATAAAATAACGGTACAATGATGGGCTGTCAGCTGATTGGAACTTGCAAGTGACAACAATGGTTCTCTGTTTGGAACAAACAATACAGATAGGTTATCGTGAAAATGAAGAAAATACTCAAAAATTGAACACTGCATTTATTTTGTATGTGTTGGAAAAACATTTCAAATTGAACAATGATTTAACAGTTATAAATTAGCGAGCTCTTGAATAACCAGTGTTGAAAACATGAATCGTTTTCCTACTTGGAGTTTTTTCCTGTTTTCTTGAAAAACAATAGGGCCTAGGTAGTGATTTCTCGGTATTTTTGCATTCTTGTATTGCATCTTTGAATCTAATATTCAACCAATTTGATGTCAAGGTGATCGGGCAACCCGAGTTCACGAATGTCGACGTTGTTTTCAGCGCTATCCGGACCAAACGGGCAAGACTGACGGCTCCGAGACAAACCTCAACCGGTTCCAGAAGCTGTACTACCATCGCCTCAATACTCCCCAGTCCGAGGACATCCTGCTGGTTGAATTCCCTGAGGAACCTCTCTTCCGAATGTGAGTACGCCAAGAGTATTATCAGTCCGGGGCGGGCAGTGACAAAAGGGCCTGTATGAGCCCGGGAGAGAAAAACAAAGAACAGTGCCTTTTCACTAAAATTGCGTGGCTGAGCAATAGAAAAACATGTTGAGAATGAATCCACAAGACATGATCTGCAACAATGCATAATATTAATTGATTGATGTATGCAATCGCTGAAACAAAATGAATTGTATTAGAATTTAGATTTCATCTTAATTGTACTAGATTGCAACTGCTTACACAAAATAACTTATATTGGATTTTCTATATAATATGAAATTTTAGTTTAGTACGCAACTTGTCTGTTGCCATCTCCCACTAATTGCATAGGCCTAACTTTGGTAGGGTCCCCAAACCAAGCTAAACAGCTTGGAGACCAGGCAGAGAGTGCGCTACCTCTCCACCCAGGCCAGTCCGCCCCTGTTATCAGTCCCTAGTCTCAGTTAGCCCAAGGCCAGGTGGCCAAGGTTTGGGCCCAAGGTAGTCGAAGTTGGTATCCCTCTCCCATATGCAGTATCTCGGTGTGTGGTCAATTGAAACTCGGTCCTCTCGAGTCTGGCAAACTAGTACCTTCCCGAACAACCTCATCAACCACAAATAGTTTCTAGTTGAGTGGTATGTAGAAAGCCTTGACCAGCTTCAATATTTTGCATAACTAATTTATCTATTGGGCCTATTACTTATTATTGGAGGTATTTAAACATAGCTTCTATTCGAAAAGTAGGCCTAGCACTTTGAGGTACATCTGTTATTTTGAAACGCTGTGTTTTATAGCACAACAACGTTGTGTAGAGTAACAACAGTAGGGTACCGGTAAAACCTTACAATAGCTTACCCCTAATTTTTTCATCAATGGACTATTTGAATAAATTTAACTACACCATTTCGATTCAAGCCTCGTAGATACCATGAACTTGAGTGTGGGCTGTAATTGTTTGTTGGTTTCAGAGGGGCTTGCGTCAGCGATTGTGGCAAGTACCTGATCGTGACACCGCAGAAGGATTGCCGAGATAATCTGGTCTACTTCTGTGACCTGTCTGCCCTTCCCAACGGTCAGATCACCGAGAAGTTGAAGCTTACGCCGGTCGTCACCAAGCTGGAAGCAGATTACGAGGTGAGCTTGTAGTTCGTCGCGCTGTATCCCCCAGTCGTTACCGCGTCTCTGCCCGATCCCGCGTTCTCCGGCAATCGCGAGGACAAGTATCGAAGCTATCAGCGTGCTCGTTACTGATAGTTAAAGGACATCACAACCCTGGATCTAGACTTGAATGAATAATGATGCAATTTCCCCCTCCCCCTCTTCCAATTTTAGAGAAAACCAGAAATCGTCATCTCAATTTCAGAAATCATAATTAATTTATTCGTCCTCCAGAGACTCCCGAGTCCTGATGTAGGCATTACTCGATTTTGTATTCAAACAGAGCCAGGTAATGCTTACGTCACAAGTCGGAAGAGAAAGTGGTCCTGTATGTTGATTATAATTTCTGAAATTGAGATTATGATTTCTAGTGTTCTCTAAAATTAGGGGGAAACTAGCGTCATTATTCATTATTTATTAGAATCCTGCCTCGGGCTTGTGATGACTTGAGTTTCAGAAATTGTTATTTTCTGAATTATAGGCCTAAAGAAAAAGTTTACAATAAAGTTTACAGAAAGTTTACAAAAACGTTTTGTCAGATCTGTAGATAGTATTTCTTTATGTTTGGCCTTACTGAGCCATATGTATTTTTAGTTACTTTCAGTCTCACAAACTTCTGTGTAGCTGTACATGAATTAAATTAGACTTGAACAACTCGATGTGTATCACACTACCGTTGTGCTAACACTGCGCCAACTGTCTAGTAAAAGTGAGGTTATGCTTCTGAGGTCCCGTTTCTTTGTCTCAATTCTTCAGGACAGTGAGCTGAAGTGTGAATGGAAAGTAAATCATGTACTTCATTCCATTTTGAGTATTACCTGGTAATATATCAAGGGTTACTTAAGCTTAATCAGTAAAATTATAATAATATTTAATACATTTTGGAAATTTGTGTTTCACTATAAAAAGTTGCTCTCATTGCACCTTGAACCAAACATTAAATTGAAGTAAACCTATTATAAATGAGTGAATTAAACGGAATGTCTTCTTTCAGTACGTGACCAACGAAGGTGCCGAGTGTATCTTCCGCACCAATAAGGATGCTCCCAACTATCGTCTAATTCAGATCAACCTGGAGAACTGCGCGCAAGAGAACTGGAAGGTGCTCATCGATCAACACGAACGAGACGTGCTGGATTGGGCTGGCCCCGTGGATAATGACAAACTAGTTGTCTGCTACATTCACGAGGTTAAAGTAAGTTCATTGATTGTGTACATATTTTTCCGTTTTTTTCGTTACTCATTTGGAACAAGTATTGTTCACCGCCCTTCGTAGCTCAGTCAGCCAAGGTACCGCTTTAGAAACTGAAGTCACCGTTGGACAGAGTTCGAATCCTGCGTAAGGGATGAGTTGTAAACATCCTGTTCCTGTCACTTATCATCGCTTCGTATTTTCATTATTACCTGCTTATTTGTATGTCCAAGTAGGCCTATTAGGGGTGTGCGAATCCATGTTTTTCAAATCATAAAAAATTCGAAAATGTCGAATCTTGGTGCCAAAAACGTGACAACATTGCATTCTCCAGTTTGAAAGTTTTGCTTGCTCTCATTGGCTAACTACATGAACCAATAGGATAGCACATGAACTGTTATGAACCAATAGCAAGTTTTATGCAGGGGTAATTATGAGAATGTTGGGAAAAGATTTTCACTCCCTGGATCCAGAGAAACGTGATCAGCAGTGTTGTTTGTCCCATTATTACGCTTCACAATGCATGTTAAAAAGATTCGGATTTGGTAATTTTGATGAGGATTCGGTTCGGATTCAGATCGAAACAAAAAACATAGCCTCCCTAACAAGTAACCTAGCTGTTGGTGGGGTCCCCAATTGATATACCTATATATCATCTAAAGTGAGTTACTAATAGGGAACTGAAGTTATTGAAGGTCAAATTGTTTGACTTGAGACCAACAAACAAAACATTGTATACCCTAGTTAATTAATCCTCTTTATCAGTAGTTTATGTGATCGTGTTGGCTTACTGAACGTTTGATTTTCTTTCAATCTTCAGAGTGATCTACGACTCTGCGATCTGAAGACTGGAAACGTACTGAAGACATTCCCGTTGGACGTTGGCACCATTGTTGGATTTTCAGGCAAAAAAACTCTTTCGGAAATGTTTTACGAATTCACATCGTTCTTAACGCCTGGCATTATCTACCGATACGATCTGACGAAGCCAGAAGTAGAACCAACTGTAAGTACAATGATTTGAAAGAAATTTGAATGTGGTTGATTTTGTTGACGTGTTAGAACTAGAAAATAATCTGTAATGAGTGACACATAATATGTACTCTTATTTGCTCAAACATAAGGTTTATTTTGTCAATGCAATACTATAATGACGATAAAAGTAATGATAAAAATGATCGAATTACGCAGCACCTTGAAATATGATAGGTATGCAGGCCCGTATAGGTATTAGGTAGGGTTGATTTATTATCATGGGATAAGCGAAATAAGCTGCAGATTCAAAGACTCAGACTCCAAATCGAGTCTACAATATTTCCAATGAGTTCGATTCTTTCCACACTTAGAAATTTTGAAGATGGTGGGGTCAGGGAAGTGTCTTTGTTGATTTGACATGGATTAACCCCTCAGTCGGACTGATAAGCTGTGTGTCGATCGAACTAAAAAACGCATTGTCTTTCCAGGTTTTCCGAGAAATAAAAGTGGAGAACTTTGATCTGTCTCACTACGAAACAAAGCAAGTGTACTATAAGTCGAAGGATGGTACCCAGATACCGATGTTCATCGTGAACAAGAAGGGGCTGGTCCCGAACGGCACCAACCCGTGCTTGCTGTACGGTTACGGAGGATTCAACATCAGCATTCAGCCGACATTCAGCGTCACTCGTCTTGTCTTCATACAGCATTTCGATGGAATACTCGCGATCCCAAATATCCGTGGAGGCGGGTCAGTCTCACTTTTAGTTTTACCAGTTGAATCGTGTATTATAGCTATCGTACTGGATTATAGCTATCATATTGATGGATAGGCCGTAGCATTCCATAGCAGTTCAACCAGTCATATATTGAGAACCAAATACGTGCTGTTGCCTGCTACCATAGCTGCATGTGGCGGTGGAGTCTGTAGCCATTCAGTTGATTCGCTTGATAGTACAGTAAACCCTCGTTAATTCAAATTCCAAGGGACCCCAAAAATCAAAATTCGAATTTAAAAAAATCGAATTATGAAAAAATATTTTTTGTTTGTATAGTAGGTAGTGTGCATGAGAAAATGTTTTTTGTTTGTATAGTATATAGTGTGCGTGTAAGAAGCGCAGGTGGGGAACTTTTGACAGCCATGTGTTTATCTTCAAGTGAAGTGTGAAGTGATTTACGGATCACGCACAACAAAGTGTGGATGAATAGTATATGTTATCATGTCACTCATTAGGAAATACTTATCACAGTCAGTTCACAGGTTAAAAGAGTCAAATTACTGAATGTAAAGTAAAAAGCAGTGTAGAGCGAAAAAATAGATAAATATTGGGGCCTAGAATGAAAGAAGGAATCGTGATCTCTGAAGCACTAGCTGGCTGATTTATTTACAATCAATATATTCATTCTGTCAATCAAATAATTTAAATTGAAAAATAAAGATGGGCCTCACCCCTCAAATATATTATTGGGAAAGTAATTTTCTTCAACAGCAACAGAGAGTACGTAGTTAACTTTTCAACGGACATGAGCATATCTTGACTAATGTCCTGGCGGGATAAGAAGTCCTTTGTTGTCATTGTGTCCTAAGAATAACCCACCAGCCTTGCGCCTCTTATCTTGCTAGCACGCCGTGACACAGCAAGTCAGTTGTGATGTGTCGAGAGGTCGGGACGCCCAACCACTCATGTTTAGTGATAGGAGTTCAAATTATAGACGATTTCACATAATAAAATACTTGATTATGACACCTGATTTGTGCTGAAATTCGATTTAAACAAACAAAACAATAATGAAACAGAAGTTCGGACTAATTATCAGTTCAAAATTCGAAATAATAAAAATTCGAATTATCGAAATGAATTGACATTGATATCCCTATACCAGCGGCTGGGGTCATTTTTCTAGTTCGAATAAGCGGGAAATTCGAACTAACTGAGTTCGAATTTCCGACTGGGTTTACTGTAGTGGAAACTCCGCTCATCTCGACTGGATTACGATTGTGTATAAATAGTACAATGCATTGCATTCCACAGTTGTAACACAACAGCATTTCAACAAGGATTTTGTTTTTCTACTTGGATATAAAAATCAAGAAAATGTACCGTAACTGAAAAACTAATTACTGTTCTAGTATTTTGGGGAAACTCGTATTATATTTACAAAGTAAATTTTTCATGAGAGGGAAAGTTGAGGAGACTTTTTTTTTGGGGGGGGGGGGGTTGTGTAAGCGATGAGTTCTCTTTGGGTGGGATGCATTGCCGCTGCTCCCCTCCCCTATTCGAACACTTCAACCAATATTAATGAATATAAGAAACTAAAACAAGAATGGCGGATTGTATTGACATATGTGTTGGTTTGCAGAGAGTTTGGGGAGGCGTGGCACAACGCCGGGCGACTGCTGAACAAGCAGAACGTGTTTGACGACTTCCAGACGGCTGCGGAGTACCTGGTGGCCAACAACTACACCAGCCGCAGCAAGCTGACCATCCAAGGAGCTTCCAACGGCGGCTTGTTGATCGCTGCTTGCATCAACCAGAGGCCGGATCTGTTTGGTGCGGCAATCGCTCAAGTCGGGTGCGTAGCTCGAACTCTATTGTTCGATATTACTCTATATTACATTGTATGAAGCATGACAACAAATCGTGTATTCAACCAGAAGTAACTTCATCCAATTGATGTACAGCAGAACCTTTTCAATAAGTTTCTTGTTTATATATTTACCACCTTGATAAGTTTTTTTTGGTATCTAGTTTTTCACTTTATCAGGTTTTTTTAGTCGGGTCTCCTGAGAAACATACTAATGAGGCTCCACTATATTTGATTATTGAAAACACCCTTGACTCTTCACAATTCAAAATGCTGTCAAGCTTCATTTGTTGAACAAAGCTGACAGATTATTCTGTCACAGGTCATTGATTATTTGAACTGTTCACTTCAATTTTACTGTTCCACATTTCAACTTTGAATCAGTTTATTCATGCTTATTGTGAACATGGAAACCTTGAATAAAATTTGTAAGATGGTTGAAAGCATTCCTTAGTTATTGGTACGAAAAGTTAATGAAGAGCAGATATTATTGCTTGGCATTCACATCTGTTCAGTTCTAGATAAACAAGGTGCCACATGTGAAATGAATCCTCACAAAACATTGGGGCTGTGTGAGTCCATATGATTCCGAAGTCAGAGTCTCGATAACCGAATCGGTAAAATAGTTCAGACTCGCATTTCCGAACCCTAAAAAATTAAAATACTGTATATAGCTAAATTATTAAACAAAATGAAAATATTTAATTTTCTTCATGTCCTGATATCCTAGCCATGGAATTGTTGACTTTTAACTAGAAAAATGATTGCGCTAGATGTAAGTCCTATTGCCCCATATATTCGTTCATTACATTTGTTTTCCCAAGTCATATTTGAAACTTGAATGATGGACAATATATGGTACTAGGGTTGTGCGAGCTTGGTTTGTTGAAGTCAAAATCGAATTTGAAACTTGAAAGTTTGCAAACTCTTTTCGAACTTTATAATTGAAAAATATAGACGTACAGATAAAAATTAATTATTCGGCAAGTGGTGGTAGTACTGACTTCCTCGCCCTTGCTGTTCCAGTGTGTTGGACATGTTACGTTTTCACAAGTTCACCATCGGCTCTGCGTGGGTGTCCGACTACGGCAGCTCCGACGAGGAGAAGCACTACGACAACCTGATAAAGTATTCTCCGCTCCACAACATCAACGCTCCGAAAGGTGCGGAGGCGCAGTACCCAGCGACGCTGCTGTTCACGGCCGACCACGACGATCGGGTGGTGCCGCTGCACTCCTTCAAGTTCATCGCAGAACTTCAGCACTCGCTGAAAAGCGCACCGGCCCAGGTAAACAAACGTCGGTTGGTGATGTATGGCGTTGGTGACTATAGAGTCAGGGACGTGACATCAGATCCAAAACTGAATCGATATTAATTCATAATTTTGTGGAAGCAGAATCAAAATTTTCTTTCTCAATTTATGATAGGCCTATCTGGTACTGAAATCAAAAATTTTGTTCCAAATTTTTGAAATTTGATTGCAACTATACCTAGAGATTAAATCCAGATGGACACACTGTGCAATCCCCCACAATTAATATTTATTATTGTGATCATCCGTTACGGCTCCTTTCTAAAGGTGGTAACATGGTGGATGGTTTGATGTGATCAAAATTATATTGAAAAAAAAATTGAAATTGATATTTCTGTGATGAAAATTAGAATCGAAATTGAAATTATTTCGTCTAGTAGTAAAATCGAACTTATTGGTTGAAGAAATCACAATCAAAATTGGTATGTGGAATCGAAATCGAAATTAGACTGATCTACCGCGAGGATCTACCCCTCCCAGTCGAAGTGACTATTGAAAGTACGTTTGTATTTTTCAGCGCAATCCGCTGATGATTCGTGTGGAGACCAAGGCAGGCCACGGGGGAGGAAAGCCAACTGCTAAAATGGTGGGTACCTGTACATGTAGTGAGGTTGCATGTTAGTTGTAGTGTGAGGTGGGCTATGCTGTGAATTGAGGGGCTGAGGGGAAGAGTCATCCATCCGTCTGACGAGTGAAGTGCCTTCAACTCCCCATTTTATTTAGAGTAAAAATGGTATAAGCAATTCAGGTGACAAGTGGCGTGATCTGTATGATGTGTAAGGCAGAAACATGAGATACATTTGCTATTATCTTAATATTGGAGCATTTTCTAAGTAGATACTTTATTTATGCAAGGGTCCATAGACGTGCGCAGCATTCTTTAATAGCCAGGCCTCTGCATAATCTGTGCGCACGCCAGTGCAAGGGTCAGTTTTGTTTCACAGTATCAAAGTGCATGTCTCTTCAAAGTACAGTTTGTCAGGGTTGCCTGAACAAGTTGCGCTTTGCCCTGGGATCCGTCGATTACAAACTTCCCAATAGGTGGCTCTTTCCTTATTGGCAATGTTAGTTGTATTGTTGTCAATAGTGAAACAGCACTAGTGGTATCTATTGCAAAATTTTACTTTGGAATGGATGGACCGTCTTGGTGGATAAATTATTCGTGGAAAAATCAGCTTGTATTTGTTCTCACAAGTGTGCCTAGGTTTTCACAACGCACTAGTTTCATTTTTCCTTTTCATTGTTGATATTCGACTGGTACTGATATTGATCATTGCAATCTTTTTGTGAAGCCTTTATCTCACCTTATCGAATACCGGTAGTTGTACTGTAATACCATTTTAATTTTGTGTATTTGTTTTGTTTATTTTTAGATTGAGGAGAGTACAGATCTCTTATGCTTCCTTGTGCAATCCATTGGGATCATTTTCAAGAAATGATGTGAAGAAAGTCCGAGCCACCACTCCCGAACGACAAGCAAGCTGTAGCCTTCGTCCGCGCCTCATTTCTTTCATACGTCACATTTTTTAGCTGTAGAAATGCGATACAAACACGATTGTTTTTATATTAACTGTTGGGCTACTTTTGTAATCACTGGACTTTGCCTGCCCTTCAGTGATTGAGAAGGTTGTGATTTGTGGAGACCAAAAACGTTCCCAGCTTTATTTTTGGTACCCGTACCTAACATTTAAAAAATATGTTAAAAATTGATGGACAGATTCATCAATTGGACTGTAATATTTATGTATTGTTTAAGCTTAAATTGTTGTATAATAAATACTTCAAAACATATTATGATTTTGCTGTTTGCTTTATTCAAGAAGGAAGAAGTACTGCATGCTTGTATCGACGAAAGAAGGTTTCAATCGACCGTCTCCCCTATCCTATACTACTAGCGCCCATTCATCTTTCGTGGACACAAGCGTACATTGTAAGTTGTTTTTAGTGTTATGTTGTTATCTAGCTGTGAGTTTTCAGATGACAATCATACATTTTGCCTTCATTGTCTGAATAGTTTGAAGAAATCTCATTATGATACACGTGCTCCAAGTTGAAGTCATGATGGTCCTTCAGTGGCATGTTGTTTAGCTCGATTTTCGTGCTCGATACTGCACGAAAACATGCATAAATCACAGTTAAAAAAAAGAAAGTTCAAATATTTTCAAAATGAGTAGGCCTACATTTGTGAACGGTTTCAAAATGTCGATCAATTGCAGGATTTTTGGAGGAAACTGGAAATATTTATTCACTTAAAAAATGATTCTCATTTTGTTTGTAATTTATATTTATTGTGCAGTTGTATGAGGAACAAAAAACATCATCTCTGATTCAGGGCATGGGTGAAATATATAATATGGGTTTTATTTCTAAATGATTTGAAATTTATAATACATTTATTCAATTCGAACCAATTTACAATGTACAGGATTGGAGGATAGGTAAAGAAAATACATCCTACATTTTACTCATGGCAGCCAATTGGTGCCCATATTCAAAGAAGAAAAATTTGCGCCATCGCCAAGAAGTTTGAAGTGAAACTCATTCCACCCCGAATTAGTGGGAGGCACAAGTGCCCCACAGGACTTAGTTTGGAATTTGCATATACCCTGTAGGATAGAACCCATAAAAGTAGGCCCAAGTATTGTGTCTAAAAAGTAAGTTGTTAGTGATTCAACAAATATTGTTGTCTTTTCAAGTATAGCCATTCTTTTTGTGATAACAAACGTTTGTGTCCTCATACCTAAATACTTGCTCACACTATATAGACACTACACTACTGGGGTACACTAAGGTGGTTACTAATTACAAGGAGGATGATGGGATGGAGAAATTGCGTTGGTAAAATGCAAGGTTTGCAATAATTGGACTTTGGATGAGATAGATACGCAACAAAAGCCAAACAAACAATATCACAAACAATAAACAACAATATTACCAACTCTCTGAAATCTACAAAATGACTTGTGTTGCATCAATACTGTAGCAGTTTGTAGAATCTAATGAAAATGAATTATAAGAAGACAAAGTTCAATATATGAACAATACCCAATTATATTTATATTCCTTCCAATTTGATAAAACTGGGACATTTGATAGTCCTAGCTCATTTCTCAGGAAGCCAGGATAGGAAGTTCAAAATAAAGACAATTCTGGGAAAACAAGGACCTCTGGTCACCCTGATTTAAATATAGCCTATTATGACAGAATAAGTATTGGATGTGGCTCAGTATCTATTTCAGAACATCATAAATAACAAAATGAACTCTTACCACTTGACAGTTATTCAAAATACCTTCAAATGAGTGATGTCCTGAACCCTGAACCAACATTCATGAGAACGAGCCTCAATTCCCATCACGGTCGACCATCGTCACCACAGAGCTGCATGGGGGGTTCCCCTCTCTTTCGAGTGAATTGTGGGATGGCTCCCTAACAACAGGCCACAACTGCCTCTTTCCCACTGTCCAAAACACATAACAATCTTTCATCTTATTTCCCATCAGTATCATCATTCACAGACACCAATAAATCCCATCCATCATAACAGTGCCTTGCTGAATCTAATATAAATAATGAAATGATGTATTTCTTTCTCATTAGAATTTTTAAACCTCTGACCATTGAATTTAACATATATGTTATATATATATATATATATATATTAGTGATGCCTTCGGGTAACAAATTAGGAACCGGGTACCCGCCGAAATTACCCGGGTCTTACCCGGGTAATTTAAAAAACTATATAACACTAAAAACTAAAAACTTTATGACTATATATGCTTCTCAGTTCTCGGTAAAGAATGGTATTTGGCATGGCAACTAGAGAGCGGTTGACAGGAGAGGGATTCAGTACACTGCACTTGTGACCACAGATAACGGTAGGTGGTGCGACTACATTTGACGAGCGCATTATGACAAGTTGAGGGAGGTCTGGGAAGGTAGGTGAACAAACTTATGTAGAATGCGAAGTTGAATTTCTCTTGGTAGCTTGAGTGATTTATAAAAGTTCTTTTCTATATTATAGGTACTGGTTAGCACAATTACCCGGAACCTAGACGGGTACCCGGGTAACAGAATATTACCCGGGTAATGCATTACCCGTACCCGACCCGGGTACCCGGGTAACAGAATATTACCCGGGTAATGCATTACCCGTACCCGACCCGGGTACCCGAAGGCATCACTAATATATATAATATATATATTTTTTTTCATATTATATATTATTTTTTCATTTTATATATTTTTTTATTTATATATATTCGGTTACACGCAGCCTGCTGATCAACACGGATCCCTGAAGATGACAAGTGATATCTTGTCGAAACGTCGGAACAACAACGGATCTTTTCAGACCCAGCAATTGTAAGCTAAAGAGCGAACGTGGTTGTCCCGAGAAAAGAGTTTTAGATCTACATTCGACCGCGAGAACATCCGAAACAATATATATATATATATATATATTTATATATCAATTATCAATTATCATAGGTTCGATTATTATTCAATATGCACTGGCCAGTAATTAATCAACAATTATTACTGTTAATTATAAAACTGTATTCTGTACAAAAGTCTGCGCTGTACTTCCGAATTGAATGCGTGGATGGATGGATGGATGGATGAGAGGTAAATGGATATCAATGTATAGGATTTGACAGGTATCAGGCAAACAGGACATAGGCGCCGACTTCTGAAAATTCCGATGGGTGCTCTAATTTTCTAGCAAAACATGTCAGAGCCCAATGGGGGTGTGGGGGGTTCGCCCCCCACCCTGCCCCGCAGGGAAGGTCATACAAATTCGTGTTTTTTGTACATATTTTATTAGTTCAAGAATACTTTCATAATAACAAAGACATCATAATGGACTTTTTTAAAATTGATTTTGCTACTCCTTCCCCAAGCCCTGCAGGTATTTTCTAAAAAATATGGACATTTTCTAAGAAATTGTTGCGATCTATATACAGTCTTGAAGTCCAATAATTGAACCTTCATGGACATTCTCGAAGTCATTTTTTCGATCTCCACCAGCGAAGCCCTGCAGGGAATTTTTTGAAATATGTTCATTTTTAAAAAAAAATTGCGACTCACAAGTAGTTTAGGAGTCTGGTGATTGAACCTTCATGACATTCTCGAATTCTCGAACCTACCAACAGGTTAGGTAATAATTCAAATATCATTTCAAGTAACTCAATAACTTTACAATTGTTCCATGTCTAGGTAGCTTAGTTGCTAGCGTTGGGGGTTTCGGATTCCGATGCGAAAGGTCCTGGTATCGAATACCATTGGGGACTGCTTTTTTTCTGTCGTATTTTGTTTAACATACCCATATGCAATTGTTCAAAGCCTCAATGGACAGTAGCTCAGAGATAATTCCTTTCTTCCCTGGATAAATTCATCACCCTGAATAACTCTCATTACTGAATTATTCCAATTGAGTGTTGAGACTCAATGTTGAGTGAAATATAACAAAAAAGCAGGTCTCTATGGGATTCGATAGCGAGCCACTCCGGACCACTATCCGAAATCGTCTACGCTAGCCACTCAGCTACCTGGACATATGAATTTTGTAATGTTGTCGAGATACTTGAAGAAGAAATTATAAATAAAACTCGACCTGTCGATTGCTCTGCTACCCTGGTAGGAATACTGGACTGTTGACCAATTTGCTCGAAAACTTTTGTTCGTGAGAAATTGACTTAAGTACCAGGGAAACAGAATACCTCAACAGGTATTCCACCTTACACAAATGAATTCAAATAATCTTTCAAACCTCAGCTCTCCTACCAGAGGAGCAGAATATACCAACAGGTTAGGTACAAATTCAAATATCTCCTCAAGTATCGCAATAACTTTGCATTTGTTCCATGTCTAGGTAGCTTAGTTGCTAGCGTTGGTGGATTTGGATCACGATGCGAAAGGTCCTGGTATCGAATACCATTGGGGACTGCTTTTTTTCTGTCGTATTTTGTTCAACATACCCATATGCAATTGTCCAAATCCTCAATGGACAGTAGCTCAGAGATAATTCCTTTCTTCCCTGGATAAATTTATCACCCTGTAATAACTCTCATTACTGAATTATTCTTATTAAATGTTGGGTGAAATATAACAAAAAAGCAGCTCTGTATGGGTTTCGATAGCGAGCCTCTCCGGACCATTATCCGAAATCGTCTACACTAGCCACTCGGCTACGTGGACATATGAATTTTGCAAAGTTGTCGAGATACTTGTAGAAGATATTATGAATAAAACTCGACCTGTCGATTGCTCTGCTACCCTGGTAGGAATACTGGACTGTTGACCAATTTGCTCGAAAACTTTTGTTCGTGGAAAATTGACTCAAGTACCAGGGAAACAGAATACCTCAACAGGTATTCCACCTGACACAAATGAATTCAAATAATTTTTCAAACCTCCGCTCTCCTACCAGAGGAGCAGAATATACCAACAGGTTAGGTACAAATTCAAATATCTCCTCAAGTATCTCAATAACTTTGCAAATGTTCCATGTCTAGGTAGCTTAGTTGCTAGCGTTGGTGGATCCGGATCACGATGCGAAAGATCCTGGTATCGAATACCATTGCGGACTACTTTTTTTCTGTCATATTTTGTTCAATATACTCATATGCAATGGTACGAATCCTCAATGGACATTAGCTCAGAGATTATTCCTCTCTTCGCTGGATAAATTAATCACACTGTAATAACTCTCATTACTGAATTGTTACTGAATAGTAATTGTTGAGTGAAATATGACAAAAAAGCAGCTCTGTATGGGTTTCGAAAGCGAGCCTCTCCGGACCATTATCCGAAATCGTCTACACTAGCCACTCGGCAACCTGGACATATGAAATTTGCAAAGTTGTCGAGATACTTGACGAAGATATTATGAATAAAACTCGACCTGTCGATTGCTCTGCTACCCTGGTAGGAATATTGGACTGTTGACCAATTTGCTCGAAAACTTTTGTTCGTGGAAAATTGACTCAAGTACCAGGGAAACAGAATACCTCAACAGGTATTCCACCTGACACAAATGAATTCAAATAATCTTTCAAACCTCAGCTCTCCTACCAGAGGAGCAGAATATACCAACAGGTTAGGTAATAATTCAAATATCTTTTCAAGTATCCCAATAACTTTGCAAATGTTCCATGTCCAGGTAGCTTAGTTGCTAGCGTTGGTGGATATGGATCACGATGCGAAAGGTCCTGGTATCGAATACCATTGCGGACTACTTTTTTTCTGTCATATTTTGTTCAATATACCCATATCCCCTCATATACCCTCGTGTTGCTTGTCTTTCAGTCACTGTGCGAATGACACGCTAGATTATCAACAGAGAGTAGTGTCGACGTATCTGTTAAAATTTACTTTTTTTCATTTATAATTTTGTTTCATCTCTGATTTTGATACCGTTGATTATGTTCTCTTTCTTCTATTGTAAAAATATCTTTGAAAATGAAAAATTATATTTTCAGTAGAAGTAGCTTTGATAAAAAGCTTTTTTTTATCTATTCATTATTGTGTTCATTCATATGTATATATATATATATATATATATATATATATATATATATATATATGTACATGAATATATCACGTGTAAGCCCTATATTCCATTTTTAATTTTCTTTTTCACATCTTCGTATCACAAATAATAATTAATTGTATTGCCATTCTATACTGACTGGTATAACATAAAGTGTCTGAATAATAAATATCTGTTGTAGTTTGTACAATCTAATTTCTCTCACTTATCCTGCTTCTTTCCTGCTCATTATTATTAATAAGTATGTTTGTACAATTGTAGTTGGTAGACGGCTTTCTTCGAACACAAATAAAGTACATACTTATTTGTTTTTAAACTGGTGATAATGAAAACTGTGCAACTGTTTATATAGGCTGGGATGGCCATTCGAAAAGAGGGAAATCCGGACAATGCTAATTGAAGTTCGAAGTCAAAATCATTCCACGCCTAATTATATGGGGAGGTATGAGGGTTAGTATATGAATCACATTAGGTTTGTAATTGATATTTATTGTACTGTCATATGAGGAACAAAAACATCATCTATGATTCAGCTCATGGGTGAAATATAATATGACATTTATTTTTAAACAATTATAATACATTTATTTAATGTTAATCAAATTTCACTGTACAGGATTGAAGGATTGGTAAAGAAAATATATATACATTGTACATATGGTAGACGTATAGGGTGACCACATTCATGAAAGGAGAATTCTTGGTAATGCTAAGAAGTTTTGCAGCCTCTACAAGCATTGTTTTTTTGTAAATTATCGATGAACAAACTTTCGTGTCCTAATGATTATGTATACCTAAATACTCGCTCACACTATACGGACACTGGTAAATTGCAAGGTGGTTACTAATTACAACGTGGAGATGATGAGATGGAGAAATCGCGTTTGTTAAGTGCAAGGCTTGCAATAGTTGGACTTTGGACGGGATAGATTCCCAAAGAAAGCCTGAGTTACGCCATGGATCAAAAAGCAACAATTGTACCAACGACCTGACATTCTACGAAATAACTTGTAGGCTATAGTGTCAATAGCAGTTTTTTAAATTGAAAATTAAAAATTATATGATAGGACGAATTCTAATGTATGAACAATACCCAGTTATTTACATTTCTTCCAATTTGATAAAACCGTGACATTTGCTGGTCGCCGGGACAGGAAGTTCGAAAGAAGGACAATTCCGGAAAAAGCGGGACTTCTGATCACCCTCGGTAGCCGTCACCCATTCATCCATCTCCCTCTCATTATCAAGCAAAATTTGAGGTGTGTGATGTGTGATGTCAATCACTTGGGTTCCTGCCAAGAATTTCATCTCCAACGTGGCTAGCCGAGTATATGGTATATTTTACAATGGAAACTATATAACATTTTCAAAATGTTGTTTGTTTAATGTCCACTGTGAATCGCCTCTCAGCATCTATAGAAGAAGGAAGACAGTTTTATCTCACAATAATTTGAAATACATGTACAATAAAAATATGTATCAATTTATTCATATTTGATTGGATTCAATAAGGCACTGTAATAATGACCAAGATCTATTGGTGTCAGTGAGTGATTAGTCAGATGGCTGGAGGATGATTGTTGTGTTTTGGGTATGAGAAGGAAACAGTCGTGGTATTATTGAATTGAGAGGTAAGGAACCATCCCGGCGTTCACTTTTGACTATATTTGGGAAACCCAATTTTTTAAATAAATGTCCATATAAACTTACACAGTATTGCTATGACTGGTGGGCCTACATAGATAATCACTAGTACTGATTAAACTAATACCTTAGATACGAAAAATACTTATAATTGCCTACCATGTCGAAAAATTTCAATTGCATCTGTTAATGTATTCAGACATAAATTGAGGTGTTCAGATCTTTGGGATGTTTGATGTGTTGAAATGTTATTTGAGATGTTCACATTTTTTTGTGCCAAAGAATAATTTAAATGTAGCGTTTGAAAGTTACCAACCTTAATCTACACAGTGATGAACAAGTTCTAGGGTTTTTCTTCCGTTGTCGCCAATGGATTGGGAATAGATGCCGGAACTTCAGGGGCTGGATATTGTACTATAATCTTCTGGGTTTGTTCCATTAATTCAACTTCGACTTCGTCATCAAATATTTTCAGATGTTTAACGTAGAACCAAACGCCAACATCGAATAAAGTGCCGATGGTGACGAAACCTGTAAAATAAATGGCACCGTGAGACTGTGCGGTCCCAATGTGGGTGTTGGGTATGTTGAGCTTGTGGGGTACATCGAGAGTACTTCTTACCAGCTGCTGTGAAGTTTAATAAATATCTGAGTGTTTCGCCATTATATAGCCAGCAGTTCCCAGTTCCCATACATGTTTTACCCCAAACAAGGCAGGTCTTATCTGAAACAAAACATGCAAGCAATAATAAATGTGAAAATGCCATTCAATGTTAATGATTAATGTACTGGTTAAAAAAATAGTAATTACCTAGAATGTACCCAAACAGAATTGGAGATGGTATGAAGGCACATAGAGACATCATAGTTAAACCAAAGCCCATTGCGACCGGTTTATCCTTCTCTTCAACACACCTTGAAAGAAAAACACAACTATTGTAGTGAGTCAACTTTCTGCGAATCGGATCAACAGTAACTGTTGTTGCGATTCAGCTTGATCCTTCTCGTAAGACCGAAATCACAACAGCAGTTTTAAAGGCTAGAAACAACTGAAACATTAACCAATGTCCATTGAAGATATTTGATGAATGTAATGTTTTTCTGTTCAGAGTTGTTATTGATACCTATATAGTACCACAGTTCTGAATATCGGAATTGTAATACTTGTACTGATTGTTTTCTCTCATCTCATAATTGTTTAGTACATTTTCATTGCAATTTACGAATTTTATGTTCAAACGTATTCATTGTTTTCTCGTATATGAAATATTTTTGATCCTTCGAAAATAATAGGTGGTGATCTTTCCACCGTACCTGCACCATAAATGCATATTCACATATGCTATTTTCACAGTATATTGTTTATATCGTTCAAGTATCGGTCATTCAAATATGTTTTACATCTATTTTTTTTCAGATTCTTAAGGACATTTTGGGATGTTTCTTAAAGTACATTACATTCCGGTAACTGGATATCAATGAATAATGACGATATTTATTTCCCTGATTTTAGAGAAACCCATAAATCATGATCTCAATTTCAGAAATTTGAAATTAATTTTCTTATCCTCCAGAGACCAAGAGTCAAGACGTAGCATCACCGATTCTACATAGAAACATAAACAGAAACGACTCGAAAAAACAGCCGGGTTCTGGAGGACAGATAAATTAATTAAAATTTCTATAATTGAGATGATGATTTTAATTTTATCTTATATCGAGGAAATAAATGAAATCATTATTTTTCGGAATCTAGTCTCAGGGTTGTGATGTCCTTTAATTTGAATATTTGTTTCTATACATTTGGTTCGTGTGAGTAAAGAGATTCAAGTTTACCTGACGGACACTAGGAAGTTGGAGGCTCGGCCCGTGGCCCCACTGAACTTCAGGAGGCATACCACGGACAGGAACATGTAGAACTGGGTGCTGCAGTCGATGGGACAGGAGCCTGGAGTAGCGAACCCTCCCGCCCAACCACCCTCCGTGTTGTTGCCGCTGGGAGTCAGAGACGGCGTTTCGCTGATGCAACTGCAGTTGACGAAAACCTGAGAACAAATCATCTTGATTATTAACAGTCTGAATCTGGTAATTGAAATTATTAAGGAAGAATAATATGAGGTTGAAAACAGCAGAAGTTTTTTAATTTGAATCTTTTAATAATTGGAATTCTGGGTAATGTTTCTGAAAAATAAGTCTTGAAAATAACGGGAACGATAATAATAAAAATGAACTGTTTTGTGTAAAAATTTGATTTCATGGAAAAATTGTTCATTTTGAAAATTGAAGAGTTTAGAGCCAGAATAACATAGGCCTACTCTTGATGCATTTATAATTTTTTGCAAATTATGAAAACAATTTTCCAAGAGTTTATAAAGAAATTTTTAGCCAATTCATGAACTTTTTTTTTAGAACTATCCGAATTTTTCCAAATTACATTTTTCACTTCATTACTGGTTCTGTAAATTGGGAAAATAATTCGTTGTAACTTCTAAACATAATTGCATGATCGTCGCTATTTCAAAACTTTCCAATTAAATTTGAAAAACAAGTGTTTGTTTTTTTGACAAATTTTCCAGTATTTAAAATATTTTTCTTGAATTTCTCAGTTCTGTTGTTTCATATGTTTGAGTGAAGAAGTTAGAATTCAGTTCAGGTCTCTGTTTCAAAATGGAATTCATTTTGAAGATTACTAGACAAAGCAGCATATGCGTTGTAAGATGAGCGAGATATCTATATGAAGTCTAATCGAAAACTCTATACACCTTGACACATATCAGATATACTTTATAGACAACAGAAATGATCGAATCTAGAAAGCCGTGAAACTCAGCAACATTTTTCTGCTATTATTCTATCTATTCGATGAGTAAATAATATTTATTGAATTATTTTCACGCAACGGCTGGTCCAAATTGCATACAGATATGTGATTATATTCATCATTCATGTGTTTACATTTAATGAAATTTTGTTTTGAGAATTTTCATTTTTCAAATTTTCCCGCCCAGGTCAATCTTATACGTTTTTTTAGAAACTTTGTGATCGTGTTTCTCAAAAATTGTTTTATCGATTTGACCCAAACACTATTCAGTTCCAAATTGGATACGTTCAATGTTAGTGTACAGAATAAGTTTCATGTTGATCAGTTAAACAAACATTTTCTGCGACCTGTGCAGTGCTTACAAACAAACAAACAAACAAAATTACACAGACAATTGCTTCATAGCTTTGGGATGGAAGTCTCCACTATCGCTCATCTAATAAACTTGAGAATAAAGAAACGTTTCCAAGGGTAGATTTTACTCCTGAATGCAGCCCGCAGAACGTGAATCACGCCAGCATCAGTCGGGACGCAACCCCTAGAATAGCAGTCGCGCCAGCACTGACAGACTCGGCCCTTCCACTATAATAATAATTGTAGCCTAGACAAACGCAGCGTATGGGTTATACGATGAGCGAGATATCTATATAAAATATAATCGAAAACTCTACACACCTTAATTGATATAAAATTCACTTCATTTGGTTAATATCGAATCTAGGGAGCCGTGAATATATCTCTGCAACATTTGTCTGCTATTATTTCTATCTATTTGAGGAATAACAAATATTTATAACATAATTTTCTTCAAAACGGCTGGTCCGAATCTCATACAAATTCTTAATAATGTGTATTATTCATGTGTTCACGTTCAGTGATCATTTGAAGTAATTTGGAACGATTTTATTTTTCAAATTCTTCTTGCTCAGTCTATAATGTTATGGGGTTTTTCGAAACTTTGAGGTGGTATTTCTGAAAGATAGTTCAACCGATTCAACCCAAAAAATACACACATTCAAGTTGGGTGAGTATGCGTGTACAAAAAACGTTTCATACCGATTGGTAAAACCGTGCGACCTGTGCAGTGTTTACAACATAAAAAAAACAGAACGCTCCATAAGAGTGGGATGTAAGTCTTCGGTAACGCTCATGTATAATGATCTGAAAAATTCGCTGAGTACACTGGTCGTATTTTAAATTTAAAATCTCTCACACATGTAGATTTTTCTCAAAAGTTGTCCATTTCTACAGGCTAACATTTCACAGGCTAACGCGGGATGCGAGAATTTTTCTCCAAGTCTGTTTTTAAATGGGACTAAAATTGACCAATGGGAACGCTACGATTTGTGACGTCATGACTCAGTTGCTATGATATGATGAAGTAGCGTAATGCAAGCATATGAAGTTGTGGCGTAGTCGTAGCATATTTTGCTCATGTTTTGAGGGTCCAGAGTTCGACTCCCGACGCTGTTGCTTTATTTTAGCAAAATAACTATCAAATGTTGACTCCAGTGCAGGGTTATGGTTTGGTTTATTTTTGTTTCAAGTTTGGCCACAGAAACGAAAATATCTACACAAATGATGTGATTTTTAACTATTATTTTTAGTCCCCTTTGAAAACCGACTTGCAGAAAAATTCTCGCCCCCGGGATAGTTCCTACAATGCAGACCAAAACCGCTTCCTCCGCCCTTCCTTACAATAACTAAGAAACCTTAATCTCAACATCTTATTGACTCATCCGACTCCAATGGATCTTGGTTATCATTACAGTGCGTCGTTGAATCCAATATAAATGAATTGTTATATATTAACCTTTGTGTTATTGGAGAGAGTTTGCTCTTGGGTACAGCCGGCGTGGCAGGCCGATATGTACGTGGTGACGCCGTCCTGTGAACACACCGGCGAGTACTTGACGTAGTCACAGCCACAGTTCTTGTTGCAGGACAGCTGTGTGGCTAATCTGGTCATAAACAACAACAACAACATCGACACTTGATACAAAGTCATTGTTACCCCAATTGAGGCAATGGATGAAAGGTAGGATCGTTCGAGAGGGGCACCACAAGAACGATCTTAGCACCCTAAATAATATAATACAAAATATATATTCATGATACACATTTTATATGTTCAGGACGTTCAGGATGTTCAGAAACTTCGAGACTGCCAAATAGGTGTAGACCCCCTACATCAAACGATGCGTTAATTAGAACATTGAGAATCAGAATTCAAAATTCAAAAAAAAATGTTTATATATATATATATATATATATATATATATATATATATATACACATACACATATATATGTATATACACATATATATATATATATATATATATATATATATATATATATAAATATATATATATATATATATATATATATATATATATATATATATTTATGTATATTATATTCATATGTGTTGTGAATTTAATTGGGGAAGAGTGGTTGCGTAATAATTCAACTCGAATATTCAACATCGTACTGAATATCGTCATCTATTTTATTACTTTAATTCAGTGAAAAAATTGTTTGTTCAGTAAAATCTGTAACAATCAGTAACAACGCCAAAATCGGTAAAATTTGGGAAGCGACCAACTTGGGTTAACATGCTCACAGAAGGACACAAAAATAATAAAAGGGCCTAAAATTAGCTTAACTTGGTCCAACTATAGCCTTGAGTAACAACAGGTGATGTCTACTTACTCTCCCGTAGCCAACACTGAGCCGTGGTTATTATTCGCAGGGCAACCCAAGTACGCGTACGATATCATGCCTGCTACTGATAAGGCCCCGACGAACACATTCCACAGGGCTAGATGACGCGCCCGAGGCCGGCACTTAGTTATGACTAGACCACTTAGAAGAATGCCGATAGCAGAGAATATCAGTCCCACGGTGCCTGGAACAAGTAGCAGATATTACTCAGTTTTCACTTTCAGATTAATTCCAGAATTGTCACTAAACTCTTAATCAGAGAACGGAACAGTGGTCGCCCTTTCCGGGACTCCCTCCGGGACTTTCAATCAAAACCAGAATAATCCCGACTAATTCGGAATGGATGGTCCTGTAGCCGTGCGCAGAACTTTTCAATGGATAGGGCCAATTTCGGAAAATATAAAATACCGGTAAATCTTTTAATAACGTTATTTTGAAACGAAAAATACACGTGGTTTAGGTTTAATCCCATTGTTACCCCAATATGCCAACTTTAATAGTGGATACATAAACACAAATGTGGGCTGTAAACATGATAATATACATTTGCGTTCAAATACTAGAATACTAATGATTAAAATAATTGCTATATTTAATATTCATTGCTACAGCCTCACCGGAAATAAAGTCAATAACGTACACAATTACGAGGCAATAACGGAGAAGGCTACCATATTGCCCCGCAGGTTATTTTTGAAAATGTCACGGCATTCAAGAGTTTTTTTTTAATGCTGCTTAACGATCCCACCCACAGCTAGGTTATACGGAGGTACGAATGAGCGGGTGATAATGAAACGATGAAGTGATGATAGGTGAAAGGACATTCACAAAAACCCATGCCTTATGCAGGACTCGAACCCACGCCCAACGGTGGCTTCAGTTACCATCGCTAGCGATAATTGCCTTAGCCACTGGGGCGGCTGCATTCAAAAGTGAATTGATAGGTTTTTGAATATGACGTTAGTACAAGTAATGCTATATTCTGTGACAATTGTCAGACATAATTGAGGATATAGTATTGAGTGTACCCTTCGTTGTGGTGCACTAGGCAAACGCGGAATGTGCGTTGTAAGATGAGCGAAACTCTACACACCTTGATCATATAAAATGAACTTTATCCGATGCCAATGAATCTAGGAAACCGTGAATTTAACAATGCAATATTTTTCCACTAATATTTCTATCTTTTCTATAAATAAAAAACATGTAGGCCTATTAAATTATTTTCTTCGAAACGGCTGGTCCGAATTACACGTCAATTTTTATTAATGTGTATTATTTCTGTGTTCACATTTGAGGGAAATTTGAATTACATTGGAGAGATTTTATTTTTCAATTTTTTCCGCCCAGCCTAATCTTGTGGGTTTTTTAGAAACTTTGAAATGATGTTTCTCAAAAATGGTTTAACCGATTTGACCCCAAAACTATACAGTTCTAAGTTGGATGAGTTTGCGAATAAAAAAAAGTTTCATGCCGATCAGTCCAACCGTGCGACCTGTGTAGTGCGCACAAACAAACAAACAAACAAACAAAACACACAGACAAAGCTCCGTAAGAGTGGGATGGAAACTCTTCGCTAACGCTCATCGAATCAGGCACACCTATTGATGGTCCCAGGTGTTACTGACCTGTGATGAGACTTGACAGCGAGGCGCTCTGCCTGTACTGAGTTTCAATGTATTTCGGCATGAATATCCAATAGGGCATGTAGCCCATGAAATAGAACACCGAGGCCAAGTTGTTGCAGATCAACGTGGGGTTGACAAGGAGTCGTTTAAACGTCACTACCATATCTGAAACAACACACAATCGTTAATAGTGCATGGGAGACGATTTAGAGAAATAACAGTTCTTTGATTATAGCTTTTGAACGGTATGAGATATTGAATTTCTAATACGAAGGAACCACAGATATTTTCAATGCCCGATATACGTGAAAACTATTTTACTTATATCGCATAATTTACACATGAATACAGCTTGAAAACACATTTTTTAGCCCTTGACAATTATTTGATATGAGATAAATAGTTAGAACTTGGGCCTATACCATCTTGAAAGTATTGAAAATATAGGTTACTCCCGTATTTGAATGTTGATATTTATTACCGTTCCGATGTTATCACCATAAATTTGATATTTCAGGGTGTGGCAGGGGTCGACAATAGCACCTATACTTTTTAACATGTTCACAAATGATCTATCAAATACTGCAAACATAGAAATATAACTACATTTGCTGACGATAACACACACAAAATATCTGAGGTAAAAACAGGAATGCAAAATGCTTGCACATCAGGAATCTCACAAATGACAGTAGATCATTTTGAATAAGATCCGAAACTCGAAGAACACGAAAAAACAATTCTCTTCAAATTTAACAATCGAAATTTTGACCTCATTTTGATCTTAAACGGACAAAGTATTTTAGCCAGTGATTATAGGCCTACTATTTATTTGGTATTACAATAGATTCTGGCCTTGAGTGGGATGTGCATAGGCCCTATCAATGTACGTACAGCGAAGAGAATAGCCTCCGGTTGTATTTAGTCAGGAGAATAATGAAATTATGTAATTTTAGTAAAGCAAAATTAGTATATTATTCACACAACAATTCTAGTTTGACTACGGTATCATCGTATGAGGTCTTTCTGCCAGGTCCAAATAACTTTTCGTCGTACAGAAGAAAGTAATTTGCTGCTTAGCGCAAGCAAGTTTAGATCCTTGCGATCCTTTTTGATCCTTGGAGTGTATTTTAAAGATTCACGTAGACCATTATTCATTAAATTTGAAACGTCATCTTCACCTCATATGTTTTACACATATTCGCAATCATTATATAATGGATGTAACAGAAAGTGAAAATTTGAGGTTAGAGGCCAATGAGGATTGTTTATTGATTTTTATTGACATAGCCACAATACTAGGCATCATTCAATTCTTCGAATGAATCATGAGTGTGAATATAATAATGGACTATTATTTAGGGGTGTCATACTTTTTAATATTCTGCCGGGATCAATACAATCTATAGAAATCACAAATGATTTCAAAAGTGAGCTGAGAAGATTTTTAATAAATCAATGCTTCTATACAGTAGGAGATTTAATTACTATAATAATTTCTAGTTACTCTTACAAATCAATAGGGCATACTGATACAACCCTTTTAAATTGCTGTTACAATTGTGTCTGTTTGTATATTTCTAATCGTATTTTATGTAATGATATTTGTAATCTCTGACATGTCCAATATCTGTTTTCAGATCAATTAAGGATACAATGAAGACATTCTATTCTATTCTAATTTATTGATTTTTGAGTTACAAGAATTCATACTTTACAATGAGCGACAATTATCTATTTCAACTCTTTGCTATGCGCATCAAATGTTGTGTCTCCCCGAATGTTACTGTAACCTATGTTCCCGACCACCATTGGGCCTAGCCAATGTCTCACCAGTTTCACACGGTACAGCATGGGAACAGTGAGACCGTTCATATTTCCCAGCAGACTTCCAGTTGTAAGAGATAAAGGTACCGAGCGACCGTCCCCTCATCTCATACCACTAGCACACGAGTGGTTCAAGCCTTCATCTCTCGTGTGTAACGTGTATCCCCGATAGATGAAGGTTCCGAACGACCGTTCCCTCATCTCATACCATTATCACACAGGTGGTTCAAGCCTTCATCTCTCGTGTGTAACGTGTATCCCCGATAGATGAAGGTTCCGAGCGACCGTTCCCTCATCTCATACCACAAGCACACGAGTGGTTGAAGCCTTCATCTCCCGTGTGTAACTTGTATCCACGATAGATGAAGGTTCCGAACGACCGTCCTCCCTATCTCATACCAAAAGCGCGCAAATGATTCCGGCCTTCTATTTGTACGAATACAAGTATTATTCCTCAAATGCTCGGCCGAGAAGCAAATCTTATCACTTGACTCACTTACTGAGTATTATGTCTCGAATTAGAGCTACTTCGAAACATTTTTAATTCAATTTCTCTTCTGACAGAACTTGAAGAAATGTTTAATTTCACATGATGAAAATAAAATGTAGTTTTATGTAAGAAATATTCTCCTAATAATGCCATACTTATTGTCTTTCCTATTTGTAATCAATTTCTATACCTCGGCCAAAGTAAGTTATGTAACACCCGAAACGACCTGTATTTTGTCCAGAATTGGTTATCGATAACTGATAAGGAAGTGAGTTTGAAAGTTTGATAAACTCTTCAAGAAGAACGATGGTACAATTTAAGAGATGCAAAACATAATTACCGTACACTTGTAGGTGTTTCCAGAAAGTCAATCAAAAACCCCTGATTAAAGACCCTAGTCCTTGACATCAAGTTCCGTACAGACCCTGTTAACTAGTCCATAGATTAAACTGTAATTTGGAATATATATCACAGGAGAGTTCATAAATAATTTTCAAATTTTCCACTCTGAGTAGTGGACCTATTACGGAACTTCAGAAAATGCACCGATGTGTACTTTGAGAATCGTATACATCTAGTACCAGTAAAAGAAAGATGAATCAATGTTGGACACTTCGATTTCAAGACTTGTTCAAATTCAGCCTTGTTTCATTTGTTGGGCTGTACTTATGACTCAGGATTCGAGAATCAGGAATCAGGACTCATAACTCAGGACTAGAGACTCGAGACTCAGGACTCGAGACTCAGGACTTGCGACTCAGGACTTGGGACTTGGGAGTTACGACTCAGGACTCAGGACTCAGAAACTGGCTTTGGGATCCAGGAGTGTTGATTCGGAAATGCTGGGATTCAGATCAACGAATAGCACATTGTGCAGATATAAACTTACCTTTCATTGATGGTTTGTGTTCTGGTTCTGCTACTTTATCCTCGCTTTTCAGTTTCTCGGTCTCAATCATTTTCCGCACGGCAGCCCTTGGCAGTGTCTTGGGGAACAGAGCCATCAGCGAGGCAAAGAAGAACAGGGTCACTGCCATAACTATCCACCCTACACTCAAACAAACAATCTGGTCAGGATTATCCGGACCTCGGCGCGGCTGGGGGGCGCACTTCATCATATATAGGCCTCATATATACACGTATATAGGATAATATATAAACACACACACACATATATATAGGCCTATATATATATATATATATATATATCGTCACATGCAGCGTATAGTGGTTAACGCGCTCGCTCCATGTGATCCAGCAGTCGAGGGGTTTTCGGGCCCGGTTCGATCCCCGCCGCTGTCCATCTTTACAGGGGTTTTCGTGGTTTCCCTTTGTAGTCTAGGCTTATGCCCACAATTTAGGCCACGACCGTTTCCTCCCAACTATTCTTCCCATTACCCAAGAAACCTTCATGTCAACATCCCATCATCTCATTAATCATCCATCCGACGCCATTAGATCTTCGCTATCATAACAGTGCGTCGTTGAACCCAATATAAAAATGAATATATATATATATATATATATATATATATATATATATATATATATATATATGAATGAATATATATATATATATATAGGCCTATACATCGATTTTGAATATGGAGCTGGAACGATGAAATAAATATAACTCCAGTAACAGTGTTCAATTAGCGCCTACGAAAAAGTGAACTACAACTAGTGTTCTACTAATACGCAGTAGCTTTGAATATGGCACTTTTTCTGTTTATATCAAACTATGATTGTGATTATTGTTTGCTTAATGACCCCACCAACAGCTAGGTTATACGGGTGTACGAATGAGCAGGTGATTATGAAACTATGAAGTGATGATGAGTGAAAGGAGGTTTACAAAAACCATGCCTTACGCGGGATTCGAACTCACGCCCAACGGTTCGCTTCAGTGTCTGAAGCGTGCCTCAGCTGACTGAGCCTACGAGGGCGGCTATATCAAACTCAAAAAAAAAAAATAGAATTTGCGGGAAATGTTGAAGAGTGGACATAAATCGATTAATATTAATCGGTTTTATGGCCAAAATATTTATAAATATTCAATTTTTTAACGTCCAGTCCACTATGATATTACAATAAGTGTGATATTTCGGAGAGAGGGCCTTCTCCACAAGGTTTTCACAAACAACGAATATTGTACTTTATCGTAGGAATATTATTCCGATAAAATAAATGTATGGGAGTGGAATTTAGTTTCGAGTTTCTTCGAAGAGTTTCAATTATCAATTTGTGAGGTATCAATTGTGATAATTTAATACGTAAGCAGTAGGCTTGTATGGGACAAATATAAAACATCACCATTAATATGCTTTTGTATCCACGAAATAAGCAGATTGCGATCGAATGACCCTCTTATCTCTTATTATTAGTGAGCCGATGGTTCACTCAAACGAGCTTTGTAACTACTCAACTTGGTCGAGCTAAAAAAATTAAAAAAATTGATGGATTCTATTGAAAATTGTACTATTCAATGTAATATCAATAAGTATATATATTTCAGTGATATGTTAGCCAATGTGATATATATTGGAAATATACGTTCAAAAAGCATTCAAAGCTGCATTTTTAGTCATCAGATAATATATCAAGTATTCTCGTATACCGGTATATACGGGAGGGATGAAGAAGTGAAACATCCGTGCGCTAGTCGTGTGGGATTGGGGAGACGGTCGATCGGGATCTTCTTATTGCGTGGATACAAGCATTTGTCAAGAATTTCTTCAAAACTGTTCAATTTTAAAATGGCTACGCTGCTATCTCATCCCCACTTCTGTGTTGATAAGTGCAACTGTGTGACGTGCTAATACGTCTAAGCCAATGATGATCGTGTCTGTGGTTTCCCCTGAGCCAGCAGATGACCTGCCCACTTCCCCTACGGCGGAAAAGTGTCAAGCAGAAGACATCACCAAGCGTCCATCTTCAGTCTTTCTACTTGTGACTCTGAACATTCAACACGTCTTTCTCGAACGCTCCAATTCATCTTGTAAGTCTACATTTCTCTTTTCGAACTGATTTCAATTTTGTAGATAGTCATTTTGTATAGGAAATCGGTACCATTGTGTTACAGTATCAAATCACTTGAATTTGAACAAGGAATATAATTACTAGATGCCTTTTTAACATATATTTTTCAAAAGTTGAAGGAAATAGTCGTAACATTTTCTTATACCATGAATATACACTTTTTTATTCGCTGTAATTTGTTATATATAATTTATAAACTCAAGATTGCTTCTCAAAAATGCATTAAATGAAGGTTTTACTTTGTTTCAGTGAGAATGTGTGGAGTAGAAAATTCCTCAACAATATTCAAGTGTTTCATACTCAGCACTTTCACGATACCGATCACTTACAAGACCTATCCTACATCTCATTGATCACCAATATAGAAACAAACAAGCGTGAGTGTGAGCAGTACGTGTTGAATCAGAATCCTCCAAGTATTTGTGTTTTCGTGAACTGCGTTCGACCATTAATCTCGCTTTAGTGCTAGCAGGTGTTTTTGCATCAACTTATAGCCAGCTAGTCTAAAAAATAGAACATTGCAATGATCTACAATTGCTGAAAGTGTGAACAGTGTACATGAGTTTATCGGAAAAGTCCCAAGGTGACACGATTTGAGGACAGTGGTAGTCACGAGATTGTGCGAGATTTCGGATGTCGGTGAGCGCTAGCAGCGAGATTCTGCGAGATTCGACGAGATTCTGCGTGATTCTGAGAGATTCTGCGAGATTCTACTTTGGATCATGACAAGACGAGGCGGTAAGTCTAATATTTCCTGATATTTGATTTAATTTCAATTGATTTGTGTTTTTTTTGACTTGTAATGTGTAAACTGCTTTACCAACTGACGGTAACATCAACACCGCTCGGTGAAGAAAGCAAACGAAAAGGACAACCACCCACCATAGGCATGGTTCATAAAACCGTCAACCTATCAACAAGAGTCAAGATGGTGGAGCGGATTATTTACATACTACAGTTATGCTCGTTCAGATATATTATAACCGATTATTTATCAATTGTTAATTATATTCAATTACCAATATTTCTTTTCATATTTACAATTCTACCCATTTATCTTCTTCTTTGACAATCTTAGTATCTGGTTTAACTCAAGTTCGTTTGTATTCTGACGGCGAGGGTGTTGAGGCATATGGAGACGGGGGGGTGTGAAAGTCGTCAAGCGGTGCGGTGCTTACCGAGCCACCATGCTCCCAGCCAGCGAGGGTCTGCCCTTGTTATCGTTGGCGTTAGGCTCGGGGAGATGTAGTACTTCAAGCAGAGAGACGCGAGCGCGTAGCCGATAGCAGGGCCGAGCATGCGAAGGAAGTACGAGAAACCTGGAACAAGAATTACAGACGTCGATGAGTCCAGTGAAAAGTTGTCCATTTTGAGTACACACCACTGATAATAATATTCTCCGAAGTGGCTATTAATTGGACCGGAAGTAGGTTTTACATTGGTTTTGGTTTAGATTAAATAAGTTTAGGATGTTTGTTTGGTTAGGTGAGTTAGTTTAGGTTAGTCTGGATAGATTGGTTTTTTCGGGTTAGTTGGCTGAGCTCAACAATGACAACAACAACAACAACATCCTCATGTGGTGACAGACCAATGGTGCGATGAATGGCGGCTGCCAATATTCTCTCGTGTAGTATGATTATTTCACTATTTTTATTATTTTGTTCCAACTTGACGTCTTGGTTTCGCAACGGGCCGATCGAGGGAGGATTGATAATTGAAGCCGCTGTGCAAAGGAGCGTACGTAATAGCCGTCTATCGCTTTTGTGTTATATGTTGTAATACCAATGGCACTTCGAGGCTATCCGTAGCACGGAGGTACGTGCCTGCCTTGGGATGCAAGGGCCCCGTGTTTGAAGAATAACACGTGCAACTTTCTTATAGAAAGATAAATGAAAATGACTGTTCGTGCTTAGGCTATAATGTGTTCTGGACTTTTGGAAACTAATACTTTCATTCGCAGCTAGAAGGATGGTCACTGACAGCACAGTTCTGCTGTAAAAACTGATTGTTTTCAATTATAATAGTTTCGAGATAATTATTCATATTGATGGCAAGACCACCTCGAAGTATCAAAACAACTAAGAAGTGCCGCTTCAAAATGGTCTTACTAATTCGTTCTTAGCCTTGATTGGGACATGATGATTGTATATTAAGAATTTGATGCGAATTGAAAAATTGGAGAAAGAAAATCTATACATTCTTCCAGCACGGGTTATGGATCACGATGATTTTTTTAGCGACCGATATTGGAATTATTTGTCTATTCAATCTTTCGCCAATCGCACTCTTCCAGTATATCTTAGCTATATACAGTTGTTACGCATAATTCTACGCAGAAACTTCAAGGTTGAATAGCTGTTGCCATTGTGTGGTGTTTCCGGTTTCGCGGGAAAAGGCAAACCATTGAAAACTATGGCATGGTACATAGCGTAATTGAAAACTATAATATAGGGAGCTAGAGTGTTAGTCGGGTTTACATAGCAACCAGAAAAGTTGACGATAAACAAACTGTCATCATAGTTGTGATTGGAAAACACAATTTAGGAGACAGTGTTGACCATTTATTTCAACAATGTGAGACATCATTTGAAAAAGGAGCCTATAGAACACAATAATGATACAAATCGAGATAAGCTGCTGAAGCATCTAGCTGATGTAAGCATAGTGGGTTCAAAAACGTGTTTCAGTTTTCCGGGTCTATAGATCGACTAGACTCGACCAGTCAATATATCGTAAATTTAAAGCATACACAACAGTGCTTTGATGAGCCGTCGGAGGAGGAGGAAGATCAATCCGAATTCATCTTTCACCGCTGGATTCGTGTACGTTCGCCAGATTCTAGTGTATCACAACTATATCTAGGGACCCTACATGAATCTTTGCGCTGAAATAAACCATCTGTACCAAACGAAGATCACAAGTCATCTGATGATCTGAATTCATCAGATCATCAACTGTGCTTTGATAAGCCATCAGAGAGGAAGGAAGATAAATCCGAATTCAACTTTCAACACTGGATTCCTGTACGTTGATCACTTCCTGTATATTTACAATCAGGTACTGGTACATTTACACGAATCTTAGCGTTGAAATAAACATACATGAACTAATCAAGAAAGTCAGCTGTACCGAACGAAGATTATACGAGTCATCTGACAATCTGAAATACTTATAAGTTGGAAGTTTAATCCAGTCTTTACTTAACTTACTTTGTATTGACATCGAGTGAGTTGGTGCTGACTGTTTTAGGCTGACTTATATGCTCTTCAGAACTTGCAGCGATCACAGAACTCTCATGCGTTGACGATTAGTTGTTGACAATGTAGGTTGACAATAGAGTTAACGAACACGATCATTTCATCAGTAATATAGGTAAGATTACTGGTGGGGCAGTTTACAGCAAGGTGGATTGCAGACTAACGCAGCACTGAATATATATATATATATATATATATATATATATATATATATATATATATATATATATATATATATATGAATATATATTCATAAGTCCGGTCATATGGTGTATACATGATTATAATTTTAACTGGATAGTACAATAACCATAGATGTATAACAATCTTCGAAAATTATTCACAATGTTGGATGAGTTGATTCAAAAATTTGAAAAGTAGAATTATGAATCACGTATACATATATATACTGGCCAATCATAGCAGTTGATTACAGGTGAGGGTGGACAAGTAACCTGAATCCCTAATTTGATATAGTCCTGTGAAGCTGACTTTGTTTTGACTTCGAGTGAGTTTTTTGGGACTGTGTCATGATTACGGATTATGTTCAACAGAACTTCAGTATATCACTAAATATCTCATCGGTGGTCAAATATTAGAGTAGTATTTTGGGTATCCTTCAGTCAGCAACTCAGAATACACTCCATTACAAATTTCACAAGAACAAAATAAACGGGGCGTATGAAAGATTTGTATGAATAGTCATACGGTTATTTTGTCTATAGGCCTATATATATGATATATATATATATATATGCACATATATATATATATATATATATATATATATATATATATATATATATATATATATATATATGTGTATGTGTGTGTGTGTGTGTGTGTGTGTGTGATAAGGATGAAATATCCAGATAATAGGTCTATTAGATTCTCCATCAAACCACAGGATGCAACTGAGATGTCGTTCGTGCTCTTTCGCCAGTAAATACTTAGGGGAATATTTTACGTGTAATTTACGTTCAACCAACTGGAAAATGTATATCTATCTGAGAACAGACGTCGCTTACATCACAGACAAAGAATGTAATTTAGAAATATCAAGATGCCATATGGACCCCTATTCCTGAGATAAATGAGATGTGAGAAAATAAAAATGAATGAGAAAAAGAGTATCTCACATAAAATATGAGATGAAATATGTTATTATTATATGAGATAGTTTTCTGAGATGAATGAGATGTGAGAAAAATAAAAATGAGTGAGAAAACGAGTATCTCACATAGAATATGAGATGAAATATGTCATTATTATACGAGATAGTTTTCTCACTGATTTTTCTCACATCTCATTTATCTCAGGAATAGGGGTCATGAAGGAAGTCGCTCATTTTCTTCTGCCACAACTGCGTCGACATATTACGGCACTTCCACCAATATCAAGCTTTTCATAATAATGTTAAGTATTATTGGATGCTCAAAAGTAATTACAACATCAGGGCTAAATTTGAATGAATAATGATGCTGCTTTCTTTCCAAATTTTAAATATAACTACAAATCATCTACTCAATTCCAGAAGTTAAAAGTAATATAATTATTCTCTATAGAGATCCAGAGTCATGACGTAGACAGTACATGATTCTTTATCGAAACCTGAAAGGGTAGTGTCTACGTCACGACTCAGAAATAAGGTCCCGGAGCACCAATAAATCAATTACAACTTCTGAAATTAAGATTGTGATTCCTAATTTCCTCTAAAAAATATTTTTAATAATCATTCATATTTAGCCCCAGGGTTGTGATGTCTTTGAGCGACCCAACCAACAGGTAGATTATTTGAGGATGAAATATCGGTTATATTCCCTGTTCCAACTAGAGTGGCGTTGAATAGCTGATGGTGCAAGATGGCCGAAGGGTTGACTCCAGTAGTGGGATCCAAAGGCTCACTGAGATGACTTCACTTAAGATCAGTGTTATTTATCCGCGCTTTTACCCGCGCTATCTATTTCTGTGATCATCTTACGCCACTCAATATCACTGCTTGCACTATATCGCTCAGTGCCGGCCGTGGAATTATTGTCCGCGCTTTTTGTCATGGCCTTGTTGCTGGCTACCGGTATGGAATGCTGTTTCATCGCACCGCAGTCACCCCTTCTCACGTCATGGGATGTCGACTGCTCTCGGTTTAGTTCATTAAATATAGGGACTGAAGATTCATATAAGAATCACTTTATTTCCTTTATTTATGTACGAAGCCAAGCGAAATCTTCGAGCCTGCGTTCTGGTCGCGTGCTGCACATCCCATGCGACTACGCCAGGACTACGACACAACGACAAATCACATAGCGGAGTGAGTTCTATTTCTTGTTAATAATTTTTCAACTGTAAATACATACAGGTATGTGATAGATGTTCACAGGTATGGGTTGTTTATTGGTCAACACAGGTTAACAACGAATGTATTCATAACATTGTTTTACTCGCTCTTCGAGGATCTTGAAAAATTTAAGACATCTTTCCAGCCTTCAACATTAATTTTGTTCATCTTATTTTTATTTCATACTTTCCTTTCTGTGGTTTATCATTTCATTGTTCCTACTTTTCTTTGTTGTCTTATTGAAATATTATGAGCTGCATTCATTCATTTTTTCCTTTTTTTTAAAACTCCATCATTATTATTTTCATTTCATTATAATTACAACTACTCCCAGATTTAATTAATTTATATTTTGTGTCTCGTTCCTTCTCGTTCCGCCGGACCTTTAATATTTTATATCGCTCATCTTGTAATGCACTGTGAACCATCAGACATTATGTGCAGATTCAAAAGATCAAAATATGGGTACTATTTAGAAGGCTTTCAATCGATCTTGAGAAACACACATGATTTTTCAATGCCTTGAAGTTTTATATTAATTCTTCTTTTTCATTTGTGTACTCTTAATATAAAGATGATATCACGGTGAACTGCTGGTTCTTCTACTTTTGGGCAATAATGTCAAAATGTCAAGATTGAATCTATTCGAAAAAAGGAAGTTAAACAAGGTAGACGCGTATTTTTATATTTTCGTGGAAAAACGTACTCGGTTCGCGGCTTTCTTAGATTTCTTGGTGGTTTGTATTCAATTTTCAAAGTTCAATCACCTTGAAACCTTTGAAAGCTGAGGATACTACGCTGCAATGATTTGAAATGAGCACTGAGGTAGCCAGAGGAAGTCCACGTGCCAGAAATACCAGTGATGGATTGGTATTGGGGAGCAAATGGTCAAGAGCCTGTCTTCAAACAAGTGATATAGAATATACAGTTAGCTATATGAAAATGTAAACTAGGGAAATATGGAGAGCGTCTTCACAACTGGGTCGGGCCCGCTGGAGATGAGGATCTGCTCGATCTCCGCTCAGCAAATAGACGGGGATGCTAGAGTGCCGTCTGTGCGCTGAGCGTGGAACTGAGCAGATCTTGCTAGACGTCGAGAACGTCTCTCATTCGAGCGCAACAAGAGAAGATAATATCGAATGATTGAGAAAGAAGGTTATCGACAGCTGCAGGCCTTTACAAGTGACTGCCATAACAAGTACATGGTGCATTCTCTTTTGGAACCAAATCCCTGGGTTAGTTTATCAGTTCAATTACCCGAGGTTTTGTTTCGAATAGATAATGTTTTGCCGTATCCACACAATGCAGCTTAGACGTGTTCTTCCTACCAAGACTGGCTAGCGAGACGACGAGTGTTCATTTTATATTTCCAATTCAAGTTTGGTGAAAACATTTGTGATTATTTCATTTTATTACACAAATAATTGCTTATATTATTCTCATTAGTATAGACTTCGGTATTCCTTTATATTGCAGATTAAATGTATGACCTATAATATAAGGGTTTCAATCATTTTGTACATTGTATGTATGATAATTGAATATATTTATATATATATATATATATATATATATATATATATATATATATATATATATATATATATATATATATATATTTATATATATTACTTTATGAGATTATAAAAGTAATTAATTAAAATATAATAATGGTATATTTAATTGTACATATATCATCTTGTACTTCTGTATTTCCTGAATGTTTGAGTACATCGTGTATTTAAAAAGCCACGGATTCCGCATGGTGCCTTAAATAGTACCAATGCGCCGCCCTGCCCAAATAATTTCAGTTGTGAAGACCCTAAGAGGATTTAGTGAAGACCACGCCCAATGGAGAGCAAGATCTGCTTGATCTTCTCTCAGCAAATAGACGGGGATGCTGGAGTGTCGTCTGTGCGCTGAGCGTGGAACTGAGCAGATCTTGCTAGACGTCGAGAACGTCTCTCCAGTCGTCTTTAATTCGACCGCAACAAGAGAAGATAATATCGAATGATTGAGAAGAAGAAGATCGTTCTAGGTGTCAGCTGCAGGCTTCTACAAGTGACTCTCATGAGTACACGGAACATTCTCTTTGGGAACCAATTCTCTGGGTTAGTTTGTTAGTTGAATTACCCGAGATTTTGTTTCTAATAGATAATGTTTTGCCGTATCCACACAATGCAACTTGGACGTGTCTCTCCTACCCTGACCGGTTCGCGAGACTACGAGTGTATCTTTCCACAAATCTCTGATGAAAACTTGCCGTGGAAAATACCCCTGAATAACTGCAGGGATGTATAGTTCTAAAACGAAAAGTACGGTGGCGGCGACTTGAAGTGGTCGATTAGCCTATATCAAAATGCATCTTGACAATAATATATAGATTTTACACGCATCTCAAAACGCAAAATCTACGCATATTTCATCGCTGATTTTATAACTGATAATCAAAGTACCGATGAATAACGTAAAAGTCATTTTTCTAAAGGAGCAACAGTATCAGGACCTACGCTTGGATGGGAAACTATAAGGAATGACCATGTAGGTGGACAAATATCGTCGCATCGCTCCTGCCGAAATGGTGGGCAACTCACTTCAGTGTTCCGTATTGACAAAACAGTGAAGCTACTGTATGGTTTCTTGGTATTTGTGAAACGAGTACGATTGTAGGACTCAGCATGTTTTCAAGGCCAGAGTGATACATGTTATCAAGAAATTCTCTTCCGTCATAAATAAACTCAGAGTTGATTTGTTAATAACTCATTGTTTGTTTTTGACAGAGAGCGTTTTCACATTCGTCAACCTGACTGCGTCTACATACGCCGTCTGTGCCATTTGTGTGCGTCTGTGCGTAAATATATATTATATAATATAATAATATATATATATGATATAGGCCTATATGATAAGATGATTCGAAACGTCGAGAGAATGTGACAAAGTGTAGGGTTTGGCCTACTCTGCCATATTTATAAATACATATATATATATATATATATATATATATATATATATATATATATATATATATATATATATATATATATATATATATATATATATACCCTTTCTTTCACTTTCTTTCAGTCACAATTTTATATTTAGATCCATCTAACCCAGAAGTTCTAATCAATTTCACACAAAACAATGAATCATAGGATTCGACCGGAATTGAATGAATTGTCTTGTTTTACGGCGCTTCAACAGCGAGGTTATTCGCGCCGATCAACCGGAATTTAAATACAAATTAGTCTTACCCATATTTTGTCGGTCACTATTTCAGTGCATTGTCTGCTGGTTTCAGTGCGTTTAATAACTTTGAATTTTCTCCAGGGTGCATTTTGATGTGGCTTCATCGAGTACTCACGTAACTGCAAGCGTAAATACGCACTCCGCGTACGTCGGTCAATGGAAAATTTTGCGTAGATTTACTTTTTTATCAAAATTTGAATTCCGAATGAAAAAGTGTGACTTGAATCAAGTGTATCTTTGCGCGCCCAACCACTAGATTTTTTTTGTGAGGGGGGAGGTATAGGGAGGGAGAAACCGCACTGGTACATCATGTTTTCTTGTATCTTTTATTCGAATAAAGCGAGCGGAAAATGGAAATAACGTTGTCTTATGAACATGTCGGATGTAATGAGAATGTCACTGTATTCTAGAGTTTGCGTCATCACATGTATCATTGTAGAGCTTGATCAAAAGTCGGTTTCTTTTCGTTCTGATACCTGTTGGATCCTACGCATTATCAACAGATGACCTGGTTCAGTCGGGTAGAAAAAGGATTTAATTCTGGTTGAAGCTCTACTTTATAAAAACTGTATTGGGATGAGTGTACGTTAGCATGAAGTTTTCACTAGTCGTCTAATAGTATCAGCTATTATTCTGCAACTGATCACGACCGTTGTCAATATCACAGTTTCAGTCTTCAATATATTTTCTATTTATATTGAGTGCAATGGCGTATGTCAGTGTTACCCATGACCTGTGACTATTGGCGCTATTCGCTCGAACGATGTCAATCAAAATTCTCTTTTTGAGATCCATTAGCGATGCGGTCTGAGGCAAAAGGGACCTTGATGGTGAGAAATGAGATTTCCGTTTTATGCACCCAGTTTGTTGAGCTTGTTTCTGCGATCATTTCACTCACAAAATTACGTTTCTATCTTAAAAATTGCCTTGGATACAATTTTATTTACGTTTATTATTCAAAAGTTCAAATTTTGAGAAAATCAGCTTTGAAAAAAAACATGATTACACTTCATGAGATTTTTATAAATTTGACTCTATTCTTGTTATTTGAGTTATCACAATAAAACAATGAACCTTTTTCCGGTCCGTCGGATAGCCACGTCGATTTAGTTGGTCCTGACTAGTTGGAATCCTGACTCGGCAGTTATCCTGCAAGTTCTTCATAGCTCGATAACCACAATTCCTTTGTAGCAAAACGTGTGTCTAAATCGTTTGGCAACAAAGTAATTTTGCTATTGAGTCTGTGAAATATTTCATCGTGTCAAGAATTGTGAGTTTCTTCGGAAGAGAGAATGAATTGTTCAGGCTTGGTGCTAGCTGTACTGAAATCGAGTTCCACGCCTGTTAGGAAGAAGAGCGCATGGAAGATTCGGTTACCTTAAATGTACGATGTCTTCCATTTTTCTAATTTTTTTCATTATAATGATGGTTTTATTTATGAATATTGACGTGAATTAATTCCAAAACTCGAAAAATATTATAAGATATGTCATCATTCCCTTAGTTAGTATTTTATGAAATAACATGATTATAGGTAACCTTCGTACGTGATTTACTTCTATGGTTGCTTTTTAACATACTAAACATTATAATCATTTTTGTCCTACTTACATAAATATGGTTCGATTGACTTGATATTTTATGAGGAAGGGATGGGGGGGGGGGAGCTTCCATAGTGTTCTGTTGAGGACTGGTCACACTCATATCACTGTTTTGATAACACGACTATAACAACTGCGAAAACGAATAAAGCCTGAAAACGTTTTACTGAAGATTTTGTTCCTAAAAAAAACACTGTTTCAATAAACTTATAATTTGAAAACGAATGAGAATATTCAAGCAACGATATAAGAAGTCTCAAAACGATATTTCAGCTACAGTTTACTGGGGAAAAAAGTTGAAATAAATGTATTTTGTTTGAGTAGCAAAACAAATTCTTTGTGGATAAAGTGATGTTCAATCACCATTGCTGCATCTTTTTTTTTAGTTTTAGCATTGTTCATATATTTGCCAAATTTGATGAATAAGAAATGATTATCAACATAATTGGATTTCTTAGGCGAGTCCCGCATAAATAGTTACGTACAACAAGTTTGGTTATTGTTTGCCTCTCGACCTCAAGTTATCTGGAATCAATTTCCGTCTCAAATTATTTCTTCAGGTCGCATAGTGTTTTGTGCGAGAAACTGTTTTAGGTACGTACTGCCATCAACTGCAAAATCGAAATTCTTTTCAATTTCATTTTCAAGCGGAATGAAATAGGATCAAGAGGAGCTGATGAATAGAGGCTGCAAACAAAGTGGCACCTCAATGTGTATCACACGAAATGTGGCTTGTTGTTTTTGTTGATTGTTTCAGTTTACCAGCTTCATATGGAACGCTTTGACTGGTTCGCATTCAATCTGTACGAAGATCAGTCTGGACCGGTCGCCAGGTACTTTAATACCGCACGTGACATTTGACCTGTGGGTATTGATGCACGTGGTGATTGGTCCAGACGAAGCGCGAAACCGAAACGAGCACTATACCGGCGATCGCCCTCTCAACTCGCGGCAAACCTGCTGACCGACGTTCGCATCGGGACTCTCATGGTGCTCATTGACTCCATACGAAGCATGGGATTGATCAACTGTACGAAAAATCAACTCTTCCAGAACTCGACTGACCTAAAAATCGATCGATTGTAGGCCTACTAAAAATCAACTGTACTAAAACCAACTGTTCTAAAAACCAACGACCAGAACTTCTATTTCTTGAGCAACCTGTGCAGAAGTAAAAGTGAGGGGTTGGCTCCTCCTCTTAACAAACTGTTATCTCCCATTAATTGTTTCATGGGTTTTTCAGTGATAGTTAGGGTTAGGTGAGTAAGATTTGTGTCAAATGAAATTTCTGAATGGGAGGAGCCAAACCTCCCACTCTAACTTCTATACAGGTTGCCCAAGCAGTAGAAGTTTAGGTCAGTTGGTTTTTAGTACAATTGATTTTCAGGACAGTTGATTTCAGGACAGTCGAGTTTCAGGACAAATGGATTTTGATACAGTTGGTTTCTTCTCAGTACGAAGCCGACTTCGTTGTCGATTCAGGATGGCGCGTTTTTGCACCGAAATTAATAGTTTTATTCAAAAAGTCTTGTTAGTGAACTAAATGTGGACTCCATGTCTCCGTTATGACCTCGCTCCCTTCAGGTCAGACGTGTTGACTGATCGTACGGCTGTTTATATAACACTTGGCATATCTATAGTAGAGCTCGGTACGCTCACATAACATTCTGGTCAGGTAATTTTTTATTTATCATGTATTCAAATTTGAGGAACTTCTATACATACGATTAAAATGGTGGTGAATATATCCGTATTTTCAAATTGATAAGTCTTGGAAGTTCAATTGGAACAATGAAACATAACTTAATCTTTTCACGCATTTATCATAGTTACTTATGGAGAATATATCACCGCCTTCGTGCATAAACGTGAGTAGATGCATGACAATAGCCTGGTGAAGTGTTGATAATGCAAAGTGTTTTTTGTTGACGGTACTGTACTAATCCTGACTCGGCAGTTGTTCTGAAAGTTATTCATTGGCTCGATAACCACAGTTCCTTGGATACGAAACGTAGATTTCAAACCGTTTGGTATCCCTGAAACTTGGAAGTCAAGTCTAATGAAAAGAATCACAACATTTCAAGAATGGCACTCAAGAATGGAAACAATAATTTGAAACGTCGGACTGGATTTTAACTGTGATCGACGACCATGCATGTTTTAAAATGAGCATACCAGATAGATTCTCTCATAAGTTGCGAACTAGTGTTACGTGTTTATGTTGGTTTACCTCCCGGACTGAATGAAGAAATCAGAAAGCTTGATACACCTTCAGAAATTCTCCTTATAGTCAATGGAATATTTGTATTTTATACTAATAAATGATTAAATTTACCTTGGGTACAGTCAACCAGGGGTAGACTGCATGGGATAAAAGGGCTCGGGCGGGGATTAAAAACATCAGCCCGCAGAGAGAAAAACAAGATGAAGAACTATGCTTTTTTGAACAATTGCATTGCCGAGCAGTAAAATAACATTCAAAAAATAAATCTTCAAGACGTGATTTCTGAAGATGCATAGTAATTAATGTAAATAATGTTGCAACCGCTGACACCAAATAAATTGTATCACATTTTCTAAATAATATTAAATTATAATATAATACCCAACCTGTCTACTCCCATCTCCCAATAGCTGCATAACTTTCTGAGGGCCCCAAACTGAGCTAAACATGGTGGGGTCAGGGCCAATCCGCCCCTATACACAGTCAACCACATTGGTCCACACTAGCATGGTTCAGTGGGCTGAAAAACACGCATAAAACAACTGCAATCTTACCTTTGGCATAAAAACGTTAAGCAAGCCTGGCTCATATTGCCGTGGCTTACGTCATATGCTACTCGATATTATACGCGAAGTTTCAGCTGGATTTTATCATTTCTATATAATTCAATCTAATGGAATACGTAGACATTACAATTCTTTCGAATAAATTATTCTGGAATGTGACCACGTTATCACAGGGCAAAATGCCAAGTTTAGTTATGTATTTTTTTATCTGAGAATATCTAGTTTCGTACAGGTTTTTCATAAAATTATAGAGGTTTCCATAGAATCTCATGGTGTAATTATCACTCGTGATATTATATTTCTTTAGGTAGACATATTATATATTCAAAGTGAGGTATTTCGAGATCTATTTTTTGAAAGCTTATGTTTTGACCGGAAAGGAATTATTACTATCGCTTGCGTCCCCATATCTGTTCCCATAATGGTATTCGATATGATTGTAGTTAACTTAAAATCTTACTCCATGCAGGCCTACTGAAGCAGCATAACCCAAATGTGAAACAAATTAAATATTCGGATCAAAATTCAGTGATAATGATTCTCGACTTGTCTTTACTATACCGTCGATTATTCCACGATAGCTATAATCCAAGTTTCCAAACGACCTAATATACATAGCCAGGTTTTGCGGGATAGTTTCATGATATCGTATTCCACAGTATTATATAAATTTTAATCAACATGTTTGCCCTTTGCTCTTAAAAAAATAATTCCTTCATGTACCAAAATCTAGTTTATACGTGAGGAATATGTTTCTGATTGAGGTTATAGTCCAGCCGTGACATGATTGAGCGATGTTTCTTACCTAATCTAAAAGTTTTAGAACATAAGTTATAAAAGCGTTTCCAAGTCATTAATTGTTAAACTGGAAACATATTTTAAGATTTTTTTTTATGAATTTGTGTTTGAGAAGCTACTCAGAATATAGTAGAACTTTGAATTGAACAATATGTTCAGTCCCTGCGCTTTATGAACCAAGCCATGTTACCTTTACTCATTCCGTTATTTATAGTTCCAACTTGAATCACTAATTAGTGGTAATGGTAAGACTCACTGCGGTGAGGAAAACAAGTTTCAAAGTTATCATCTGGCATTTCTGACCTTTGATGGACTGCTTAATTCGGAAGGCAGACACTATTCATCGGACAATCGGTTTACGTCACCTCATGTAGACGTTGTAGTTGTTCTTGTTGCATGCAGCCTAAACTAGCCAATCTAACTAACTTAATCTACCTACACTAGCCTAATCCAACCTAAACTAACTAACTTGAAAAAACATCCCGAACTGATTTAATCTATGCCAAATCCAATCTAAACCCCAGTTCCGTTCTGACGAAGAGCCACTTCGAATGCGGAGACGGAAGAATGTGTGATATAAACCAACAGCTTACCTTGTTAATTTCCTGAAAATAAATTTATACGGTACACCTTGAATGCACAGACACGAATAAAAATGTATGAAAGTAAATTCATTGTTTCTACTGTCTACTTATCGATTTCTACTTATCATGTTTTCCACATTGAAAATTGACAATAGCGATACAACAATTGATATATACAGAAAAATACATTTAAAATAAAATCCAAGCTAGATTAAAGAATAGGTGACCAAGAAATTCTGTTTGGCTTACTCACTGATTAGGGCTGGTGTTTTTGACTTCTTGATGTTATCGTCCATGTACGAAACTCCCAACGTGTAGTATAATGAACCACCGATACCGGCAATGAAGTTCGCCAAGAAGAGCAGTAACTGCGGAGCGTATCCACCTTCCTCCACTTCGCATTGCGGAGAGTCACCTAGGCCATTGCACAACATCTTCCGTTTCTCGAGATCTGCACACAGGTGTCAACCATTCATTATTTCATTATTCCATTACCAAATTTCATTTCATTTCATATTCCATTTCATTACCAAATATCAACCATTCATTATACAGGACAGATCACTTCATTAGGTTTATGCGATCAATTTGAGTTTAAAAGTGTTTAATCAGTAGTTAGGCCTATATCATCAGGAATTGTAGACTTGAACAATTGAATGTGAAACATATTTGCAATCAAAATAACAAAAACAATTTACAACTAAAATCTATTTCTAAATAAGAAATCATGAATTCCAAATATTTCGGCGATACACGTATATTCATGTCAATACTTTGAATTTTACTGATTCACCATAGACGAAAGATACACTACCAAGACATGTCACGCAATATTGAAATAAAACTGACCCCCACTTTTACCCTCACTTCTTCTCCACCACTCTCTTCTAGTCTCCACACCTGTAACATCTGTAGTACTAGCTTGCACACTGCTGTTAAGCTCTACATAAGTCATGCTGGATTTCGCTGCCACCGAGCAGTCACCAGGGAAGTTCTTCAGTGGCGAGCATAGGTACTAATTTCATTCTTATTTAGTCATAAGAGGGAACTGTCTTGGTAGTATATATTCCGTCCATAAATCATCGCCCGAACACAAAATAATTTTCATTTCTGTTTTATCTTTTGGTATTCTACCTTTCGGACTTCTTGATGTGAAATGAATTGTATTTTCATCATCATAACCTTCAAAGTTGCCATGGTTAGTTTCAATTCGGTTCAAAAACAAAATAATATTACTTACACAACATGACAAACCACAATCTAACTAATTATAGCTGCCCCTTTGTTTGTGTGTGGCTATGTGGGGTATGGGCGACGTGTGGCCTGCTGAGATCTTGAAAATCGCTGGACGGATCGGTGTAGGACAAACGCCATAATGGTCACCACATAATAGAGAGCATGATTGGGAGGGTCCTAAAAATCTGCGAAAAAGGCTCACATTCGGACCTTTTTCAGACCACCCGGAAATGTGTAATGTCGCAAGGCCAGGAAATCAACACCACGCCGACTGAGACTATAAACTTTTGACGTCGGCGAGTCATGTACAGCGATATAGACGGTGAGGGATTGGAGAAGGGGGTGGCGGGAAAGGGCTGAAACTATATATATTTGCGCGTAGGAAAGATGACACGTACGTTACGTAATACTCGTGACAACGATATACATGGGCGCTTGTATTTCGGGCAGCACTGTTTGGAGCACGATATACCGCCAGCAACGATTCGGCGGATCACCATCGGACAAATGTCAAATTGGTCGGCGCGGGAGGGCACGACAAGGGCTACCTAAAAACCCACATACAGAAATCCCTCTTGGTGCATCGGGGTGGGGTTTCGAACCGTGATGGCAACGGGAATCGCAAACTGCCTCAATGCACAGTAGCCCACGATATGAATGTAGATCTGTCATTCCGCGATACATCAGCGATATACCAACAGTGGATCGGCGAATCAGCGCGATGTGGCCGCGCTGCGTAGTGACTATTGCCAAACAACCACATACACACATAGAAACATTGTGATTCGCCCGGCAAATATACGCTGGGTACCCGCTGGTTATATATTTTTTATATTTCCAATAATTAGAATATCGAGTGAAACTTACAAATGGCATCGGAGGTAGTGTTCATAGCACCAAATTCCTTCGTTAGCATCAAAGCATCGTTTCCGGGTCCGTAGAGAATGTGGAGAAATCCCGTCATGATACAATTGAGGACAACTGTATAGAGTCCCAACGTGATCCATCGAGGCCGGTGGCCCCTGCCAGCATAGTAGCTGATCAGCATGCTGACCATTAGCTGACTGATGTCGTTGCCTACCGTTATGATGCCTGGAACAAGTAATAATGGTGATGAGCGTCACGACCGTTAGCTGACTGTGATGACGTTGCCTACCGTTATGGTGCCTGGAACAAGTAATAATGGTGATGAGCGTTCCGACCGTTAGCTGACTGTGATGACGTTGCCTACCGTTATGGTGCCTGGAACAATCGAGTAACGTACTTTCGAATGAATGTCGGGGTTTCACTGCGCTTATGACTTGATTATTCTGCTCCTGATTGATATTAGATTGAGTCAAGATTGCAGTACTATCGCAATATAAGGGCGACATAAGCAGGAACGTATGAGTTATTTAGGGGAAGATGGAGATAGCGGGAACTCTACATGTGCAGCAGTTCGGTCCTGTTCTGGATTCTCATACTGACCAATACGGCAAGCGTGATCTCTGACCTTAGCTCTGTCGGCATCTTTCACACTCTCAAAATGTTGGCATTTTTCTCATTGCTAGTTAATGTAAGTTGGCTTGTTGAATGTATACATTATTGACTGTGGGTTAGCACATATTTGGTCCAGTAATTGTTTTGAGAATTCAGTTCATTTTTTTCCGAGGTAAAAAAATGACAAGGTACAATTTCTAGATTGAATAATTGAATTGTTCATTTCTGAAAATGCAGAAACACAATTGTTAAAACTCAAAAACGCTTGTTATATATATATTTTAAAGTCTCTGGTAAATGACTATAATGATTGTACATTCTACAATCATTTAAGATTCTTGTATCTATCCATGAAAACAGAAAGTACCGGCACTGGTAGCACAGCGGTAACGCTTGCTCAATATGACCGGGAGGTGTGAGGGACAGATCTCAACTAGGTACAATACCCGCCACCTCCAAGCTTCACTGAGGTTTTTCGTGATTTTCTTCTGCAGTGTACGTGCCACGATTGTTCCTACTTCCTACAATATAGACCACGAATGTTCGAGTTCCACATAACACACATGGTTTTGTATACACATAGACATAGTTGCATGTATCACGCGGTAATTTGTATCCTGAAATAGCCTAGCTGTTGGTGGGGTCATTGAGCAAACAATAATCGTCTTCATTAAGATTATTGTCTGCTTAACGACCTCACCAACAGCTAGGTTAGTTGGGGTAGGAATGAGAAGGTTATAATGAAACCATGAAGTGGTAAGTGAAATGACGTTTACAAAGACCCCTGACTTATGTGAGACTCGTACCCACGCCCAAGTGTGACTTCAGTTTCCAAAGTGGTGGATCAGCTGACTGAGCTACGGAGGGCGGCTCGTCATCGTGAATACTAGTAATAAACGAGACAGTGATAGGGCGTGAGGTGCTCGTTCATGTTATATTGAAAAAAATGCAAAATGGAATTTGTTGCATAAGTCATAGCCATTTATGACACACTGGAACAATCGATCTTTCTCTTCTGTAATTTCAAGGTAACTGTGCGGAATGCCTGGAACTTGGCCGGTTATCGCTCGATACTCGATAACTTCACAGTAACTGCATTGTGAATGCTAAGTTATCATTCGCATGCTCGATGAAAGTTCGTTTACTGCTTTGGTGTAAAGCAAACCGTCATCCCATTAATCATTAATCCGACGCCAATAGAACGTAATTACCATTGCACTGTGTATGAAATAAGGAAATACCGAATGTGATAATATATCATTGAAATGATGCTAATAAACTTTAGACCCAAGCTAATAGGTGTATGTGCAAATTAAAATTCCGATAAAATCGTTGATGAATAAAATTAATCAAATAAGGTTAAAAAGGAAATAATTTTAATGAGAGAAGTGTCGAAATAGCGTGATAAAATAACCTTGTTCCGCCTTTTGTGAGGCGAAACAGTGGTAATCTCTCAGCATCAATACATTAGTAGCAAAGTGCATTATGACATAAGACGTGTTATATAACTTTGTAATGTAATAAGAACCGTTGCTATACCAAATAGATTGTAACATAACAGTCAGAGAAAATGGTCACGTTTACCTCAAGCAAGTCAAGGTATGACCCTGGAAATTGAAGTCAATTCGTGCCTGAGTTCGAGTTCTGCACAAGGCATTGGTTTTGAAAACATCATTCATCTTTCCAATCTCTCTTACCCCCCAAATATCCTAGCCGTCAGTGAAGTTTAGCCGTTCTGAAGTTTAGAAGTTTAGCCGTTCAGTTTAGCCGTCCTATCCTAGCCGTCAATGGGGATGTTGGTTAATCACCAAAAAGTAAACTAGCTAGTATGAATAAAAAACGAAAAACCTAGACTGATTAAGGACTTACGAGTAAATCAATAAGATTGATTAAATACACGATTAATCAAGTGCACACTCCAAGCGGTACATATGAAAATACTCAAAAAGAAACCCGTCCATCTGGAACCATAGTTTGACGCTAGATATTTCTTGAGCGTTTGAATATAATGTTAACTGAAATGAACACGTACAGTTCGAGAAGTAGCAATTAAGTTACAACACATTTGCAAAACTAAAACATGCTCACATAGTAAAAGTGTATTGATGATGACATTAGTAGCTCTTGAAATAGAAAATAATTTTTGGTAATAATCTAATAGCAATATACACAATTTCACGGTGTTCGTGAACCCGACTAATTCCCCCCTCCCCCTCCCCTATCCGTGTGACAATAAGATGATCAGCTGTTGCCGTCTTGCCCTTACGATTCTGTTATTCTATTTTCAGTGACAACGAGAGATCAAATAATATAGAGAAAAGATAAACCTATTCATGCTGCCCCAAGCTTTGTTTGAATGCCACAAATGTTATCATACCTTAACCAGTGTTATCATGCATATCATCATGTAGAGATTGAACCAAATTAGAAGTCAGTTTACTAATAATCATCTGATGCCTCTAAAGTTCTATGCAATACTACTAATTTGACAAGTTTAGCTAGGTAGAAAAAGGGCATTTACTTTTATTTCAAACTGTGCTTGTTGCCATGAGCGTTATCGTTCAGACGTGCCGAACAGACCAACAATCATACCGTCATAATTTGGCCCACCTAGGACTACAGCATCTACGATGGTTCCGCAACTTGGGACTTCTCCCATGTTCTCCCAGCTGAAGATACTACAGTATAGAACACTAATGCAAAACCAAGATGGACGACCAACTGAGCACTAATTTGCGGGGCATAAATACTTTCGGTTGTACATGATAGGTAAAGTTCAAATCTAAAGATATTTATATTACTGCCATCTACTAGTTTCATTTGATCACCATATGGTGTTTGTTTTTCCATTTATGTGAGAGATGTTCTACAAAGAAGAAGTAGAAATGGTGTGTAAGCCTATAGCCATGCACGTGCGATAGACGTTCGATATCGAACGTATATCGCTGTCTATAGGTCTGTGATGGTCTGAGTAGTCGATCTCAGTGGCTTAGATCGGTTTCATAGATCCAGAACAATGTCGCTCTCAGTTGCGTATCCATCGTAGATAGCTATAATCCTCGGTCCCACCAACAACATGCACAGTAACATACGGATTGATAGATGAATGGTAACGAGCGGGGATATTGTCATGATTGGCACACAATATCCACTTTAACTCCAATCATTTGATGACGTCTTGCGATCTCGATTAGTTACAACTGCCAATCAACTACCCTAACGTGTTTCGCAGTCTCTTCTTCGAACTGGATATTGTCATGTAGGTGTAAATAACAGACAATTGAAGGATTACACACAGTATTATTACCCACAATCCTTGTAATGTAGTGACCTTACTGAAATTAGCTGAAATTAAATTTTCATTGACAAAATAAACGTGATGGATGCTCAAGTTGAATACAATGTAGATATGATTATGTAGGCCCACAGCAACATATTGATGTGAACTTGTGAAAGTTTAATATACTTATTTCTACCAAAGAAGTAGGTCGTCTACCAACTGAATATCGGTAAAAAGTTTCGTGATTACATAATTCCGTTGCAACATTAAGGACGGAACGTTTTAGAGAGATGCGATTCCTCTGTTCAAATCTTTATCCAATGCAATTACTACAGCTATACAAATAATATATAGATATAATATATAGGACTACGATCTATTGGCGTCGGTTATACATGAAACAATCGGATGTTGAGATGAAATGTTATTTCATTTGTTGCTTTTGGATAGTTGGGAAGAGTCGGTCGTGGTCTACTGTTGAGAACTCAAGGAACCATCCCAGTATTGACCTGAACGACATATAGGGAAACCATGAATTAACACTGCCAGGATGGTCGAACATGGCTGGAATCGAACCCTGGTTTCCTGAATTAACGTTCATTGAGCTAGCCATTCCACCACTCGTCTCAGTATATATATATATATATATATATATATATATATATATATATATATATATATATATATATATATATATATATATATATATATTATATATACACACAAATATAAGGATTATTAATACGACGATTGATCGACGATTGTATAGAGTTTGTTATATGAGACGGTTGTTGACGTACCTGTGGTTCGACTGGGTATTTTGAACCTCTTCTCGAGAGTCGTGATGGTGCCATTGAAGTACGCGTAGCTGGCAGAGAAGATACAGCCCAGCAGCCCATACAGGAACACGTATGCCTTCTTGTTGGCAAACTTCTGCATCCAGGCGCCCCGGATGAACCAGATCCCACAGGTGGTGTCCTCAGTTAACGGGTGATCGTTGTACAAGTCCTCTAAAATGCGCAATTTCTCAGCAGGAGTGGAGCCAACCATGGTCTTCTTTTCCACGCCGTTAGTAGCCATACTTTTATTTTAAGAATTGTCGATCGTACGGCCAAGAAGTGAAAACGTAACTACCGTTTTTCAAATACTTATTCGACCGTTATAAAATATACGAATAAAATCAACTGGTTTAAAAATTTCGAATTCATGAAATAATGTTTAGATCAATTTGAATTCTGAATCTGAATCCGTTCAACTGGTTTTTGAAACAATGAAACATATCAGCATGTACCGGTATTAGGTTGTTCAGTTGATTTTTGGAATGATTGATCTGATTGTATGAACGAGCCAACGGTATTGTTCTGAGCAGATGTGGAGCTGAAACGCGACTGTCTGACGCGAGGCATCGACTGCTAAGACTATTTGCTTCTTCAAATGCTACCTTTGCACCTTCTAACAACCATCAAAACTCAGGCAAGAGAACATGCTATTTTCAAGTCATTGTTTAATTATTGTTGGATTCGTCTTGTTTATTCATCGGTATGCACTATCACGTTTATCAGCTCCGGTACTCTTCGTATTAACACCTAGAAAGGTAACAAGGAGAGCAATATAAATGGATGATATAACGGCCGCGAGGGCAGGGCCGTGCCAAGACATTTTGCGCCCCTAAGCCCAAAAATTATTGGTTCCTCCCCCCCTCACTATTCCTCCCCGCACTATTTACTTTTTAAACTATTTACCATCGAATACATAGTTTTCAATAAATGTGTTTTGAACGTTATTTTTAATACTATATCTTAGTTTGTTGACAACATATTATGATACACATGTTTACAATATTAAATACGATTATTTGTAATGCGAATACGACGTTATCTAATAATGTCGTTTCAAATTTCCTTGGGCAGGTGCCCCTTGAAAATTTTGGCACTCTCAAATATTTGGTGCCCTGGGCCCGGGTCTCGTGGGCCTGTGCCTCAATACGGCCCTGAGACGAGAGAGAGAGATGAAGAAAGAAAGAGAAAGAGAGAGAGAGAGAGAAAGAGAGCTTTTGAACAGCGTTGTGACTAGATGTTGTTACATTTATCTGGATGAAGAGGAGGATAAACATCTACTTATAGGATGGAAGATGAAAGATATAAGATGATTTATAAGATGAAAGGTGATTTTTGCATGCTCTTACTCGAGGCCGTCTGGAGCATTCGTAGCGTCATGGCAAGTGCCGTTTACAGAAATAAAAAACGTTGCCGTTTTTCCTAGATATCAACAAAACACTTGATGAGGTTTGGTATCGGAATAATTTTCTGGAAATATTATCTTTCGAAATTTAAAAATAATTACGTACATGTGATATTAGAAACATAGTCAATTTGACGCATTCACATTATCTAGATTTAGATTTCTAGTTAATGTAGAAAATTATCTAGACGGCTTTACGTAAAGAAGACAACACAGATCTTGAATGAGAATCAGATCACATTAAGTTATCGTGTAAAGAGCACGTAGGATTCGATTTAGCGAAATATCATTTTTTCTGTGATACTTTTGAACGGTATGAGACATCAAAATTCTAACGGGATGAACACAGATTTTTTAGTAACTCCAAGGTATTATTTAGGTAAAGCCTATTTAACTCACATCGCATAAGTTTCACAGGTATACAACTATAAAAGACAATATTTATCCAGCTGTATACCTGTTGCAATGTTAGAATCCAAGGCTATCAATTCTATTTCACTTCATTTGGGAAGTTTCGAAGAGATTGTGTTTCTTCCGTTTTAGAATTTTGATATCTTATATACCATTCAAAATGCATCACCAAAAAACTGTATGTTCGTTAAATCGACTCCCATGAACTCTATAGAGTTCGCATGATGGCGTCAATTAACAAGTACTTAGATTAACAAGTACCTGTTGTGAAAGTAATGTTGCCACTAGGTCGATACACTCATTCGCGGCGTGTCACATTGATTGAATAAGGCGTTTAGAAAAAGAAAAAAAAATGAAAATATATTTTTTCTTCATAATTCTAAATATGATTTCTTTTCGTTATGCCACTGTCTCGATTTTTCATCGTAACGTTGCCCATGAACAGCTATATTAGAGATATAATCTATATTGTGTGAGTAATAAGTACCACCGAGATATGCAGGTTAGTACCGTCTCATACCTGACCTGATCTTACGTTGCCTCACCCAACTGCCTGAGTTTAGTTATCATGGTTAGGGTTATCAAGGCCAGGTTAGTACCGACTCGGACCTGACCTGACCTGATCTAACGCTTCCTAACCTAACTGCATCAAGGTCAGGTTAGTACCAACTCGGATCTGACCTGAGCTGATGATCTAACGCGTCCCAACCTAACTACCTAGTTTGAGCTATCAATTGTTAGGGTTACCAAGGTCAGGTAGGGATTGACTTGGACCTGACATGAGCTTGAGTGACCTGATCTATGTGGCCTAACCTAACAGCCTCACACTCTCATACATATTATGCACCAATTCTTTGATATGTAAGCTACTTTGGGAGGTAGAAGACATGAATTTGAGAGAAGGAATGAGAAATTGTGTTCCATTGTCTACAACCATCTACACCGCAATAATTAGAGTCAAGGTAGTTGGATTACTACGGCTGGTAGGAAAATGGGAAAATCCTAGTCCTGATTCTCAGTCCTCTTGACTATATACGACTGAGGTCATTTTTTTCTAAGAGAACGTCAAAGCTTGATACAAAATCATTGTTTCTCAATAAAATAAATACAAAAAAATCATCTCCTCTCTCTGAGAAGCCATCTCTTGCATTATATGAAGCAGTAATATTCCCATCAACAACACTTATTGTTAATACTATAATCCACGTTGATTTGTGGGGGCGGGAGGTGAATCTCCCTTTTGGGTCGCTGAACATTTGCTCACTTGAAATGGGGTCGTGGTCAAAAAAAAGGTTGGAAACCACTGCTTCAAGGTAAGGTGATGATTGTTTCAATTACAACGGCGTGGGTCCCAACTCAGAACCTGAGAACACCAAATCCTCCTGTAGGTCACAACTTGGGCCACAACTGACCCAGGTTAGTTCGCAGTCCTGGCCAACACACGAGTATTTGCCAAAGGGTTTCGTATAACCGGAACGACTGGGAATCTGATAGCTGGCATAAAACATCGGAAACGCGAGAACGCAATGTTTATATTATTATTATTATTATACTCTAGACGCTTCTTTCAAGTGCTAATCACCTGAAGTAATTCTGGTTTATACACAGATTATCCGTGCATTCAACTTGAACGCCTCTAATTCATTTCATCACATACTTTCAGTGAAACTTTGTACTCCTCTTCATCAGACTTTCAAAAAAATTTTTGATTCTTGTTCAGATCACTTTTCCAATAACATTTCAATACGTTTTTCAATTTTCCAGGTCATCACTTCAACAACCAGGTATAGTCAAACGAAAGCAAGAAATACCAAGACCCAATATAGCATGTAAACATTTCAATGCAAATTCACCATTTCAAGAGTTTAAACTACATTCAAACATTTGAGCATAATAACAAATTAATTTGAACGTAATACACATTCACAGTAGGTGACATGTTATTTGTATGTAACGGTACGCTGTGACGTAAAAATCGATGGCAAAACTATCGAGTGTGGCTGTTACAATTGTGATCTTTCCAACTTTGTTATTAAAACATTTGACTCAATAGCATTTTCTACGAATATTGTCTGCATCTTGTGATCCTTTTGTCAATTTGGTTTCTTGCACAGTGGGAGTTTTAAGATCATTTATATTTGTGAAATTTTCCAGCGGGAACTTTTTGACCTCGTTTTTGCCCTATGGAGACAGGGGATGCCTTTCTAATTTTATTTCTCTTTGTACTAAATGTAATTCAATACTCGTATGACACACACAGCCCATATATAAGTGAGTGACTATATTATACTGTGTAATGTATTCTCTATGAAATTGTACGTTACTTCGACTTCTTGAGATTAAATCACCTATTTTCAGTGTTTGCTATGACTTGGTCGTGGTTCGGGTACTAGATGTGTCTTAGTCGCTGGTGGCGTAGTTCGTACACAAACTGCGCACGTCTCACAAACATTTGCATGGGCCGTATTTTTGTGTCAAACAGCTCACAACTTTAACGCGTTGAAAATTTTAAAATTAGAACAAAACGACAATAATTTAGCACGTTAATGAACAGTAAACGGAGTAACTGAATTAGAATACATGAAAATAAAACGAGAAATACCTAAACTTACAACAAGAGTTTTACAATTATTATGATTTACATAATTACATGATGACACGCGAAAAGTTGATGACTAAATCCATTGGTATTATATACAACTCACACTTTAATTCAAGAACAATTCAGTTGTAATTTAAACGGTAAATCACTCCATACTGAGCTTTCTACAGTAGAGTAATCTCTGTCTATATCTGTCGCTCTATTTTTCTCTCTCTCTCTCTCTAACTCTCTTCTCTCTCTCTCTCTGTTTATGTCGAGTAGGTTCGAGACATGAATCTCTGACACATGTGTGATAATACTGTACGAACGAGATTCGGCCGCCTTCGCACGCGTAAACTCTGACCCCATACACAGATACAACATAATTACGATGTCCCGTTACAAATAAAGCAATGTACGTATCACGGAATGCATTCCCTCGTGGATAAATAATCCTGCATAAGATGCGGCGCTAAATTTGACTAAATCTAACCTGTCATAATTTAAGGTGTCTACCGTAGATGTGCTAATGAGTCAATGAACTATAACACACGAATCACAGAGCTTTATAAATATTGGACATAATTGTGTGTTGAATAATTAAACAAGTTTCAATACTGGTGGAGATTTTTTATGTTTAACGACTTCACAAAAAATTAGATCAGTTGAAGATGAGAATGAGAGTATGATGTTTACAAAAAACCTTGCCTTAGGAGAAGCGAACTCATTGCCGACGAACCTGCAGAGGGTGGCTGGCTTATAATTTTGTGTATGTATTGGATTCAACGATGCATGTAATGGTAAATGAAATCTATTGGCGTCGGATAAATGATTGATGAGATGATGGGATGAAAGTTTATTAGAAAATGGGAAGGATACTGGGAAGGAAGCGGTCGTGATCTTTATTGTAGGAACCATCCCGGTATCGCCTAAACTACAGAGGGAAACCACGATGCACCCCTGTAAAGAAGATCGGTGGTGGGAATCGAACCAGGTCTGATATGACCCTCATCTCCCGGAAGACATGAAGCGAGCGCGTTAGCGACTGAGCTACATGCACCGGTGTGGCTGGTTTCTGTACCTTGATGTGTATTGACAGTATGTGTGAGTTGCATGATATCATATCTCTCTCTCTCTCTCTCTCTCTCTCTCTCTCTCTCTATATATATATATATATATATATATATATATATATATATATATATATATATATATATATATATATGGTAACGAAGTCTTTGCGGTAATCTGCCCTCTTGGAGTGAGATGTGGTCCTAAAAAGGACCTGTAGTCTCGACGTTTCGGAAGTCCTTGTACTTCCATCCTCAGGAGTCGGTCTGGTCTGCTCAACTGGTCTGCTCAACTGGTCTGCTGGACTGCGATCGATCGCAGTCCAGCAGACCAGTTCAGCAGACCAGTTCAGCAGACCAGACCGACTCCTGAGGATGGAAGTACAAGGACTTCCGAAACGTCGAGACTACAGGTCCTTTTTAGGACCACATCTCACTCCAAGAGGGCAGATTACCGCAAAGACTTCGTTACCATCCATCAGCGGCCCTGAAAACCTTCGTTCACATATATATATATATATATATATATATATATATATATATATATATATATATATATATATAATCGTTGTTAATTTTTTCGTTGTATTCACATGCCTCTACTTACTGCAGAGATCGAGAGCATATATAAGATCATCCCAGCTATAAGAAAGTTAAACTAATCCACAGAACGATTAAATGTTGTGTGTCAGTAAGAAAATATATTGAATTAACAATGCAAATTCAGATTTCGGAACGCGCGGTAATCAATTCAGCGAAAACATCAGTTTTTTGGTGATGGAATACTCATCCAATCACCTCAATTCTCACCTGATCATTCCTCTTGACAGGGTAAATGTAAAACGAGCAACAAACAGATGGGTAACGACAAATACAACTAGAAGAAACTAGAAGATCTTTAAATAGTCAACAGCGACTAGTTCTAAATAGAGCGTTTTCCTAGAGAAAGAGAAATAGATACTAAAAGAGAGAGAGAGAGAGAGAGAGAGAGAGAGAGAGAGAGAGAGAGAGAGAGAGAGAGAGAGATTTGTTTCAATTCTCATAATACTCACGTAAAATAAAGCCAAATTATCTTCTTCAGAGAGAAAAGCAGCTATATTCTCTTCTTACCACAATTGGCGATTGCTGGTTATTATGGTATATCAGGTGATGTGATCCATTATGAAAAATGTTCATACAGATTCTTATTAGTACTAGATTATGGTTGAGACTAATGAATAAACATTCCGAGATAAGATTTAAGTTGATTTCCTAGAAAAGTCTTTCACACGCATTTCAGGCTTTAGATAGCATCACGTTCCAGTAGAAATGTAATTGTCAAAAAGTAAAACCAGTCCTGTGATTGACAGCTGGAATAAAACTGAATATGAATAAGCGACTCGCGAACTGTTCGAACACAACTAAAGCGTTCACATCACTGTTCAAAACTAAACTCAAATCGTAACTGCAGTTTCAGAATGCATTGTGTTGATACGAATTGCAATTTAGTAATTGAGTGTGTCCTTCTCTGTATGCCAATCACATCCACATCTCAGGCCTCGCATTAGCGCTCATCTCAAGGCGTACTATTCAGCTGAGTAACATCTCTCTCTCTCACACAATGATTACGCTTATCACACAGCTGGGAAACGGTTAGCTGAACCGGTTCAGCCTGAAACCGTCTGGTTGAACCAAATGCCGGCCACATTTGTTTATGTTTGCGCCCTCCAAACCGGTTTAACCTGTTTATCACAATCGAAAATGAGCAATTTCGATTCGATTGATCCCACCAACAGCTAGGTTATACGGGGGTAAGAATGAGACAGGGACGTCGTTAGGGGGTCCAAGGGGGTAGGGGGGGGGGGGGGGGGGGCGCACGCCCCACCAATCGACATTTGCGCTCCACCAATTATTTATCGTTCTTCCAGAAAAATATGTTGACCTACAAATAAACACCCAATAAAAAAAGTTTGGTGCAAGAAATCGCGATAATAACTTCGAAATGTCCATATCGATTGAAATATTAATATTACTTCGGAAATGTTCCATAATGGTTTAATGTCGATAATGGGTGAGGGGCTTGTAAAACGCAAAAATCACTTGAAAATGACTATATTTCGAAAAATTCCCTGCGGGGTTTTGCTGAAGGGAAACTGTGAAAATGTCCATAATGGTTCAATTATTGAAAATAACTTCGAGAATATCGATGATGATTCAATTATTGGACGCCAAAATTGCTTGTGAATCGCAAAAATCACTTCAAAAATTACCATATTACAAAACATTCACTACGGGGATCCAGACCCCCTTTTAGCGCGCTGCTGGTGCCCAGCTGGGTGGTCATTTCATTTATGTAACCTCCGCCCCCTTAATACACAAATCCTAACGACGTCCTTGGAATGAGCAGCAGATAATGGAACTATATGAAGTAATGATAAGTGAAAGGACGTTCACAAAAACCCATGGTTTCAGTATTGGACTGGGCCAGTGGGCCACCGGGCAATGCCTGGTGGGCCGCTGACGGAATGAATATCAAAATGAGCCGGTCGACCGTGAATATGTTTAGCTACGTGTTGTTCCACTTCATCGTTCCACTTCCATTCGAGATTTTACCTAAATGATCATATCTGAGTGGAACAACTCCAAATTCATTTCAAGAAAACTGGCTCTAGCCAAGCATTTTTATATTTTTTGAAATATCATTATGGTAGTCATTTTGAATGGGATATTGTTGTTTGATGAAATCGAATTGTAAAATATAGGGTCTATGCATTCGATTGTCTTTCAATGTGATAACTTGCGAAAAATAACCAAAATTTCAACTTTTATCCAGGACTATTGCAATTACATCAATAAGCATAAGTGTGGACGTCTACCAAACGTAAAGAAATATGCCCCAAAAAATCACGATTTTTTCAAAAATGTGCCTATAGGTGTGGGTCCCCTAAACTTCCGTTAGGGTATCAACATTTTGGCTTCACTTCTCAAACACATGTCGGAATTTTCCAAAGTCGCGGTACCAAAGAATATAAATCTGTGATTGTGTCTGGGTGTGAGACACGAGTCATTGGCGAATGGGTCGATTGATTTTTTAAGAAAGAGAATCAAATAGCACGTTCATGAACACAGTTCATGTTACTGGGTTATTCTGAAAACAAACATAACAATTCATGTAAAGTGAAGATTCGTTCAGCAGTGGGTGTGTTGCGATTATACGACTGATGTAGGCCTACTGGGTCAAATATGGAAGAAATCGCGTTGGTACATTCTTCAATATCCTCCTATTTAACCGGACGAGTAATCATCACCATTCATCCAGAAACATCTTTTTGGGCCCCTGACTCTCCTTATCGAAAATGGGTTCTTCTATATCAGTAGAGTTTTCTCGTATTATTGGCGAATATTTTTTTTTTTTTGCCAATTCCGAATATTCCAGCAAATTCACTGAGAAGTACACAAAGTTATTCTCTTCGTGCCCGATATTACGTCATTTAGTAATTGCAGATGTATGTGTAAATCGGAATGTAGACCTATGTATTTCAATTTGGGATTTGTGTCATTTATTACATAATGAAATAGTGGTATTTCTACATCACAAATTGTATTTGGACTATTTTATACCTCTAAACAACTACAAAGGCCTACAAAATAAAAATTATAGAAAAAATAATTTTGAACCAAGATCGCTTGAAACCCGTAAAATGTGAGAAGATACCTTAATCACAAAAACATTCAAACTCATTCAATTAAAACCCTGCATATTCATCCATCACACAAAACCGTGGAGGAAACCAACTCACTTTGTACGGAATCGAATTCGAATAGATCACAACTAGGAATAATATAATATAATAAGGCACTCTCGTTACAATAAAAACGACTCTTATGAAACAGTATTATTGTGGCCCCGATCCCAGTTTAACGACACACTGCAATTCTGCATGGTAGGGTTTTACTATCTGTTCTTATTTGTTGACTTGGTTAATTCTTTTGATTGAGAAATTCCCTCATTGTCTGTTTATTAAACCCCCTAGTATTAAATACCCCAAGCAAGTCTTCATAGTCTCATTTTCTTGACTTGACTTAAATATCATAGCAATTATTCTTATACTGCTGCTTGGGGATTTTATTTCCTAACAAAAGATCGGCTTAAAGCCATACTAAACACTCGCTACAGACTTATTTTTATATTTCCCTGCTCGAAGATCTGGTCACAAATGCTTCCTTTAGAATGTGAACCGCTAAGATGCAAAGTTATGGCGAACAAACTAACTTGGGGGAAAACTCGAATGGTGCACCGCATGGAAGAAATGTAATTCAATGTAATGGGCATGGTAAAATCCAAGACCACATGTAAATTGCTGTAATGCGTCTATTCACGGTGACAATTATTAAGGTTGTTCCTCGATGTGAAAACTTATATCGATTATCGTTCACATCACATCGATAATTAATGGTAACATATCGATATTTTTCTCCAATTAGATAATCGTATCGAATATTCAAAATCTGATCCTATTGGAATGTTCAATTTATGTTCGTCGTCACATAAGGAGGTTACTTATTAGACTTAAGAGTGTTCAATAGAAGACTGATACTCTTGTGCCTATGTCACTGATCGGAAGAATCATACCAACAAAAAGGAGGGAGGTTTGCAAAGTTTGAAAGATAGTTTCTATAATCGAAATCGTATTGAATATTGTATCGATTGAAAAAATATTGATCGTAATCGATTTATCGGTTATTGATGACAGCCCTATAGAGAATGCAAACTTGATAGAATTGGATCCAAAAGTACTGGAAGTGTACTAACTATTATTGGTCATCATGAACACATTTTAATCGGCACTGGTAGGTCAGTGGTAATGCGTTTGATCCACGTGACCAGAAGGTGAGGGTAAAATCGGGCCTCGCATCGATATCCACCAATGACCATCTCTGCAAAGGTTTATTCGTTGCAAGGTTATGGTTTTCCTTTGTAGTCTCGTAAATCCAAGGTTGTTCCTACAGTAAGGCCACGACCGCTTCCTTCCCACTATTGTTCTAGCTATCTAAGAAATCTCCATATCATCATCTCATTAATTACTCATCTGATACCAACATATCTTAGATATCAATATATTGCGTCGTTAACCTCAATAAAAATTATCACGATAAGATGGCATTCTTATTGTGAACTGCTATGGTGCACATTTAGGGTGAAAATACAAACCTGATTATAAAAGAAGTGAAAGTCCCGGATATTAAACTATTCACCGACACTATGAATATGACAGATCACAAAGATATTGCCAGATGATTTCTAGATAATGTTGTGTCGTATGCAACGAGGAAATTAACTTCTCAAATATTAAAAGTCAACGCCGTACATAGATAAAAGCTTGTGCACAAGTATATGCATACACAGATTGTGAACTAGTCTATATAAAGTTGGCCTGTGTACCAATGTGTTCCTAGACTAAGGCAGCTTGTGTACCAATCTGTGCCTAGACTAGAACAGCTTGTGTACCAATCTGTTCCTAGACTAAGGCAGCTTGTGTACCAATCTGTGCCTAGACTAAGACAGCTTGTGTACCAATCTCTGCCTAGACTAAGACAGCTTGTGTACCAATCTGTGCCTAGACTAAGACAGCTTGTGTACCAATCTTTGCCGTGCCTAGACTAGGACAGCTTGTGTACCAATCTGTTCCTAGACTGATGCAGCTTGTGTGCCAATCTGTGCCTAGACTAAGACAGCTTGTGTACCAATCTGTGCCGTGCTTAGACTAAGACAGCTTGTGTACCAATCTGTTCTTAGACTAAGACAGCTTGTGTACCAATCTGTGCCTAGACTAAGACAGCTTGTGTACCAATCTGTGCCTAGACTAAGACAGCTTGTGTACCAATCTGTGCCTAGACTATGACAGCTTGTGTACCAATCTAAGAGTAGGCTATGAGGCAGCTTGTGTACTTTTCTATACAAAGTGCTTGTGAACTAGTCTGTACCGTGTATTCACCAGCCTCTGTATATTAGACAGCTTGTGCACTATTGTATAATCAATCTCGTCACTGTTGTAATTGCCGTTGAACGCGTCGTTAAACCGGAAGATCGTTCGAGTTGTGTTTGCATAGATAGCTTGTGTGAACTAGACTCTCGAAGTAGAACGAACGAGAAGACATTTTAATCCGAGCAATTGTTGAGCTCGCTTAAACCCCTCGCCTCCGGCAAAATAAATGAATCTCGAAGAAAGTCGCTTTCTTAGTCGAGAATAAATTTGAAAGAAAGCTTAAAAGATTTTCGGGAATAAAAGATCGGAAAATGCCGCTATGACCTTTCAAGCTTTTAAAGGAATCTAACAAAGATTCGAGTTGTGTTTTGTTTTCTGCGCTCTGCGGGTAGAACGTAAAATAGGGATTATTTTCACAATGGAAATAATAGGGAGTATTTTATATGACATCCGTTTTATCTTGATAATCAGTCGCTCTAAATAGTAGAAATGGAAACGGAAAAAGTATTCTTATTATCAACGTTACTCATACTATGGATTGAGAAGTTGGAAATGTGTGTCTGCTATTTTACATTATTGAATACGAAGCATAGAAAAGTATTCTTGATACTATTTACATACACGTGCACAGGGCAACTCAATATGTACGGGTCATTACGAAAAACTGAGAACACATTTTCTAGCAAAGCTATACATCTATGCAAAGTATCCATGGCTGGATGTTATCCCCTTGTTAAACAAATATGCACACATAATTGGTGGAAGCATGGATGAACAAAAATGTGAGCTGAAAACATAAATATGATTATAATTATTATAATTTCACTTTTGATTACTAATATACCATCAGGACTGACAAAATAGTTGCTATGCATGATATTCATCACTACAGCCCTCTCAGCTTACAGAAGGGTGTATTTGGTATTTTTGAGCCAATAAGGTGCACAACATCGAGTTGATAATGGGAAGTGCTCACATTGCGACCCGCATTGGTATTTTTTAAATTTGGTTGATCTGAAAGTGATTTTATAGCTTTGAAAGAATCGCGTTGGTGCAATAAATGTTATTATGTTGCTTAGGATGAAGTATTCAGTGTGCTCTTCCTTGTGGTGCGTTAGGCACAGCCTGGCGTGGCCGGGCTTTTTGGCGTTCGCACGCCTTTGAGTGTTCCCTCCCTTGTGATGCCTATTTATTTGAATAGAAATAAATAGTAAATATCTATTGTTAAATGACCACGGAGTGAATTAGCATGTTATGAAGCGTTTACCGAACAATTACTCACATATCTCGAAAAATATATATATTCGTGACTATGAAGATTTTATTCAATATAGCTTTATTTGTAATTCTGAAGAGTTACTCGAGTATATATCCAATATAAAGCATATCAAGTGTGATATATTAGGTATATAAACTGCTGTCGGACGTTTATGTGAGTCAAAAGCTGTCTAATAATGAATGAATAATGATCGATAATATCCCATACAAATCAAATGATTAGCCGAGACAATCTTATCGGTGATTATTTTTCTGAACCCGGCACTTCCACTGATTTGATGTTATTCAAGATATTGGGATTGTTATCAGTCTTTTATTATAAATGGGATGCAAGAGACACCCGTCTGGCCAAGTCAGTTGAGGTATTGAAACTGGAGTCAAGTTGGGCGTGGGTTCGAGTTCCGCTTCGTATCTTCAATCATCCGCTCTTTCGTACACCCTAATAACCCAGTTGTTAGTGGGGTCGTTAAATCACAGTATTAAGGGAAACCTACTCACAGCGCAACATTTTTAGTGTCAACATAACATATAAACGATCGTAATGGCTTTCCGTCTGAACATATTCTAGTGAAACTGCTTCACACCATTCTGAGATCGTCTAAAATATACTGTCGAACCATAATGAACATTCATAATAAGTTAAAGTGTTATTTGTATGCAACGTTACGCTCTGAGGTAAAAATCGATGGCAAAATCTTGAGAGTTACGTCAACATACAAGTCATATTTCCAACTTCGTTATTCTAAAATTCACTTAAAAATGTATTTATTAGCATTATAGACAGATAATGTTCTCATCGTGATGTATTTGTTGATTTCGTGTGTTGCGATGTGAAAGCATATACTCATTCAGATCTATGAAATCATCCTGGTGGGAACTTTTTGCCCTGTAGATACTGGGAACGTCTCAACAATTCAAATAATGAGCTGTCTAGCGTTCCCAGTTTGATTTTACTCGCTCGACAAACTTTCCATTGATAAGAAGACGCAGAATTGAAATTGTTGATTTTCACTCCATAATCAATGCACTAAATATTCACAAATGGGATTACCTCTCTATACGTCGTTAAAACAATGGCCCGCTTTTAGATACCGGAATGTGTACTTAAACTTGGAGTCTTCTCAGTCCTCTGCAATGATGATATGCATTTCCGATGAGTGATTAACACCAATGACTGATGTACTGTTGTATTATTCATTGTGTAGTAGTATTAGAGGCTGCACGCTGTACCACAGTATGCGGTTACCAGGCTCAGCCTAGTCGAGCCTAACTCAGCCTATAAGCACTTAACGAGTTAACGAATACCATATAAGACGATTGTCTTAGTATCATTTGGACAGATAAAGTGCTTGAATACATTGTCACATGGTGCGAATACTCGCACATTATACGTTCGACTAGAATTGTCTTACACTGAACATGACTTGTTTGTTGTTTTCTCAAATAATATACTAAACAAAAATAGAAATAGATTTGAGTGAGTATTGATAGGTTTTTGACGTATCTTTTCTCATCAGTGATTATATTATATTTGTATTAGTGATGCCTTCGGGTACCCGGGTACCCGGGTCGGGTACGGGTAATGCATTACCCGGGTAATATTCTGTTACCCGGGTACCCGGGTACCCGTCTAGGTTCCGGGTAATTGTGCTAACCATTACCTATAATATAGAAAATAACTTTTATAAATCACTCAAGCTACCGAGAGAAATTCAACTTCGCATTCTACATAAGTTTTTTCACCTACCTTCTCAGGCCTCCCTCAACTTGTAATAATGCGCTCGTCAAATCTAGTCGCACCACCTACCGTTATCTGTGGTCACACGTGCAGTGTACTGAATCCCTCTGCTGTCAACCGCTCTCTAGTTGCCATGTCAAATACTATTCTTTACCGAGAACTGAGAAGATTATGAAACGTTAGAACCACGGAACTATAGACAGGGGATGACGTAAATCCTTTTTTTTAATTACCCGGGTAATACCCGGGTAATTTCGGCGGGTACCCGGTTCCTAATTTGTTACCCGAAGGCATCACTAATTTGTATACACTTTTTGCAGACCATGTATCAAATTATTTTGGCTGACCATATTATCAGTATTTTCTTAACTCACAGTTTTGTTCGTTCGAATAATATTATACAAATATTCTGTGATCAAACCCACAATAAACCACCATTATTTGCTCGACTGTTTCTACAGTCTGTATTCCAGTCCTACAGAAAAGCAATTTTTCCTTCATCAAACTTGATACAAAATCATTGATTCCCAATTAAGGCTATGCATGAAAGGTAGAATCATTTGAAAGGAGCACCACAAGGGCGATCTTACCATTTGATTTTCAAAGACATATGAAGTATAAGTCTGATATCGATATAATGAATAATTTTAACAACGCAAGAATAAAAAATGTAAGTTATATGATCTTGATCTCAAATATGTTGCAGAGCCATGCATCATTTCCATAGCATCATGTGTACCCACATGCTGATCACCCCTCTTCCCCTAATCACCAACCGCCACTGGTGACCGAAGTACTGAAATATACATACGGGCACTATCTGTCAAGACGTATCGCAACTAAACCCAGACTAACACCACGAAGATTGTATTGAAATACACTCGCGCTGAATTGAATACCAAATTGGGTGGTTTTCGAGTAGCCACAAATAGGATTATCTTGTGCACGGTATAACGCCTCCCCAATAAGTGCTTTATGCTATCTACCAACCAGTACAATATCAATCGCATTACTAGATTATAGAGAAGGAAAACGACGTTGTTGATCTCGTTGAATGGATAAATAATGAAAAAAATACCATTTTCGAACCAAAGTCACACACGTAGGCCTACATATATATATATATATATATATATATATATATATATATATATATATATATATATATATATATATGTATGTAGGCCTATGTGTGTGACTTTGGTTCGAAAATGGTAATTTTTTCATTATTTATCCATTCAACGAGATCAACAACGTCGTTTTCCTTCTCTATAATCTAGTAATGCGATTGATATTGTACTCTGGTTGGTAGATAGCATAAAGCACTTATATATATATATATATATATATATATATATATATATATATATATATATATAAAATATAAGTAGGCCTATGTGTGTGACTTTGGTTGGAGCTATTCGTTAGAAACTGAAGTCACCGTTGGCCATTGGTTCAAGTCCCGCATGAGGCATGGATTCAATTCCGCTTGAGGCATGGGTTCAAGTCGCACATAAGGCATGGGTTCGAGTCCCGCATAAGGCGTGCGTTCAAGTCCCACACTAAGGCATGGGTTCGAGTCCCACACTAAAGCATGGGTTTGAGTCCTGCATAAGGCATGGATTCAATTCCCACTTGAGGCATGGGTTCAAGTCGCACATAAGGCATGGATTCAAGTCCCGCACTAAGGCATGGGTTCGAGTCCCGCATGAGGCGTGGGTTCAAGTCCTGCATAAGGCATGCCCAACCAACAGCTAGGTTATACGGGAGTACGAATGAGCGGGTGATAATGAAACGATGAAATGATGATAGATGAAAGGAAGTTTACAAAAAACAATGCCTTATGCGGAACTCGAACCCACGCCCTATTTGACTTCAGTTTTTACCCCACAGTGTGATGGTTAACTTGAGTCACAGGGGTAGCCAGGATAATGATATTTAAGATAATAGATATGACGACAAAAAAAGAATCATTTAGAAAAACCATAGTTAGAATTTAGAATCGCTAGTTTTCTAAATAAGTGCCATTGTAGGTAGCGAGATTATTATCTGGATGAAAATACAGTTAACAATACGCAAAAATCATCTAGATAAGATGGAAGATGGAAGATGGAAAAGGTCTGGATATTACCTCTTTAATTTCATCCTGATAAGTCACAACGCTCATGGTTGGAAGTCATTCGGTCGGGTCTGGCTTGACTCGTTTTCCTGGCGCCTCCACCAATAGGACAAGCCGATCTCCTGGACCTACGTGGGACAAGAGAGAGAGAACACTCCATTGTCAGCTGTTCATAAGAATTGTGAAATATATATATATATATATATATATATATATATATATATATATATATATATATATATATATATATATATATATATAAATATATATATATATATATATGTATATGTTTATTCAATATATATTCATATAAGTCTCTACTCGAATGCTAGATGCGTTAATTGTCATTTCATCTCTTGCTATTTACCTTTACAGCAAACTTCTGTTCCCTACATTCAGTAAATAAACTCTTCACATGTTCTTCATAATAAGTAAAGATTAATTGTCAACTAGAAACTGTTTATTTTTGTGAAGATTGTGACTAATCTGTTTAATTATTTGTCTTATTCTGCATGATGTTGATTTCAATAATTTTGTTTTGTACATTTACTGTAATTAATTTTGTTATTGTACGTAGCATCCTCATTTCTCTGATATTAACCGTTCAGTGGATCTGATTCAGCATAACCAATACGTATGACTTACAACTTCCAGTTAAAATGAGAAAGAATAGTTATACTGAAAATGCTACGTAAACGTATTGCACCCGTTGACAATGTCAATATATATTCTTTTGAATTTTTCTCTAAATCAAAACACCAACATCTTCCATTTGTTGGGATTATTTCATACGAGCGGTGTGAAGATTGTGAATCTATACGAGTATACACATCACATAAAAATACTTCGTGACATTTTAATCGTTAGAATCTGTATAAAATATGCCTATATTATATAGTTTCAATATCCGTATGAATATTCTAGTAAACCAAGCATCAACGAATGGGACAAAGTAATAATGATTCCTTCAACGTGTATGTTGGGAAATTCAATCGATATGAAATCATCCTTTGGTAGAAGAACTCACAGTTTTAATGAACATTTTTTTTATAAGAAAATTCGTTTTTTCCGTTTTATTTGCATGGTAATATAATATGAAAAATATACCAGCACTCTATCAGAAAAATCCTTTTTCATGCTCATTTAATTTGAAATCCTTCAATGATCTTTTCCCTTTGATTTGTAACTACCAAAGCGATCAATTTGTGTATTTTTTCACAAATAAACATAAAAATAATCGCAGCGTCTTATAAAAATAAAGTACATATCTCTTTTATGAGGGATTATGTCCTTTTTAAAAAGTAGTCATTTCAATCAGTATTTTTGATTTGCAAAGAGTACAAAGATTATTATTTCTTCGATAAAATTTCCTTTCATTTCCTTACAAAAAAAAAGTTATAAATCTTTTGCTCCCATCAAAATACGCCATTGATAATATTTATCACGGAAAAAAGCTTTCGCTAATATAAAAATATGTGCAAAGACATTCTCTAAGCCTCTTATGAATATGCAACGACATATTTCCTGCTAAACCTTCAATCTAATGGCCGTATTAGTTCTTTCAGCAAAACTCTTAACTAGAGAGTAGTATTAAAAGTTAAAACTTATCATCATTAATGGGATAAGAGAGTGAAGTATATAGTGGGGGGCACGCCAAGCGGATCGTGTGGACCGGTATAGCACGCGATAGCCCGCTATTGTCACCGAGCACGGCTACAGACTTGAACTACACAGGTCGTCAACATCGGCAAACAACAGACAACATGTTCAGACAACATTTCAAACATAACATTTGGTTCCAAATCCAAGACACTTCCATTTATGGGATAAAGCATATTTTTCATTAGAATGATATTTATGTGATTCTAATAAAAGATATTCATGTGCAAAAAAAAGTGTTTTTGAAAAATCATGAAAAGTCTTCTCACATATATATATATATATATATATATATATATATGCTATTATTAAAATTTCCGGATCATCAAGTGAGGGTTTTATTTATTTTAGTAATAAATAAATGAGTAAATTATATTAATAACATAATTATGGATCAAGGAACCAACTTCAACCATATCATATATAAATATATATAAATATATATATATATATATATATATATATATATATATATATATATATATATATATATATATATATATATATATATAAATACAACACTCACATTATAGTACGTGTTATTTGTGTGTAACGGTACGCGGTGAGGTGAAAATCTGTGGCAGAAATATCGAGTGTTACTGTTACATACAAGTGACCTACCCAGCCTTGTTATTATAAAATTGAACTTATTTTCGACAAACATTGTCTGCATATTCTGATGTATTTGTTAATTCTGTATCTTGCACAGATGAAGTTTTACGATCATTTCTCTCTGTGGAATCACCCTGGCGGGAACGTTTTGCCCTACGGAGACTGGGGTCGCCTTAACTGGCAGCAGTTGGCTTCAGTATACTCTAGGGACGGTTGATGCAAATACTCAACTTATATCCTTTGATTAGTCAACACACTCGACTAAGGTTGGGGTCAACGTATGCTTGTGGCTACTTACCTGGAGATACAGGCTTCCACAAAATTAACTATAACACTATTGTATTTGTAATATAATTCCAACTAGATTCGATTAGGATGAATATATAATAATTATTCAACAATAATTTCATATTTGAGTGAACCATAATTATGGAACATCAATGAATGAGATATATTAGGATATAAAAGTATTCGGTAGAAATTAAATGTCTAGGGCAGAGGGATAAAAGACCTTCATGGATAGAATAGCGCTAGTAATTTTAATTTCTCAATTAGGCGTGTAATGCTATCTATTTACATCTTCAGTTTGAAATGAAGAAACCAAATCAGCTACAGTAATATATTTACGGAATAAATACTCCTCATATTTACAAAATTTTCAATAATTGAATAGATCATTGTAATCATTTGGATCGATATAAGTGGACTTGCTAATTGCCGATAGCTACGTTTTCAAAGTTCAGATTATTTTCAAAATGTATATAGGCCCTACTTTCTCCTAAATTTGAGTCTTACAGAACGTGTTATTACTTACCTATATATATATATATATATATATATATATATATATATATATATATATATATTTATATATAAATATATATATATATATAAATATAAATATATATATATATATATATATATATATATATATATGTATATATATATATATATATATATATATATATATATATATATATATATATATATATATGTATGAGCCTGCAGTCATACGTATGTAATAATAACGAAGGTTTACACAAAATTGTTATAAAGTTGATTATAAATCTATTGCTTACGATAAATGAGAATCGTATCGTAATCTCACATTTTGATAAGGATAAACTCATGAATATTGTTAGGTATGAATGATATAAACCATATGGTATTACCCACCATTCAATTGATAATGCGACCAGTTCTCTCCACTGATTCTACATTATAATACCTTGGAATCATTTCAGTAATGAACACATCCACAAAACTAATTATAAATCAACATATTCATTCATGTATTTGGTGGACTTCACAACTTGATTCAGAGATCAATTATCTAAACATAGCGAGAACATTCTCTGTTTTTTGAAACATCGAAACTTGATACGAAATCATTGTCTACCAATGAAGGCAATAGGGGCCTATATGAATGATGGGATCGTTTGAACGGCCGGGGCACCACAATTGCGATCTTACCACCCCAAAGAATAATTGAAGTTAAAATACCTCATTTAACAAACAAAAAATCTTGAGGTAATAATTTCAGGGTCGGAAAACAATTCAAACATTCACAATGGGGGGAATTTTTTTTTTGAATCGTCTTATTATTATTCTTGAAAACTTATATTTTCTTCCTTTTTCTCAACTTGTATTTATTACAAAATTGATCATTCCGTTTCGATAACGGAACTAGAAAATGAATTACATTTTGTTTTAATTTGCTGATAACGAAGTATTCGATATTCTATTTGTGACAGTGTTGCAAAGTTTATGACGGCTGACGCATGACTCTAGTCGAGTGGCTCGCGCTGGACATCAAAGCGTTGAGTTATTGGCTGGGATGGACGAGGGTTACAGGACAAAACATGGTGCAGCTAATAGCATTAGAAATAAGGTCTCACGACGACTAGTAATTAACTAATGCATATTTATTTAGTTATAGTAAAGAGGAGAGGAGATTTCATGAAAATAGATCCGAATTGTAGAAAGAAAATTGGATTTCGTTTGGTTGACATTTAGAAAATACTCATGACCGCCAGCTTGTCAACTATTTCAATTTTCATTCAATGAATGAATGTATATATATATATATATATATATATATATATATATATATATATATATATATATATATATATATATATATATATATATATATATATATATATATATATAAATATATATATATATAAATATATATATATATATATATATATATATATATATATATATATATATATAAATATATATATATATATATATATATATATATATATATATATGTATATATATATATATATTTATATATATATATATATATGTATATTTATATATATATATATATATATATATATATATATATATATTTATATTGGGTTTTAATGACGTACTGTTATGATAGCGCAGATCTGATGGCGTCGGATGGATGATTAATGAGATGATGGGATGATGAGATGAAGGTTCTTGGGTAATGGGAAGGATAGTGAGAAGGAAGCGGTCATGGCCGACTTATTGTAGGAACCATCCCGGCATTAGCCTAGACAACAGAGGGAAACCATGAAAAAACCCTATAAAGATGGTCGGTGGCGGGGATCGAACTGGGTTCGAAATTCCCCTCGCCTCCCGGATCACTTGAAGAAAGCGCGTCAACCACTGCGCTGCATGTGCCGCTATATATATATATATATATATATATATATATATATATATATATATATATATATATATATATATATATACATGATAAAAATGAATACTTATGGATAATTCAAGTCGTTTTTAATATGAAACACCCAATAGAATATATATACTATGTATATTTTAATATAATATTGGAAGGCTGACGTTTCAACCGGTCTATGCCGGCCTATATATATGCCGGTATATATATTCAACCGGTCTATATATATATATATATATATATATATATATATATATATATATATATATATATATATATATATATATTTATATATATATATATATATATATCCTGGAAGCGATCGTTTATATTTCACGTTGACACTGAGAATTTTGAGCTGTGAGTAGGTTCCTCTTATGGTCAAGCTTCCTTGAAAAGTGATATTCATGGTAAATAAACGCCTGAATTCACCATCAAAAACCAGAATATAATCATCAAACATATTGAAGTAAAATAAGTGAAATGTCGCATTTGATGGGATTTTTGTGTTCTCTCAGAGAAAAGTGGACTCTTATGAAACCCCATTCTTGCACTCTTCTACCCTCGTTCTCATGCAGCACTGAACTACCCCCTGAGACCATCTAATTCCTCTTTAATGGGGGTGTATAACCCTTCTACTTCTTAACCAGTCAAACGAAAAACCATTTTGAATTTTAAATTAAGCCATCATAAAAAGAGCAAAAAATGTCTTCTAGCCAACAGAACATGCAAATTGGTATAGATCATTCAAGACAATCCGGTCAAGTGTCAAAAGTATTATTCCGAACTTATATGTTGAAAACTTATTTTATGTTCTGTTTACATATCTTATTGGCATTGATAGAATAAATACTGTGACTTTTTATTTGAATTAAAAAATATGCACGGATAATGAGTAAGAATATGACGAGTTCAGACTTGTGATATGTAAAAATGGCTCCATTATTGTAGGCTAGAAAGAGAAGAGATCCTTTCGAACATCTCATCGGGTTATATTTGATTATGATGTTAATACGCGACATTTTTTCTTACAAGTTCTAATACTAATATAAAAACATGGTGTAATTTTTCTCGTTTTCCCTTTTAACGATTTAAGCCCCTTACTTAAGAAAAGACAAGAGTATAGGTTGGGTGAGAGGGTGGGATGGGAAGGGGGCAAGAAGGGTAGGAAGAGGGTGGACCTTCACCCAATGTTCAATATTTTCTAATCTTTTCAAAAGAGTCCTTCTGATTAAAAGGGATTAGCGAAGGAATAACTAAAGCTCGGAAGAAAGCTCGTGTTACACGGTGACCAAGTTTATTACTTAGCTATCCACAGTGTGTCTTGGGAGTTATTTTTGAACCAGAAATTCAAGACTTACTTACTACTGTGAAGTATAGTAAAATTGTCTTCGCGCAATAATGTGAAATGCATAAATTGAAAATGTTGATCAACTATAGGTCCGAGGAGAATAAAAACCGTTTCAAAATAATACCAAAATATACAAAATAATAACACTATTTTACCCCTAATTTTAGTGAAAACTACAGAACATTATGTCAATTTCGGAAATTAAAATTTATACATTCATTCTCCAGGACCCACCTCCACTTCTCCTTTTAATTAGGTCGTCGTCTTTCCAGCATTCCAACAGGCTAAACCAGACTATTTACTAAACGAATTGGTCCTATATATTCTGGTATATTTAATGGAATACAAAATTAATATAAATACTCTTCATTATATGTAATATGTTCGTGTGGCCTCTGCTAGAATCCCCGTTGGGTGTAGGTCAGGTCAAGAGTGTTGTTCCTATAATATAAGCCACGACCGCTTCCTTCCTTCCCACTATCCTCCCCATTACCTAAGAAACCTTTATCTCATCAGTCCATCATTTCACTTCTCATTCTTCCGAAACCAAAATATCTTGATTACATTAAAATGTGTTAATTCCAATGTCAATAAATAGGTGACTAGTAGGGTGTAGGTCAGGGAATAGTGCTCAAAGAAAAAATGATAGGTCATATCAATGATGACAAAATGATTATTTACAAACAAAGGTTATTTATGTTCATGAATGAGAACCATTTTCATATTAAGATAATATTTACATGAGACTATGCAATTTATTTCACAGTCAACCTTGGTTTCTAAAACATCAGTGTTTCTTTTGCCTTAGCTTTATTGGCTAGTCGGGCTGCTCGAGTACCTATAGCATATTCATCCCAAACTCTATAATATTCTAGTGGAGTTATAATATCTTTCTTTCCGTGTATACATATGAAAAAAAAAGATTTTTAATACTTTTGTGCTTCTTTTCTAAGTGACGTGAATCTCTTGGCGATGTAATTTTTCATTACGTGATGGGATTAAAGTTTTTCTTGACGTAGTGATACGTGCTTTCATTTCGTTTATTCGCGATGCTGTAACCGTGTGCGATGGGGTGACACTCACTCAGATGACCCATCCCGTCCAATTAATGCACTTACTAATCAAGGGTGATCAAACCGTGGTGACGAGGGTATGAATGGGCTCTTCGGAAGGGTGATATTGCAACAATCGGTGCGCCTTTCTATAACTTTATTATTGTACAAATAAAACATAAAAAGACCGACGATTTTTTTTTTAAACATCGAAACATGATACCAAACCATCGCTCCCCAATTCAGGCTATGGATCGAAGTAGCATCGTTTGGACGGGGCATCACAAGGGTGATCTTGTCACCCATTCAAATTATTTTTAATTAAGAGCAATGCATTCTGACACCAGGACTGCGCTGTCTATGACCATACTATTCTGCCTCAGATAAATGTCTTTCAGTTTCCAAAAGTCCGTAAAACATTATAATTTGTAAACCGTTTTTGTGATATACCTTGGCATTACCAGCATTGGTATCAAGAGTGAACCAAACACACGAATGTTGGCATCTTCCACTTTGAACTCAGTCCCTTGGGCAATGCTGACTTCCTTTCCTCAACAGCAGACTTGAAGTTCAACATTATATAAATGACACCAGTTGCAATGTTGAGAGGTTCGAATAGATCTGCAGATCTGGCCAAGTGAGACAAGGCATTGCCGTAGACGAATGATAACACTTCAAGACATGTAACACAATAATCAGATAGAACTCATCCCTCTCTTTCTTCAACTCATTAGCCACTTCCATCCAACCCCTCACCCTGTAGTAACTACCCGCACCACTATGAACGCTACAAGCGTGCTGGATTGTGTATTGTGATCAGCTATTGGCCAGAGCGTAGGCCTATCGTACGCTTCCAGTGGTTTGGGGAGGTACTGAATGCAGATGTTTTATTTTTATTGGGTTCAACGACGCACCCTACTGATGAATACGATTTACTGGCGTCGGTGAATGGTATGAGATAATGAGATGATCGAGATGATAGATTATTTTATTAGGTATTTCTGGATAGTGGGAAGGAGTCGGTCGTGGCCTGCTGTTAAGGAACCATCCCATTGTTCATCCGAATCACAGAGGGAAACCACGAAAACCCCTGTTAGCATCGTCGACCATAGCGGGAATCGAAATTCGTTCTCCTGAATGACGGTTCAGTGTATTAACCACTCGGCCACACGTCTCAGTCAGATGTAGACGAGGGGAAAGGAAGTGCGAATGGTAATTTATCTTTACTCAGTCGTAAGAGTGACGTGACATGCTGGTCTCTTGATTGTCTATAGCATTGAAACTGGATTCAATCAAGCAGGGCGTGAATTCGATTCCTGGATAAGGCATATGGTATCGAATTCGTACCCTCAAAACCAGGCTGTTGGTGGGGTCGATGAACAAACAATAATGATACAAATAAGATCAGACTTGTCTCAGCTGGATATAATAATGGACGGACGAAATTGTTCCCTAATGGTCAAGATTAACTAATATGATATCAACTGAAACTAATATAAAACCTACTTTCTGTCCGAGAAAGAAGTGGAAAGTATGTTGTGCTGCAGCGAACTGATCTCTAACCTGGCAAGGATGACCATATCGTGAGCATGAAGCTCTCAACAGACAGCGTTCGGTGTCAAGGAACCTCGCAAACCCAGCCACGAGGTGTCACTTGTAAATACAGGGCTGTGCTGAGACTTTTGCGCCTTTAAGCCTGAAAATTATAGGCGCTTTCCCCCCACCAACCATTCACCATTCACCATCAAACACATAGTTTCTAGTGAACGTGTTTTGAGCTCGGTTTATGATACTCTCTGCTTTCAAGAGTCGATATCTCACAATACAAAATGTAAAATATTACCCTACAAGACGGTTACATCAACAAATATAAAGTAAGGATATGTTTGCTAGATGCATTAGGTACAGTTTTATGAACTAAAAGTCAGTCGAGTAAGCGATAGTTGGCAGATTATGTTACTTGTGTTACTTGTGTACTTGTGATACTTGTGTTATTTTCACATTAAGTAATAGATGGACGAGCTTTATTAGCGAGGATTCAATTTGATATACTGAAAAAAAAATGGTCTTCGTTTTTTTTTTTCGTTTTTTTTTCGGTTCATTATGGTTCCTATTCTGACTTGTATAGTTTTGTGGCATCATCGGGTGGTAAGTTTTATTTTTATGAATTTTAGAAATTTCAAAAATACCCATCAGAATAACACAGCGGAAAAAAAAGAAAATATTCTTATTTTCCAAAAAAAGAAATTTTGCTTCAAGTTGAATTACATTTTGATACACATTTCTGGAAATTTTCAGCTCGATCAGGTCAGCCATTTTGAAGAAAAAACATAAAATGTGCTAAATTGGTACCACTCGAAGCAGTTAGCAACACATACTATGACTATTCGCTCGTCTAACAACGCATGTATAGCGTTTTCCTAGTTATCTAATTTATACTTGTATAAAAGTTCTCGTGCTCGGCTTATTGAGTTGGAACTGGACCAAAATGTGTGCAACATGAATACCCAGGTTTGGTCTATGAAAATATGAGATATTAAACTTTCAATGAATTTAATAATGATTCTTGAGATAAAATTTGGTGGAAGTGCCGAGAAAAAGTATATCATTGAAGTAATGTCGTCTTTGATGATGTGACCTTCAGTCTTTTGTGGGAAATGCAGTGAAAACAGAGTGTAAGTACCGAGTACCCACATATATCAACATGTACCCACTTTTACCAAAACACACCTTAGTCAGCTCAATCGAATAACCGTTCCATAGAAAAGGTTCAAGAGGGCAGGAGAGTCGATTGAGCGATATATTAGTTTTTTGATGATAACTTTGATTCGGTGTGAATATCAAAATTCCAACACAGGATACAAGGAATGAATATATATACAGGGGCGTCGGAACACTTTGAAAGTTGAGGGGGGCAAGCTCAACAATTGCGACCCATGGGGGAAGGAAGTATGGGGTGCCACACTTTGAAAAAAAAAAATCCAACGAAGTGGGTTTCAACAGGAAACAGCGAGACAAATTGAGTCTTGCAAGACCTTTTCCGTGCCCCCCTTGGCCAAAACTTAACAGGGGCAATGCCCTTCCCCCCCCCCCCCCCCCCCCCCACTGTTCCAACGCCAGTGAACGGGGTTTATTGACTGTATGTGATGATGATCACTTCGATGAATGAAATATTCGAAGTTTTTCGAGAAAACCCGGCACCTCTATAATAAATCATTAATTATTGAAACGGCTGGACATGGTTTAGGTTTGAAAGCTGTGTACAACTATGATTTTTCGTGAATGAAAAATGTAATCTAGAGATTAGATTATAATTTGAGAAAAAGAAATGTTAATAAATGTAGAAAAACATCGGTTAGGTTGTCAAGTTCAAGAAAAAAATAATATTCATTTTTTTTATTATGACACTTTCAAAGATCCAATTGCATCCGATCATAACATTATTACATTCTTGAATATATAGTGACTGTATTAATCAAACAGTGCGAGTATCACGAACAAATATATCTCTGTAAAACACTTAATTAAACAAACTAATCAACTGTTAATTTTGTGAACACACCACAGGGGTGATTCACTGGGTTTATTGACGGACTGTGGAGATGACCATTCCGGTGAATGATGAATGAGACGATGGAAATATGTGATGAAAAGTAATTTCTCAGGTGAGATAATATAGGTGGGATATAGTGGGATAGTGACGGTGCTATTATTGAGAAGTCATCCAGTATTCACTTGAATGACAGAGGAAAACCTCTTTCAGGATGTTGACCATGGCGAAAATCGAACCCCGGTCTCCTGAACGACGGCTCAGCGTGCTAGCCGGTCACGCACCAACCGGTCGCTCACCGAGAGGTCATCGAGCGGTTATCGAACGGTCATCGAGCGGTCATCGAGCGGTCATCGAGCGGTCATCGAGCGGTCATCGAGCGTTCGCGCATCGAGTGGTCGCACACCGAGCGGTCGCGCACCGAGCGATCACTCACCGACCGGTTCTCATATTTTTTTGGAGACTTTTTTTCCGGGCTAGGTTACCAGACCGGTTGTTCAAACTGATTTTCCGGGGCATTTTCCGGCCCGGTTTTTCCGGGCTAGTCTTCCGGGCCGGTTTCAGAGCCGGTTTTCAGGACCGGTTTTCAGGACTGGTTTTTCAGGACCGTTTTTTCAGGACCGGTTTTTCCGGTCCGATTCTTTTCTTTTTTTTTATTCGTTTTCAAGCTAGGTTTTTCTGGTCCGTTTTTTTTTATTTTCATTTCTATTCGTTCTCATGCTAGGTTTTCGGACCGGTTATTCCGGGTCGTATTTTCCCGACCGGTTTTTTGGGATCAACGGAACGACAGAGGGATATATATAAAATATATATATATATATATATATATATATATATATATATATATATATATATATATATATATATATATATGTACGTTTTTGTCAAATCATAAAAATGTGACCAATCTGGGACTTGAACCCAGGACCTCTTGGTTTGTACCCAATTGCTCTACCACCTGAGCTAATTGACCACCTAGATTCAAGTCGAATATTCGACACACTTATATGATTTGACATTGTTTGAGAAACGACTCTCTTGGGCTTTGTCTTTTTACAGATCAACAGATTCCAAGGTGTAACGATTAGACGTTACCACAGGTCCTTGTGTTTCTCTTTTAACCATCACCTAGGCTCAGGATTTTGTATTTAACAACATTTCTTTATGAATGCGATTCATTAACGATATGTATGTACGTTTTGTCAAATCATAAAAATGTGACCAATCTGGGACTTGAACCCAGGACCTCTTGGTTTGTACCCAATTGCTCTACCACCTGAGCTAATTGACCACCTAGATTCAAGTCGAATATTCGACACACTTATATGATTTGACATTGTTTGAGAAACGACTCTCTTGGGCTTTGTCTTTTTACAGATCAACAGATTCCAAGGTGTAACGATTAGACGTTACCACAGGTCCTTGTGTTTCTCTTTTAACCATCACCTAGGCTCAGGATTTTGTATTTAACAACATTTCTTTATGAATGCGATTCATTAACGATATGTATGTACGTTTTTGTCAAATCATAAAAATGTGACCAATCTGGGACTTGAACCCAGGACCTCTTGGTTTGTACCCAATTGCTCTACCACCTGAGCTAATTGACCACCTAGATTCAAGTCGAATATTCGACACACTTATATGATTTGACATTGTTTGAGAAACGACTCTCTTGGGCTTTGTCTTTTTACAGATCAACAGATTCCAAGGTGTAACGATTAGACGTTACCACAGGTCCTTGTGTTTCTCTTTTAACCATCACCTAGGCTCAGGATTTTGTATTTAACAACATTTCTTTATGAATGCGATTCATTAACGATATGTATGTACGTTTTTGTCAAATCATAAAAATGTGACCAATCTGGGACTTGAACCCAGGACCTCTTGGTTTGTACCCAATTGCTCTACCACCTGAGCTAATTGACCACCTAGATTCAAGTCGAATATTCGACACACTCATATGATTTGACATTGTTTGAGAAACGACTCTCTTGGGCTTTGTCTTTTTACAGATCAACAGATTCCAAGGTGTAACGATTAGACGTTACCACAGGTCCTTGTGTTTCTCTTTTAACCATCACCTAGGCTCAGGATTTTGTATTTAACAACATTTCTTTATGAATGCGATTCATTAACGATATGTATGTACGTTTTTGTCAAATCATAAAAATGTGACCAATCTGGGACTTGAACCCAGGACCTCTTGGTTTGTACCCAATTGCTCTACCACCTGAGCTAATTGACCACCTAGATTCAAGTCGAATATTCGACACACTCATATGATTTGACATTGTTTGAGAAACGACTCTCTTGGGCTTTGTCTTTTTACAGATCAACAGATTCCAAGGTGTAACGATTAGACGTTACCACAGGTCCTTGTGTTTCTCTTTTAACCATCACCTAGGCTCAGGATTTTGTATTTAACAACATTTCTTTATGAATGCGATTCATTAACGATATGTATGTACGTTTTTGTCAAATCATAAAAATGTGACCAATCTGGGACTTGAACCCAGGACCTCTTGGTTTGTACCCAATTGCTCTACCACCTGAGCTAATTGACCACCTAGATTCAAGTCGAATATTCGACACACTCATATGATTTGACATTGTTTGAGAAACGACTCTCTTGGGCTTTGTCTTTTTACAGATCAACAGATTCCAAGGTGTAACGATTAGACGTTACCACAGGTCCTTGTGTTTCTCTTTTAACCATCACCTAGGCTCAGGATTTTGTATTTAACAACATTTCTTTATGAATGCGATTCATTAACGATATGTATGTACGTTTTTGTCAAATCATAAAAATGTGACCAATCTGGGACTTGAACCCAGGACCTCTTGGTTTGTACCCAATTGCTCTACCACCTGAGCTAATTGACCACCTAGATTCAAGTCGAATATTCGACACACTCATATGATTTGACATTGTTTGAGAAACGACTCTCTTGGGCTTTGTCTTTTTACAGATCAACAGATTCCAAGGTGTAACGATTAGACGTTACCACAGGTCCTTGTGTTTCTCTTTTAACCATCACCTAGGCTCAGGATTTTGTATTTAACAACATTTCTTTATGAATGCGATTCATTAACGATATGTATGTACGTTTTTGTCAAATCATAAAAATGTGACCAATCTGGGACTTGAACCCAGGACCTCTTGGTTTGTACCCAATTGCTCTACCACCTGAGCTAATTGACCACCTAGATTCAAGTCGAATATTCGACACACTCATATGATTTGACATTGTTTGAGAAACGACTCTCTTGGGCTTTGTCTTTTTACAGATCAACAGATTCCAAGGTGTAACGATTAGACGTTACCACAGGTCCTTGTGTTTCTCTTTTAACCATCACCTAGGCTCAGGATTTTGTATTTAACAACATTTCTTTATGAATGCGATTCATTAACGATATGTATGTACGTTTTTGTCAAATCATAAAAATGTGACCAATCTGGGACTTGAACCCAGGACCTCTTGGTTTGTACCCAATTGCTCTACCACCTGAGCTAATTGACCACCTAGATTCAAGTCGAATATTCGACACACTCATATGATTTGACATTGTTTGAGAAACGACTCTCTTGGGCTTTGTCTTTTTACAGATCAACAGATTCCAAGGTGTAACGATTAGACGTTACCACAGGTCCTTGTGTTTCTCTTTTAACCATCACCTAGGCTCAGGATTTTGTATTTAACAACATTTCTTTATGAATGCGATTCATTAACGATATGTATGTACGTTTTTGTCAAATCATAAAAATGTGACCAATCTGGGACTTGAACCCAGGACCTCTTGGTTTGTACCCAATTGCTCTACCACCTGAGCTAATTGACCACCTAGATTCAAGTCGAATATTCGACACACTCATATGATTTGACATTGTTTGAGAAACGACTCTCTTGGGCTTTGTCTTTTTACAGATCAACAGATTCCAAGGTGTAACGATTAGACGTTACCACAGGTCCTTGTGTTTCTCTTTTAACCATCACCTAGGCTCAGGATTTTGTATTTAACAACATTTCTTTATGAATGCGATTCATTAACGATATGTATGTACGTTTTTGTCAAATCATAAAAATGTGACCAATCTGGGACTTGAACCCAGGACCTCTTGGTTTGTACCCAATTGCTCTACCACCTGAGCTAATTGACCACCTAGATTCAAGTCGAATATTCGACACACTCATATGATTTGACATTGTTTGAGAAACGACTCTCTTGGGCTTTGTCTTTTTACAGATCAACAGATTCCAAGGTGTAACGATTAGACGTTACCACAGGTCCTTGTGTTTCTCTTTTAACCATCACCTAGGCTCAGGATTTTGTATTTAACAACATTTCTTTATGAATGCGATTCATTAACGATATGTATGTACGTTTTTGTCAAATCATAAAAATGTGACCAATCTGGGACTTGAACCCAGGACCTCTTGGTTTGTACCCAATTGCTCTACCACCTGAGCTAATTGACCACCTAGATTCAAGTCGAATATTCGACACACTTATATGATTTGACATTGTTTGAGAAACGACTCTCTTGGGCTTTGTCTTTTTACAGATCAACAGATTCCAAGGTGTAACGATTAGACGTTACCACAGGTCCTTGTGTTTCTCTTTTAACCATCACCTAGGCTCAGGATTTTGTATTTAACAACATTTCTTTATGAATGCGATTCATTAACGATATGTATGTACGTTTTTGTCAAATCATAAAAATGTGACCAATCTGGGTTCAAGTCCCAGATTGGTCACATTTTTATGATTTGACAAAAACGTACATACATATCGTTAATGAATCGCATTCATAAAGAAATGTTGTTAAATATATATATATATATATATATATATATAAATATATATATATATATATATATATATATATATATATATATATATATATATATATATATACAAACATTTATATATACATAATTGTTGTATGGGAATCATATGCTATTTTCAGAAAAACACGCCTCCAATCATATCCAATTCTCATAATTTCTTGCATGATATTCTGCAAGCCCTGACTACGTCGGTGGATCTCAATGTTACTCGTATGTCCGTATAAACGCTTGTCACCCCTGACTTAGTACCACGTCTTTCGCTTCATTATCACAGAAAACTCTTGGTTAATCACAGTTTTTACAATGAAAGCACGTACCCCGTCTTAATAACAAATAATTCTTTCAAAATTCATCCCTCCCTTTCTCCCCATCTGCCAACCAAACGAAAAAATATATATTTTAATTAATTTTCAAATAAAAAACCTCGTTGAAAAATTAAACTGGGTTTAAATATTAATAGGAAGTTAAGATCTTAAGAATTTTTAAGTTAACTAGTTTTTGATTCCAAGGCTTTGAAGACCTACATGATGCGTCGTCTTTGGTGACGTCGTCATAAGGTCTAGCTCGATATTCTATGGGCGATAGATAGTGTGATGGAGGGAAATGCCATGTAGTTTAGTGAACGCCTTGGTAGAGAGACGGACGCGAGATCAGAAACTTTACATCTCTAGCTGTCAAATGTAGCGGGGTGAAGGGAAGGGGGCATCGATTTCTGTAATCAACAATGATATTATGCGTATAACTTGCTGCTCTAGTAGCAGTTGTGACATGTTTGTACACTTTATTGAACTGTGACACTCTATGGAGGAATTAGGCTGCCGTTATTCATCGGACAATCGGTCTCTGTCACCACATGCGGACGTTGTTGTTGTTGTTATTGGACGCTGCCTAACCCACAAATCCACAATCCAACTAATTCGTAGAACCTAAGCTGTCCAAACTAATCCAAACTAACATAATCAAACAGACATCCTAAATAATTTGATCTAAACTAAAGCCAATCTGAACCATACTTCCAGCTCGACGAATAGCCGCTTCAGAGGAAATAAGTACCGCAGTATTTCAAAAAGATCATCAATATATTTGAACTACATACTGGATGAAGCTGAAAATGATGTCTCAGCAATGAAGGTTTACTAAAAGTCCAATAATAGGGAAAATTACCAATATAAAAATGATCAATAATTTCAAAAAATCCACGCTAGGCAGTGCTTTTTGTGTGGCTTGAATTATTGTTGCCTTTACGAAACTAAGTATTATTATAAATATAAAAACACAACTCACTCAAAATAGAATAAAACTAGAGAACCATACAACATGAAGGTAATGCGGATTACTAATTAATGATTCCTTCAGTTCATTACTATAGTGTCATAATGTCAAGTGGTTAAACACCATTTAACGGCCATACATGACTTGGACATGAATTTTCCTGGTATCCTCCTTCTTTAGAGCGCATGCGAATCGATTTTGTGAAATACATCAGTTTTTGGTGATAACTTCTGAACGGTATCGGTATATAGAACACATCAAAATTATAATACATGAGAAACACAGATATACCTAATATCACATCAAGATAGTGTGCATAATAACTTTTCATTTTATATAGCATAAGTTTCACAAGAATACAGGTAAAAACGTGTTTTTGCTGTATACCTGTGAGAATGATAGAATCTAACGTAAATAATTCCACTTCATGCCATTTTAAAGGTATTAATAAATTTGTTTTCCTTCTGTATTAGAATTTTGATGCTTGTACCGTTCGAAAGCGATCAAAAGTTGAGGTTGTATTTGTTTCTCAATCGGTAGGCAAAGTGTATCTCTATCTCTATCTGTACCTCTAACTCTATCAACGATGTGAATGTTTTCATAGAAACGAGACTGTCAGAAGAATGTACAGACATATTCTCTAGAGAGTCAAGCTAACTAATTTCCTCGATTTTGGTGTTTCCCAATTCAAATACAAAAATCTAACCCAACTTATTTTGTTTGCATATTCCTTGTGCTGAGGGAACGAAATAATTTATTCCACTTGAAGTGGTTCGTCATATCAAAAGAAAGTAAAGGACTGCTGATTTTTATCTTTTGAGAATGAAAGTTGCGCTGATTATATTCTTCGAGCTTGTTTTACTTGAGAAATACGACTCCAATTAGTTTTGTTTTACCGAGTCCTATTCCAACATTCATGCCATATAATCAGATGAGTGCATTTCAACTGTTAAGGCTGTTCGTCTACCTAATATGATCAATGTCTTGGGCTGACGTGCTCACTGAAAGTTAGTTAGCTATAGGTTTGTTAATTGGGACTATAGTGACTGATTTAAACTATACTGTGTGATGAAAAATTGAAAATATCCTGAAAATATTTGGGCTCTGCCGAACTTGAATAAAAAATGTCATTGCTCAAATAACTTCCATAACAATGTTATTTAATGTGCATGATTTGTTTGTAATCATATTCTAGTAACGTAATTTAAAACTTGAAACTGTTACCTCTTTCCTTGCAAACTTATCTGTATTCTTACAAGCCATGTCTTTTCACACTTTCATTCATACGGGATACCACTTGAATGAATAAAATTAGATATATTTTGATGAATTCAAATTTCATATTCAATTTGTAATTCGTGAAATGAACTAATTATAATGGAAACTTTAAACGTTCACATAATGTACTATAATACAGTGTCAGTTCTTTCTTAACTTGAGATCAAATGGTAGTCGATTTAGGGAATAACATTTTTTTTGGTAATTACTTTCGAAAGGTATGAGATATCGAAATTATAATTCCAGAGAAAGCACACCTGTCAAAACTAACTCAAACCAACTAACCTAACCAAAAAGAATCCTAAACTTAATCTAAACTTTAACGAATCTGAAACATGATTCCGTTCTAACATAAAGCCACTTCGAATTGAATCGTGAGTTTTCAGAGCGGATGTGTCGTCATGAAATGGTCCATTCTATACACATGTATCTGCACAGCATCAGTGAAGAAGATAAGGGCATGCAGGGATGCTGTTGAGATCTCTATGAGCATAGCAGGGTAGGTTAATGGGTGATATTCCAGATTATTAAGAGGTAGTTAAATAATCCCTTCAAAGCAAGTGAATGAACATTACATTCTCCTCGGGGACTTCCATGCAGCATGTCCTCTGTATTTACACATAGCATGCTTTGCATGTACAGAGTTAATACATGTATTACAGATTACTAATAATACATATAGGCATCCACAACCGTTATAGAGATATTATTTACAGAGTACAAAAGATAGTAATTAATTGATATATTAGTTTAATGAAATGGGTTGTTGGAAATTCAAAACGTTATATAATACGAAATGAGAAACTACGTAATACATGTAAATTTGTAGTTGATTACAGGAACTTTCAGGCTATTGACTAATATTGTTTGAATTGCAATTTTGATGAGACACGTTTTGTGATCGTGTCAAAGATATAGAGAGCAAGTTTAATTTTGAAGTTTTTGAAGTTTCAAAATAATTAATCTTGTCCTGCGATAGCGTGACGAGAGTCTAGTACGGCGACCAATTGCACTGCTATATGAAGACCTAATCTGAACCCAACATTTATGATAGGTTATATGAACAATCAACACAAGATTGATTGTTTTATTCTTTCATAAAATAACGTATTTTTGATACATTCATACAAAATGCTCTATCCAATATTCAAAAATATTCAATGACATGTAGATTATTGTTGTGAAAGTTTTTATTATAGCAATGGACATTTCGAACTGGAAGTTGTCATCTAACAGCTATTTCCACTTTTTACATGTACACTCGCGGTAACATAAGGTGGTCGATCGAGCCACATTACATCCCATCCTGGAGAAAATAGACTGATATTATAGGCCTAGGCAATGAAACTAGAAGACAATGAGTGGACGTAGGCCTACTCAACGCATAGTCTATGAAAAACTTCAGCGGTTAAATGTGCGTATAGACATTATTTGAATTAGTGAAGTTTTCATAAGGATTCGGTAAATTGTAACAATCATTTACACGAATCCAAACACCTTCACAATCATATAAGCCAATTCATTGACTGAGGACAAACTTTTAATCTTTTTGCCACACTTTGTATTATGAAGGAATATTATTCAATAATACTCAATTTCCTGATTAACTTTCTTCATCATATATTAGTTATGCTATTATTCTCAATAGTGTCATTATAATTTATATGGTGTGAATATTCAGTTATTTGTAGAGTCGAAACTGAATTCTGAAATTAATTTCCTCACCCGATATAAGTAGACATAATTTATATTCATGTTTATTTGCAGGTTTTATGTGCTGGCCACTCGATTGAATTCTTACCGGTGTCCTAATAACATAAACCACTCAAATGATGTTCATGTATACTCAAGCAATAGAATTATGTTTTGTACAAATGATCTTAGGAAGTTATGTAACTTGCAGGCTGGCACAAAGTCCATCCTTTAAAATAATTGCGTTTGATCTTTTTGACTGCACGAGTAATTTTTGATAAATATTTTCACTTTTTCCGGTAAATCTTCAAAAAGATAAAACGGATAGTTGATATAATGCTATATTTTTTAATATTGACAGTGAAAAAAAAGACAAGATAACGTCTTTAAATTAAAGCGCTATTCAAAAGACTTTTCCGATTCGCAAACAATCATGAAGTCTCCAATTAGCTAAATATGTCTATCTGTATTTCATCTCTCAATACTCACAGGAACAACTCTATACTTGTTCAGTAAACAGCTTAAAAATAGCTAATTGGCCGTCGAGGAAAACCATCGTCGTTCGAGCAATTTTATCAATAAAAATTGTGGAATTGAAAAAAAAAAAATACGCAGTATATACATATCCTCAACTATCTTGTTTTCATCATTCTGTATTCAAAAAATAAATGAGCTTGTTAAGACTTTTACACTGTGTATACACTGAACACATTGTTGACAATTACATTTGTTTTATGGAAGCTCATAATTAGTTTGCATATTCATCATCCGAAAAGTCGAACGAAAGAGTGAATAAATTATATCCAAATGAATGATATTCATCCCAATAAACTCGAAAAAAACACACAAGGATTTATTTTTTCCGCACAATCCATTTTAGCGAACGCCTGGTTAAGTGATGTCATCAATGTCGGGTTGGGTTGTTGATATGATAATGAAAATTCGACAGAGAGTGAGTGAGAGAGAAATAGAGGGGAGAAAGTGAGAAAAGTGAGAAAGTGAGAGAGGGGAGAGAGAGGTCAGCTTGATAGGCCTATAATAACCATTTGTTTAGCGGAAAATGCGGTGTTGACCGGATGTGTCCTATTAATGGCAATATTACATTTCTCTTGACGATATTACCCTTACTAAATTGCTCTTACCTATAAACCTAATCTGATTAGAGTGAGTTCATTGCAATACATTTCATATATCGACTTCAGAGGGAAGGAAGTTCTGTCAAAGACCTGGGAGTTGGAATAACTTTATAGTCTCGGTATACTCTTGGCAATGGAAAGGTTTTACTGGTATTACCCGTGCATAATTATAACGCTAGAAACGAAAACAATAGACATGTTTTATTTTAGTATGAACAGATGAAGATAACATTAATAATGTCCGCCAATCTGCGAAAAATCATTCATATTTCATTGTCTTACAGAACGTTTCTCGTCCATCCGGCAATTTGGCAAATTTTTGCAAAAATGCCCAATACATTTCCCGTTTATTCGTTGAAACAGGGAATGAAGTAGAAAATGAATTAGTCTGATTTTGTTCAATCTTATTATAAAAGATTCGTTGTTTTCTGCCGTGTCCTTTAGTCAATATTCATAGTATTGTATGTGAATACATGTTTTGCAATTACTTATCAGAAAGCAGTGAAGAACTAAAAGAAAAAACTCAGTCATTTTCATCTCAAGTTCAATTTTTAATAACAGAGTGCAAGAATACGATGAGGTGCCAATAACAACAGAAATGTAAGGAGTGTATGTTGTTTTAAAATTGAGTGTATTTTTGAATGGATAAGAAGGAAGATATAGTTGACAAAAATATGAATAATTTATAATACTTATATATCAAAGTCATGAGGATGGTTTAATAAGGATAGTTTATATTTAAAAGTATTTCAATGTGTATAACTCGGAACTGTGTGATTGTGTGTTTTTATGTGTAAGACATTTTACAATAATCTTGTCATTATTAATTTGCAAAAGACTGGCTCCAAGCTATTTAACAGATGAATAATGATGATAATAATAATTATTATGATAATTATTATTTTAATTATGATAATAATAATAATAATAATAATATCCCTGCAAATATTGTTTCTGCTTGTTCAGTGGCTGCCGAGTGCCGACTGATCTTGACTGGTGATGATTCCGAACATAATTAAGTATAGATTGCAAGTTCGTGCTTCTTGGTGACTAAGTGTATCCATGACCTCTTTGGATGAACGATCTCGACTGAAAGCTAATCAATTGACTTACGAGCAAAGGCCAAAGTGAAGAAGGGGTTGCCTGTCCTCTTCTCGGTAGCACTTTACAAGTCACGCTTAGCGTACAACACAGTAAATAGGAAACGTAATTAGGAGAGTAAGAAGTGCATGATAGCTCTTGAGCACAATCGTGCAGCAACTTACTGTGATAATTTATTAATTACTAATAATATAATAGTATTATATAAAGTTGGAAGATGTTCGTATAAGGCAAGTGAGAGAAATCTCTACCTTTTGATGAGCATACAAGTACATGATAGAGTTATAGAGTTGTTTGGGAGTTGTGTAGACTTCCATTTTCTAGCATATTTGAAATGATTTTTGTTCAATTATTTTTTCTTCATTTTGAAGATGTAAAGAAAATATTCAAGGTCAATTTTAAGGATAAGTTTTTCAACAGTGAAAATATTGACATTCGGTTTTCGGAAATATCTAAAATACGAAACCGAAATTTGATAATTTCAAAGTTCAGTGGTTTTGATGTTTGTTTGTTTTAATTTTCTCGCATGTGCTGTTTCGATGTCTAGAAAACTTCAATTTCAGAACTTGAGTTCCGAAGTTATGCGTGGAAATCACTAATTAGCTGAACCATCATTTGACGTTCTCCGGCCATTAGTTTCTCTCTTTGATAGTCACCGGACCGTTCCTACCATCTTCGGATACAAAAACAAGGGAGAATTCACTCAAACAATTACCTATATTTTATAACAATGAGAATTGATAAGAATAATAAAACAAGAATGCAGTATGGTGGATATTACTGAATCTGTCTGAATGGAATATCAGCATTTTACTTTTTGAGCGAGTCTGATTTTTGGAGCCCCCGATAATCTTAAGTACTGGTAGGTGAAAAGAAACACTTTGTGCTGGTAGACAGTAGGCACCCTTCAATACGTCTGTGTAATGCGGTACTGTATATTGGTGTTAGTGCAGGCGTACCAGGCATGCACCGAACGGCCAATAAGCTACAGTATCAGCTACGGGAGCAGTATAAGATCGTTGCAGAACCTCACCACTTTTCTCTGAACCTAAATTCAGATATCCATGTCCTTTTCACTATACCACTCCCCCTCCCTCACCCACTCCAACAACATCATGTGAATAACAAATGATATTGGTCAAAAAAAATGATTAAAAATATATATAATTTTATATATATATATATATATATATATATATATATATATATATATATATATATATATATATATATTTATAGAGAGAGAGAGAGAGAGAGAGAATATATGTACGTAATTTCGATGATCACGTTTTTGTCGTATGGGCGACCAATCGAGTGTGGAGTTGAGCTCGACACCCAGATACCGTGCCTGTTTGATTGTTGTAGGCAAGGCTTATGATATTAGGGTGTAGGCCTATACTGTATTATTCAACATTCATGTTATATCATGTCACATTATTTGGTAAATGCTATTATTCGGACAAAGAGGGCATAGAAAAATGGCCATCATGCTTGGGGGAATGTAAAATCACAATAAATTGAATTGTGTGATCTGTAATTACCCTTCAATTGTTTATATCTTTTTTTTTGTGTTTTTCTGAATCTCTCAGGAAGTACGCGAAAACTCAGAATTGATCTGATTTGCGTCCAGAAATAGGAGGAGGTAGTCCTACTTCAGAATATCGGCTCAGACCACTGGAAATAGATAGATCTAGTCATTACAGGTAAGTTTGTTCTTTTACCCACTTCTATTTGTTCTGCAATAACATGATCATTCTCAATCTGCAATTTGAAAACCATAACAAACGGAATTAAAACGATCTTTCTATATATACTCCGGTCTAGTGTGCTCCGACTGTCTTTCTAATCGACTGTCTTTCGATCTTTCTAACATGTTGGCCCAGTCGGATCATGACTACAGGTCTTACGTGGCAATTGAAAGCTACACCTCACAAGATTCACCAACATTATGTTAATTCACTCAACTGTAGGTCTATTACATTCACTTTGGATCAACTGCACTACAAGCAACGTGTTATTGTTCGTGGTTGTGAAACATTTCAAGTAATGGCGGATAAGTTGGAACCAAATATCGCTGACTGACCACTGCGAGTATTTTCAGTATAATATGAGACAGGTTTGAAAAAATATTTAAACTTGCATGCATTTTAATGTTGCTTTACGATCCCACTAACAGCTAGGTTATATGGGATGCATCTCAAGTCGTTGTACTTCATGAAATGTATGGGCAGTGGTATGGGGTTGAGCCGCATTACACGTCTGCATTTAGCACAGCCTTCCTATCTACAGTACTGGATTCAAATGGAAAATTAAAATACATGTAATAGAAGCAACATTTCAAAATTCTCACAACTACTTTTGCTAACTACACTTGAACTACGTGTGAGAATTAACTGCACTCAATGTGCATTCAGGTGCGAAAGAATGAAACAAAACTAATCAATTGGTTTCATCAGAAGTGGTCTCTCTCTTTCATATAAATAAATTATATGTATATATATATATATATATATATATATATATATATATATATATATATATATATATATATATATATATATATATATATATATATATATATATATATTTGAAGAAGATGAAGAGAAAAATAAATTTATCCAGAAACAATGTTTCACACATATGCTTAGAAAGGTAAACCTGACGATCAATGAATATTATTCTCTGTATATACTAACTGTTCTATACAAGCTCATCGAATAAGTCGACAAACTAACAATTCGTGTTATTATTGTTATTAGAAACAGTGTAGCAGCTAACAAATAACCACTTACGGCAGCGAGCCTTGCATTTGGCTCCAGACATGAACAATAGATCTATTAGTCGTCTATAGGTGATACCACAGCAGAGATAGGTACCCGTCGGTTAGACCTCTCCAGCTTCTTCCCCCTTTCTCCCGGCTGTTCCCTTGCTCTCGAGTGCATGCTTAGCTACATCGGAGGAACGCTAGGGGTATTAGACTATATTTACCCAGGTTTATAATTCTAGCATTAATCTTATAAGTATCACAAGTGGCTTTAGAAATGCTGTTCTTATCATCTATTGAGCTCACGATAAGACCTAGCCAGCTACTATCTACCAGTCAATGTATAATGCACCTACTTAAAATTCTACTTAGTGAAATGCTTTGGCAAATCTCTATAAAGCCAAAGAATAAATATACATAATCAGTTCCAAGTAGATGAGATTAAAAAATATTTTATTGCCTTTGATTTATGGAATCTTATCTTATCGTATATCTCTTGTGGTGTACGATGTACACCACTAATAGCATCAAGATCGCATCTCAATCAATTAATTATGATATGATTATACTGCTATACATATATGTGTATATATAAATATATATGTACATATACGCACAGATAGTTTTTGAAATTAGTCCAGGTCATGGAAGTACATCTCTAATTGAAAGAACGGCTATAAAAAAATGAATCGGCATGTGAAAATCGGAACAAATTACCAATATTATGATGAATACACAAACAAAGGAGAAAAAAAGATAACAGAATTCAAAAATAATGAGAAAGAGAAGATCAAGATAATTAATAGATATGATATAAGATTGAAGATTTTTTCTCCTCAATGTGAATGCTCGAATTGTTAACCATCCCATACATTATTACCCCGAGGAGTATTGTTTGTTAAATAAGAAATCTTACTTCAACTATCCTTTGAGGCGGTAGCATCGCTCTTTTGGTGCCCCGTCCGAACGATCCTACCTTCCATCGATAGCCGCAATTGGTAAACAATGATTTTGTATCAAGTTTCGAAATAAATTAAACAAAAATATATAATATAGTTTTTAATGGTGCTTTTAGAACATGGCTTGGTAGAATGCAGCGGTACTATAACTTGCCTGACATTGGGCTAAAAAGATACCCATATTTAAGGTAAATGCCTTCAAGTAGCGAGCGAGTTATACAAATGTCCAGGTCCCAACCAATGAAGGGAGATCTAGGCAAGAAAAGCTCGCCAAACAGTGAAATGTATGTGTTTCTACTAGTAATTCACATCTGCGTCCCCGTGGTTTTATCGACAGTATGTTACGTTATTACATACCCACAGTTTCATTTGAATCTAACTATTCCCAAAAGAATAATAACAGCTCCATCCAGACGTGAAAACAAGCGAATCTCAATGCAGTGCATTATATCATAAAGCCATATGTGGCTCACTTACCTCCGAGTGCCAAGGCGCGGAATAAATATATTACCGATATCCTTAGAACGATCAAATTCCGAATGCCATTTTATAAGTATGCCATTTGGAGGTATTCAGTTAACGACGAGAAATAGAAATCGGCAAGTTTCAAAATGTGACAATCTAAAGTCGTTCTTTACTAACTGATTTGTTTCTTTTACTATACCATTTTGAATAAAAAGATATGGCTTATTCATTGACCCACGCTCTCACACATCTATAGCTTAATTCGAAGCCACAGCACAGTTTATTACAATGTCTGTACATCATCTGGTATGTTTTGAGTAAATGTCACTGTTTTTTGTTCTTTTTTTGTTGGTAAGATTTGATTCAAAAGTGACTAAAAACATGATTGTTATGTATCTACGATCGTTTGTATGTTACGTTAACACTGAAAATATTACGCTGTAGGTATCAATTTTGACGTGACAAGCAGTATCAATTTTGCATTGTCGAGTGCAAGCTTATATCTACAAGAGATCACGGCGCGAATCAACCGAGCGCTAGTGGTGTTATGTAGGGAGACGATCGATCGGATCCTTCTATACTTTCGTGGATACAAGTTCATTTATTGAATTATTCTTGTGTATAGTGATTATATATCTTCCTCTCCCTCTCTTCTCTCTCTCTCTCTCTCTCTCTTTCTCCCTCTCTCTCACACAAGAAACCTAGTTGTGGAGAAAGAAGGGTAAAATACTGAAGAGGGTGAGGGGAGAAATGTACATAGACCGGATAAAGGGCGTACTAATGCCTTGAACTATAAGCCATTCGCAGACGGCCTGCATTAGGCCTATTTATAAACAGGAATGATCAATAACACACTGTGCTTCTTATTTTCAATGTATTTTCGATAATAATCTTGGATTTTTTTGTGATGGTATTTTAATCGTTTGATGATTGCATAAGTGGTGATTGTCTTGCATGGATAATCTTTTGTTGCATCGGACTGAGTTTTTGTCACTTGATTCATTAATCTGAATGCATGCCGAAGTTGACAGATAAACTTTAATCTGCCACTTCAAATTTATAAAACAAATTTAAAAGATTAGATTCAATTGGAAATGGATCATCATTATTTACTACAATTGGATATTATCTCTCAAGTAGGCCTAATATCAATTCACTAATTGGTCAATAAGTGGTGATCGCTAATATGGATACGACTGAGTGAAGTTGCCTTCTAGTAATAACATATCCCAGCACTATTTATTATTATATAAATAGTGAAATAAATGAATCTAGAATAAATAAATAAGAAATAAATAATAAATATAAATAGTTTTATTTTCAAACTGGGAATCGTGTTATGTAATGAGATCGACAAACTCAAAAGAGGAAGCGAGAAAATAGCTTTTTCTCTCTTCTGGTCCGCTTACCTAATTATCATGAAACTTGTCAAACATTCCGTCTTCGTTGTCTGTTAAACACAAAAATATGTTTCACTTCTTCCACCATGCTATTCTTATTGGAAAATGTGTATACCATAAATTTCTCAAAATCTACTCAACCGATTGTTGCCGATAGCCAATCTACTCAACCGATTGTTGCCGAGAGCTACTCAACCGACTGTTGCTGAAATATTCTCAACCAATTGTCGCCGAAAGCTACTCAACCGATTGTTGCCATAAGATTCTCAACCGATTGTTGCCGAAAGCTACTCAACCGATTGTTGCCGAAAGCTAATCAACCGATTGTTCGTGGTCCGAGCGGTCGTGGTCTATAATGTGAAAATCATCCCGACATTATAGCAGCTAGACTATACAGAAGGAAAACAAGGAAACACTCTGTGAAGATGGACGGGGGCGGAGATCGAGCCAAGAACCGATATGCTCCTCGTCTTCCGGTGTTTGTTTCACTCATGTAATTTAATAATCATCTATCAAATCCATTTCATGGTAAGTTAGAATACAAAATGTCTCCGTTCGCCAGAGTTTGTTGAAAGCATTCTTTCACTCTTTCGTGCATACTTGGATTACGAGAAATATTGCACAACTTCGATGTAGGAAACTGGTTCATATTAACTATTTAAAAAATAACACTGTCTTTTGTTACAAAAAAGAAAATATATATTCAATGAAAAAATTCGAAATAAAATTACAGCTTGCAATTAAGAATGTCTAGAACTATAATATCAAAACAAGTGTCCCCCAACCCCCAGTACGCCCCAATAAGGGTTGCCAGCAGGACGCTTTTATAGGCAGTTCTCTGCCGGACAACTGTATCTTTGATCCATATAGTAGCATAACATCAAGTACCGTCTAGTTACTTCTCGGCAACATTGTACATTCTTCTAAATCCTTTCCAGGACCAGTTTAGGAATAGATGTGGACTTAGCTCGGCCATAACTCGTTCATGCTCGCGCGTCGTTATTAGGAGATTATCTCAAGCCACCAGTAGAAAAAGACTAAGCAAGATTTATAGCTAATACACAAGGAACACAGATATTTTTATTAAAATCCTTAGAGCACAAAAGATTGAGTAAAAAATTAGTTTAAATATCATAAGATTCAGCCGAACATACTAAGAGAGGGTTAAGAATATGTCTGGGCCTTAGACTAGATGTCATATATTATTCGTTTTGTGTATGTAGACCAAGAGGAAAGCGTAGGCAAGCGTGAAATAACAGCAGGTTTCTTCGATTTTCCGATTTTCATATATAAATATATGACCGACAGTGTCCAGTAAACGGGAATGAAAATGACAGACTGCATGAAAGTGGTGCAGAATGTATTGTCATTGTTCATGCTATAGCAACTATTGCATAAAACAACCAAAATGAATAGACACAAAAACAAAATCTGTGAATGAAACAACTGCACACAAACTTTGTACTACTTTCATAGCTTCAACATCAGGATAAAGTAGAACATTTCATATAAGCTGTTCAATGTTCCACTTCTTGAGTACTCGTAATTTCTTACATTATAATAAGATTTCTGATGTTATTAACTTATATTTTTTGCGAGTTTTATATTTTAATAAAATAAAATACAATATTATACATAATCTGTGAAAGTAACACTTTATTTTTACTTTTTACACAAATAAACGTATTTCTGCAAAAGCTAGTCACGTGCTGTTGTGATATCAAGTCTTCAGTTGTGATGATATGAAAACTACAGGCTAATGAACTTGTCGTATACATGAGAATGAAGATTATATTATATGGGATGTTACCCCAGCTGACTAAAACTCACAACCTTCTCCAGGTTTTACATTTGAACTCCACTTAAGATTCACCTCATTCAGCTGAAAGTCTACTCCAGGGAGAATACGAGCCAAGTAGGCGTATATCAGCCAGTCAACAAGAGCCAATAATTCTGAGTGTATTTCTACATTTCTCTTCTCTATATGCGTATCCCTTAAACTTTGACTAGTTAATCCATTTTGAGTGGAATTATTGCAAGCAAATACACAGCTCTCAAGTATAAATTTAGAACGGTTGGAGTGGAACTTGCTGAAAATTATTTCTCTTGGTTGAATATGAGATGATTGTCCCACTTATGGATCGTGTTGGGCCCCCACATGTTAGTGAAAACAAGTTTATAAAAAAGTTTATAGAATTCGAAAAATTTTAAATATAGGCTAAGGCATATGATTCAAACATTTTCTTGTGGAATCATGTACACTTGAGTGGTGAATTTAACCACTTGTTCAAATGAAGATATAATTGAGAAAATATATTTGGAAAGTTTGGAATATTGGAATATAAAGGCTTATAGAAAGTGCCCAAACCAATGTCTTGGTATTGGATGCGCATGTGTCAGGGTGGAACGCCATAGTAGGCCTATTAGGTTTGATAATCTGTCTGGATGATCGGTTCAACGGATGAGAAGTAAATAAGGAAAGTTGAGAAATCCCATCATTATCTCATTATCACATAATTCATTCATTTGCAAATTATGTGTTTTTCTTGGTTATTTTGATTCACATAATATTTTGTAGTAATTTTAGACATCTACACAAACATCTACTTCGTCCAGATCTATATGTAGAATTATAGTCTATTATATTACTGTATTTGAATTTGTAATTTTATATCACTGTGTTTGTGTTTGTATTTGTATTTGTATTTACATTTGCATCTGTCGTTATAATTATGTGTGCGAAGCAGGACAGATTTCAACTTTTAATTCGAGTTGAACACCCACAGCTAAGACCTCATAGGGCTTCATGGAAATCATAGGTGAAAGCCACCGTATGTGTAATTATGTGTAACTATTGAATGAATAAAATTAAAAAATATATACATATTCGGTTTTGGATTCGATGGTCAGATTCCAGAACGGGAAGTTTACAGGCTGGTCAGCTACAAACAACTAGAGCATCTAGAATCCAGATCTAGAAACATCTCAATTATTCCACTGTGAATCAAAACAAAAGTTAATGGACATCTGTCATTGTGGGGCGTACCGAGTAATGCGGCAATTATCCAAGTTTTGTGATCTCTTCATCAACTGGAAGTTTAGATCATACACATTTTGATATTACGTTTTGTATCAATTATTTTTTCATTTCACCGGCACAAGTAGCTCGGTTGCTAACGCACTCGCTTCATGTGATCCGGGACCGCCACCGTCCATCATTAAAGGGGTGTTTCGTGTTTTTTTTCCATGTTGCTCAACGACCCCACCAACAGCTAGGTTATACGGGGGTACGAATGAGCGGATGATAATGAAACGATGAAGTGATGATAGGTGAAAGGACGTTTACAAAAACCCATGCCTTATGCAGGACTCGAACCCACACCCAACGGTGACTTCAGTTACTACCACTAGCGATAATTGACTTGGCCACCGGGGCGGCTAGTCGTGGTTTCCCTCTGTAGTCCAGGCTAATTCCGGGATGGTACATACAATATGGGCTACGACCGCTCCCTTCCAACTTTCCTTCCTATGACGTGTGACAAATCTTCATCCCATCACCTCATCAATCGTTTATCCGACGTCAATAGATCTTGGTTATCAATACAGGACGTCGTTGAACCCCAAATAAATATAATTGAATAAATCATTCCATTTTTTGTGTTGGTAGCAGTTTTACTTTTGAATGATTATAGTGTTTTTTATTCTCCTTATTATCATAACCCAGGTAATCTTTTGTCTCTGCTAATTTGTAGCTTTCAGGCTTATTTCAGATTATGTTCGAAGTGCCTTGATTTATGAAACCAATACCGTATAAATCGAACCTATCATGTTATACTAATCTTATATCATGGGTCTGTTTTACAAGTGATATGTGTGAATGAAAAAATACAAAAGCGAATGTCATTTAGTTTCTATTACTATCCTTTTTTTCTGAGCAGAAAATCTTCTAAACCAAATTTCGTATTCTCTGTTAAGCGAAATCTCTGTGATTTATTACGAATCTTGGAATTTAAAAAAATATATCAAAAATATGATGAAATCAATTTTAAAAAATCATGTCAAATCCCTGACTTCGAAACTAAATTTCAGATGGTTGAATCTTTGATGCTTTCCAAGAAAATCGATACAGATTGCCTGTGATGAACGTCTCGAAGTGCGTTCAGGTGGTTTGTTATACGCTGTCATGTTCAGCAAGTGCATGTGGCTACTAGCTAGCGTCGATACCTAGTCAGAGAGAGCAGGGAAAGCTGGTGAAAGTGGGTGAAAGCGGGGGATGATCGCTCAGCCACTCCCACTAAACCCTCCCAAAGCTGCGCCTCATCCAAATCTAGCCAAGCGATCTACTATTGGCCACGAGATGCAGCAGCCGACCAACAAATAACATCTCATTTCGAATGAACAAATTCAGACAAATGAGCTGCGTCGTAAAACACCTGAACTAACTCGAAAAATATTTATAATTCAAAAGAATATTATAGTAAATTGAACCTTATTTGCGATTAACGCTATTGAATAGTCTAACGTTATTTTATAATCACTCTGGTTGTCTTATATCCTCCCCTGTACGATATACTACTAATACGTTCCAATCTGGCAGGAAATGGATTCACAAATACGAAGTGACTATATTCGTCGGACCGGAAGTGAGTTAAACATTGGTTTCAGTTAAGACTAGATCAGTTTAAGATGTTTGTTAGGTTGGGTTAGTTAGTTTAGCTTAGTTTGGATGGGAGAGGTTCATTGAATTTGTTATATTGGGTTGGTTTACAGTATTTTAGGCTGTGAACAAAAACAACAACAACAACAACGTCCGAATGTGGCGACGTAGACTGATGAATAGCGGCTGCCTTCACAAATGGGTTTATCTCTACACACATTCTTCCACAGATTGATTGTAAGACTGTATAGAAAGAGAACTAGGCCCACCACTGTCTTTTTTCCCGATTCATTTATACTTTTACTTCCAGACTTTTATAGGCCTGGGTCCTACTGGAGAATTCTGTAATATTCCATTGTAACAATATAATTGGGATGCAATAGCAAGGATATGAAATTTAGAGTAGCTCAAAATTCCTCATTAATATTCTGGAAGACGCTATAGATGGATGTGTTTGAAAAAATCTTGAATTTTCATTTTATGGTATTTGATTCAGAGTTTCTGTAGATTTCTTCATTTTATCCCGGTATGGAGAACGTTCCAGAGAACTTTATATAGGAAAAAACTTTCACATTTTCATATTACTTCAATTTTTCATTCATGTGATCTTGCTTATATTGATATTTTAAATTTCTTCTCTTCACGAAACTTTGAAAAACAAAATTACTGCTTTACATGATGCAAGGGTATTAAAATGATAATGATATAATTATAATGATACTATCATTAAAACATTATCAATATCTTATATATTTCTATATAATTTGATATGCAATGTGTCTTGAATACAATAGATTTATTCTCGATAATTATATATCCAACTTGAGACGTACAGTGACAGGTTTGAGTAGTGGGATTAGGATTTTCCCAATTTTCCTACCGGACTTAGGAATCTACAGTATAATGTATAAATTGTCAACATGAGGAATTGATCATTATTTCTCTACAATTTGTTTCTTCTATTCTTCGAAGTAGCTCCAATAATTCATCATTGATGGATGAATATTCATTTCAATCTGAATTATAAGTTTTACGATAATCCACGACCTCTTGGAAAATGCCTGTGAGTCCAATCATTTGGGTCGCGACCCAAAGCTTGCGAACCATTGGTGTAATTCATGAGTAATCAATAAACAATTTTCATTTCGATGTCTAATCAAGCTTTCTCTTCCAACATTAGTAACCAACATTCTGAGAAAGAATTAGCACATTCGGCCCTCAAACACGCTGAAATCGGGCAAAATACTGAAATCGGTCCACATTTTGAAAAGATCGGAGTTCTGTTTCCACCAGATAAGTGTTCTGAAGTGAAATAAGTAATGAGTTCCGGAAAAGAAGGAGAAAATGAGATGAAGAGAAGAAACAGAAAAAGGAGAAATTATTTTCAGAAAAAAGATTTTTTTCAAACACGAATTTTGAATGACTCTTCATTAACTTATCATTATAATTTGTACAGTGTGTTGAATTAGTTATATAATATACAAATATCTCTTCGAGGTGGTGAGATCGCCCTTGTGGTGCCCCGTTCAAATGATCCTAAACTTTCATCCTTTGTCTTCATAGGGAAACAATAGCTTTGTGTCAAGTTTTCGATGTAGATGAAACAGTTTGACACTTTGCTTGCAGGAAAAACAATGTATGGGAATTTACATCCAAAATTATATCCCGATGGGTTGGATATTTTGTCAAGCTTCTATCACTCATGAACTTCTCGCTAAAAAAAAAATTGTTTTCGTTCACTGATTATTCTCAGCATATCGAGGAAACGACCTAAATCAAATATCGAAACGAATCGATTCATACTCTCTAAACCAGAGCAGACTAAGCAAAACGAACTATAAAGTACCATAATCAAAGTAGATGCCTTATATATCCCAGTAGAATTAAGATGTTAATGGATTTAAATTGAATAGAGTTGTGTATGATAGAAGCTCGAGTCTTGAGAATTGAGATGACTTTTGATTCAGGTAGTCAGTCAATGCAGATAGAGCCTTACCTTATATAGGGTTCTCCAAACTGAATATCGGTATTGAACCAGGGGGCACATTCCAGTACGATTTAATCCGGTTTTAGCGGGTTACTTCCGGTTAGCACAGGTTTAAGCTTGGGTTCAAGTCGAAACTGGGTTATTCCTGTACAGGAATGCGCACCTTGGCAGGAGTTCACCCTGTAATAAGGAACTAAGAGGAGCGAACCTTCCACGCGCTAGTAATGTGGGAACCTTAATCTATGATAGATGATCATAGTATACCATCTACCTATATATCGTGTATATATCGTGTACTATATAGCATAATCATGGCAACCAATTATCATCAAGGAAATTGACCGTTTAAAAAAGAAAAGAATTATATGAGATACACAATAATAAATTGATAATTATAAAAATAAAATCTCAACTTTTATTTTTAAACTTATCCCTTTTCAACCCTGATACCATTGTTCAAAAAACTTATCGACCATCTTCGAAGCTTGTATTGCAATCCCATTCTTCAAGTAAATTAATTTTTGATAAATCAAGAATGATAACATGTGGACATGTAAATTCACATGTATGGTCACTTATAATTATTGACAATTTCATCAGAACAATGATTATCTCTTTAGCCTCAACAAAGTGTCTGAAATGTTGGCAATTTTGGGAAATTGAATAAGTGGAAGAGTATATTGAAATGGTCTTTATATCAGTTACAAGAAATATAAGGTTGTTTCATTGTCATGAACATTGATATAGATCTACTCAGAATGATGTTTCATTCACGGCAACGATTTCTTTGAACCGGAAAATATCCACATTTTTTTCAATCAAACCCTTATCCACGAAAATGTGATTTTTCTTCAAGATTTCACGATTTTTTTATAAGTTTTTTTGTGATGCTTTCAACTCGGAATTCAATTAACTCATTTGTACTCTGTATAATGATTGTTGTTTGTTACATTAATTATGTTGTAAGATAGAATGAGTTGAACAATGAGGCAAATAATATACGTCACGTTATAATGAAACGAAGACAACACAAGAAATGCTATAGAAGCACCACATTGGTTGACATACCCAGCCCCTATCGAGTGTAGAGCTCATGTCCAGTTCACATGACTGGGCAAACGCAGCAAATGCGTTGTTAGATGTACTCGAAAACTCTGCACACCTTGACTTGTATGTAGTATACTCGAAAACTCAACACACCTCGACTTGGAAACTATCAAGTCAAGAAAGCTATGAATTATCCTGGCAATCAAGAGCCTCTATTATATCAATCCAATTATATATAAATATATATATATATATATATATATATATATATATATATATATATATATATATATATATATATATATATATATATATATATATATATATATATACATATATATATTGGATCAGATATAATAAACAATGAATATAATACCACATATTTCCGCAAAAACCTGAGAAATTAAATAATGACGAATTGTGAGGCAAAAATTGACCAAGTTTGGTGAATTTGGTAACCTCTACTCATTTGATGAATAAAGACGATAATCCAATTACAATATATTGAAATCCACATGTGATTAGCGATATTGGGACACCCCTGTGCTATTAGAAGGTATAAGCTGTAGCCCCCAGCATAGCTGCAAGGGCCTAACACAGTTTTTAGCAGTTATCTTTGTTAATCCCTTCCTTCCTTCACATTCTTATCCCTTACTTTGGAAGACTAGGGTCATCACACACATTTTATAACACCAGCTAGAGCTTTTATATAACAAACAAAATACAAGGTTGCCACACATTACATTTCGGGGAAATAATTTGTACCTTGAAATGGAATCGAAAACTCAACCTTAATTTTATGTATATTGCCATTTCATTTAAATTGGGTTTAACGGCGCAATGTAAAGATGACTAAGGTATATTGGCGTCGGACGAATGATTGATGAGGTGATGAGATGATGAGAAAAGGATTTTTCAGGAACAGGGATGATAGTGGGAAGGGAGAGGACGTGACCTAGATTGTAGGAACCATCCCGGCATTAGCCTAGACTACAGGGAAAACCTCGAAAAACCCCTGTAAAGATGGATGGTGGCAGGGATCGAACCAAGATCCGTATGCTCCTCATCTTCGGGATCACACGAAGCGAGTGCTTTAGCAACAGAGCTACATGTGCCGGTACATATTACCTCTTCATGTACTGTAATGCATAAGGTTCTCCGTTAAGCGATGTTGAGATTTGCAAAGAATTGTGTGTCAGCAAAACATACCATTCAATGGTAACGCGCTAGCTCCTCATGACCGGATCAGGTCTTGGTTCGATCCCCGACACCGTCCATCTTTACAGATTTTGTTCGTGGTTTTCCTCTGTAGTCTAGACTAATGGCGGGATGCACAATATAGTTTTCGTATTTGTCGTCAGCGTAAAACGACATCGATGTCAACGCGCTGTCAAATTCAACATTCATCAAAATTCATTCTGAAATATTTTATCAAGAATTAGGTCGTTATTTTTCCTGAATGCTCGAAAACAGAAAAAATACCCAGTTTTCATTCAGTTTTGGGAGTATAATGAATCCATTAAGATTTTGTGTGAAACAGGATGCACTGAAGATGACAAGTTTGATGAAATCAATAGATAATGAATCAATAGTCTAGGACTATATTCACAATCAGTTCTAATCTCGGATCTTACAGCTTGCAGTTGGGATTTTCTAAGTCGACATCAATTAGAGAAGTTTAGTATAATATGTATTAATAGATAATCTATCTTTGCTAATGAGAAGTGCGCATTGTAGTCGATTAAGCGAAATATCAGTTTTTCGGTGATAACTTTCGAACCGCATGAGGTATGAACATTCTGTTAAGAAAGGAACACAGATATTTTCAATACCTTCAAGACGATATAACTCATTACTATTCAACTCATTACTATTTAACTCATATTGCCACAGACAATGATATTGCATAATTGTCAAGCGTATACAGCTACAAAAACATTTTTATCTATATACGATTGACAATTATGGGATATGAGTGAAATAGTCTGTACTTGTATCGTCTGAAAAGTATCAAATTATTCATGTTTCCTTCCAATAGAATGTTTAAATCGCATACCTCTCGAAAGTTATTAGGCCTACAAAAATATGATATTCCGCTAAATCGACTTGCGTGCACTCTTAAGTACCTATTAGAGTAAAGGACAACTCTATAGATTCTATATATTAATCATCGAATGAACAGTTAATTCAGTAAAATATGGAGAATATTTCCAAGACATGGGTCCTGGTGAATATGTCATGGTGTATATGTGCTGGACCCCTATTACTGAGATTGATGAGATGTGAGAAAATAAAAATGAGTAAGAAAACGAGTATCTCACATAAAATATGAGATGAAATATGTCATCATTATATGAGATAGTTTCCTGAGATAAATGAGGTGTGAGAAAAATAAAAATGAGTGAGAAAACGAGTATCTCACATGAAATATGAGACAAAATATGTCATTATTATATGAGATAGTTTTCTCACTGATTTTTCTCACATCTCATTTATCTCAGGAATAAGGGTCCCGAGCGTGAAGGTCCAAGAGTGTACTTTTGAGGTCACATCGAGTGGTCAATCAAGCTACATAAAAATACATCTAGAGAGAAATATACTAATATCCCACGCACTAAAACTAGAGAAGATAAATACTAACTTCATGCATTGGCTAGTCATTTATATACCACAATGTTCGAAATATTATCAATTTTGAAAATCAAACATACTTATACGGGTTTTAATTTGAAAAATGTAGTCAATACAATTTTGGTAATTATTATTTCAATGAAGGATACAATAAACATTCACATGATTTGGGATTCCAGATAAATAAGCATTCATAGAGTAATAGAATACATATTTAAAAAATTCTTTCAATCCACTGCTAAAAGCTGGGCTAGATATTTGTTCCAAAAATGAAAGTCAATATCTTATATTCAGTTGTCTGAACCAATAATAATATGATGTCCAAATGTCCATATGTTTTTCGTTTGGCGTTCTGAACATGTTTTGTCCCATTGAGAGAGACTAGTAAGCGGATTAGACGTTTAGGGACTCTTCTTGTTCAGCCCAGCGATCAGCAACATTCAAAGCTCCAAGGATTAAGAGTACAACGAAAAATAAATTAATTCAAATCGCTTACCGTGTTGCCATATCATAATATATAAGAACGGTGTTGTATAATAATTACCAACACATTTGACATACTTTAATCAAAATTGTTATGTGACGTACGCCTATATGAAACAAATCGACATTTGACGGGAGGAAAGGACAACTAGGGGAGGGGGGGGGGTCATTATAATGAAATTTTGATTTTTCAAATAATGTTCCCGAAAAATACTCAAATCCAATTAAGAATGTGAGGTATTGTTCAAGTTCATGAATATAGCCCTATAAATCAATTTTATCCGGTTCTAACAAAGTTAGGTCAGAGAGCAAAAACTCCAACAGTTCTCAACCATTCTCTACTCCAGGCGCGGTTTAATGAGTACTTATAGAATGTTCATGAAATGATGAGCACGATAATTATGCCTAATAATTAGGTGTTACAGTGCGACTTACTACAGATTTTGTAAGTTTCTAATAATAACATCTAAACTAGATATGAATCATTGTTCCCCAATTGAGGCTATTAATGAAACTTAAGATCGAAAGGACAAGGCACCAGAAGGGTGATCATACCACGTCTCAGAGAATAATTTGAAATATAACTTATCCAACAAACAATATAGGCCTATCTATATATTTGTATACATACAATTATATAGATATATATATATATATATATATATATATATATATATATATATGCATATATACATATGCCTACACATTCCCCACTTGATACTCCCATAGCATTTTAATACCACGGTATCATATATTCTATCTTTCTCTCAGATAGTTCCTATCAATAACTTCGATAGAGATACCGGTTATCGACTGTCGAGATACCTAAATACAAGCTGCCCCCGGAATAAGCCCACCCGCGGCGCTCCGCCTCGTTTTAAACCACACCCCCGACCGACGCCTCCAAATCGGCGCCGACACGACGCTTCTGCGCCGAAATCCACATCTCGGTTGGCTAAGACGTGGAGGGTGAGCGGGTTAGCCAAAAGAGTTCCTCTGGTCGCTCTAAAGTGTGATGCACCACACCCTACCATCCAGCACAGCGATGTCCAGTGCTCGTATCGAGGTATCCAGACAACGTGGTCGAGCGAGAGACAGAGAGAGAGAGAAAGAGAGAGAGAGAGAAAGAAAAAGAGAAAGAGAGATAGAGAGAGAGAAAGAGAGAGACAGAGAGAGAGAGAGAGAGAGAGAGAGAGAGAGAGAGAGAGAGAGAGAGAGAGAGAGAGAGAGAGAGAGAGAGAGAGAGAGAGAGAGAGAGAGAGAGAGAGAAAGGGAGAGATGCAGAGAGAGTGGGAGGGAGAAGGGGAGAGATACAGACAGAGAAAGATAGGGGGGGAGGAAGAAGGGGGGGGAGAGAGTGAGAGAGAGTGAGAGAGAGTGAGAGAGAGAGAGAGAGAGAGAGAGAGAGATTGAGGTTGAAACAGAGTACATATAAATGACCACATCCACATTAGTGCTATTTTATATTATTTCTGTGATTTGCAGTCTCATATGATTATGGTTCTATCATTCTTATGATAATATATCGGACTATACTTTTCTCGACTATTCACGGGATATTCAAAATATCGTTCCATTATTATTGATATCATCATATCTATAAATCTATTAAGCCATGCAATGTGATGATGTCCGAGGTATATTGGCGTCGGTGGATGATGAATGCAACGATGGAAAGGTTATTGAAATGATAGTGTATTAGGTGTTTCTGGATGGTGGGAATGAGTCGGTCGAGTCTGTTGTTAAGGAACCATCCCAGTTACAACCTGATCGATAGAGAGGGATCTCGATTCACGACCACGATGTCAGGATAGTCGACCACGGCGAGAATCGAACCCCGATGACCCCTGAATGATGGTGAATAATTTAGCAAAATATCTATATTAGAAAAAAAAAATGTCAATTAAAAAATGATTATTCAAATGAATGAATATTAACAATTGTATCACATATGTAGAAGAATAAACACATGAATAAGAGATGGACAAAGGATAGAACTTTTTTTTTCTGAAGAAGACTAAAGAGAATTTAAAAAAAAAGTAACATGAACGGCAGAGAAAAGACCAAAATAATTTTTTCAAGGAGGCGTTAGGAAGTTTTGTAAGAAAAGAAGATGAAAGAAGTAAAATTTAGAAAGGAGAAGATATTTAAAAAACAACAACATTGAGATCTTTTTTTCCCGACACAACTATCAAATTGCTCTTCATTCTTTGACGTGTTACTATAATTTGTACAATTTTTAAAATAAACTTTATGATATCTCTTCGGGTTGGTGAGATCACCCTTGTGGTGCCCCGTTCAAACGATCCTGAACTTTCATCCTTTGCCTCTGTGTTAAGTTTCCGACGATTTTGAGAGAAAAATATGATCGTTATTCATTGTACCTTATGTGAACCAATTTATTGAAATTTCCAGAAGAGCCTCATGTACCTATCCGAAAAAGCTGATTAGGTATGTGCGTTCATGTCGAGAACTCTTTCATAATGATTGGTAATTGATTATTCACACGTAGATCGTTCTTCAAGATGTCCGTTTTCCTAAGGGATAAATCCAATTCTGGTTTAAATGGAGAATTTGTTCGTAAGAAGCAGTTGAAAATGAAATAATGCTTATGATTATCTGTGTGAATGAATGTATGAATATATATAGACCTATATATATATATATATATATATATATATATATATATATATATATATATATATATATATATAACTTAAATATGAATATGATATATCATATTCTCCTCCATATAACTTCATTCTCCTCCCTGTATATTCTCCAACATTTGTAAAAAAAAAATGTTATTGTTGATTCATTTGAATGATCATCTTTTACTTGATCATATGACCAATGAGATAGCTAGAATTTCACCCGCTCCAACCATACATCGACTCCTTGACGAGAAGCTGCCATTGGCCAGGCTTCGATCCCCGACTAGAGTACTCAACGGAACATCGAGACAGCCCCAGTCATTCGATCGCTGATCTACACACCGAGAAGACCTGAAGATGATGTGTGAAATCCCATCGAAACGTCGTTTCCCGCAAACGACAAGACGTGGAACTACCGAAGAAATCATCTTACTATGTACCACCGGCCACGAGAATCTCCGTCAACACACATATATGTATATGTATATATATATATATATATATATATATATATATACTAGCTGACTCGGCAAACGTTGTTCTGCCATCGAAGTGATTTGTAGTGAATGTTGGTTGTTAATGTAACAATATTGAAGTTGATGTAAAAGGCAGATTAGGTGCTATCTAGCGTGTACCCCCGCAAATGTGTTGCCGAGTGCGGCCGACATTGAGTCAAGGTCGTCAATGTCACATGAACAACGTCATTACTGGTGTCGTCCTTGAAGTGCCGAAATGTGGATATTGCTCAAAGGAGAAAGCTCGGCGGAAGATCTCGTATACTTTAGGACCTTCTACCACCCCTATCGAATGTGCGTGAGGAATTTCACGGCACTCGGTCGAGACGTTTCGGAGTAGTTCATCCTCTAACATGTGACACAAGCTTTTCATGTATAAGATAGATATATATACATATATATATATATACACACATATATATATATATATATATATATATATATATATATATATATATATGTATATACATATATACATATATATATATATATATATATATATATATATATATATATATATATATATATATATATATATATATATACTTTATATATATATTCATTTATATATATATGTATATACATATATATATACTTTATATATATATTCATTTATATATATATGTATATACATATATACATATATGTATATATATATATATATATATATATATATATATACATATACATATATATATATATATATATATATATATATATATATATATATATATATATATATATATATATATATATGTGTGTGTTATCAATTTAAATTCCGGTTGATCAAGTAAAGGTTTTATTTATTTAAAAAATGGATAAATAAAAATACCTAACGTTTCGATGTGTTCTCACACACCCTGGTCAGTCACAGGCACAAAACGAACTTGTAAAAAAATCGATACCAATGCCAAATGTTTTGGCATTGGTATCGAATACGAGTTGGTATACAAGTTCATTTTGTGCCTGTGACCAGGGTGTGTGAGAACGTTAGGTATTCTTTATTTATTCATTTTTGAAATAAATAAAACCTTCACTTGATCAACCGGAATTTCATTCGATAACATAAATATGGATCAAAGAATCAACTTCAATCATACAATATATATATATATACATATATATATATATATATTATAAATATATATATATATCTACACATATATATATATATATATATATATATATATATATATATATATATATATATATATATATATAAACCAGAACGCACCTCAAAGTAAACACTCCTATATAACCCCCCCACTGCACCCCCCCCCCCCACCGCCACCTAAACTACAAAAACATCATCGACAAAATATAGCAGATTAATTAATTTGGCCTCAAAGCGTATTTAAACGAATGTGTTCGAATTTTTTTTCGTCGTCATTGAATGATAGTTATTTGAGACAAATAACAATTGAAAAAACATTCTCAGAATAGGAAAATATTCATTTATATGTACAAATTATATTGAATGGCAAAAGTATCGGTGAATGGATGAAAATCCACCCTTTCGTTGATTTTTCATCATTTTGAAAGTAGAATGTGCGTTACCGTTTTCCAAAAAGGAACCAGAAGGCTGTTCCGGTGCGTTCCAGCACAAATAACCACTGTATGTATGTATATATATATAAGAATGGTGCTTCATATATTGTTCGAATTGTTTTAGTACACCCATCATGTTGGCCTACCTCATTTTCTCACTTTCTGAAAGAAACGTTGATAGTTTCCTCAAGTTTTCACAAATTCATTGAATAAGTTTCCCCAATTAAAGTAAATAATAGAGTAGAATATAAACATAAAATTTGTACGTATGAAAAATGAATGATAAAACAAAATAATCGGAAGAAACGAATCATCCTCTGAGAAACTTCATTAACGCGTATAATAACTCAAAATTGTTTGATAATTGACGTAAAAACAAGCTAACCAATCGTATCTCTGCGAATCGAAATCTGGGTGTCACCCGACTATTCTACAGTGTCAGAACTATATCTGGTGTAAGATGTATCTGAATAAATAAAGTTAGTTCTGGTAGCTGATGAGGCTCCGTAAAACTCAGGTGAAGAAGGGGTATATGGTAGCAGGCAGGCCGGCGTATATACTTGCGCGCTGCGCTCCATTCATAACAGTCGGGTTGGTACGCTCGTCGCGTGAACATGGTCTGGCCTGTCGCACGCCACGTCTCCACGCACGCTAGCACGCACGAGCAAAACATCGCGATTTAGCCTCGTACCACTCGCCACCCGTTCAATTCACTCGCATTTACTTTCAAGTTACGTGAATCAAAAACAAGAAAAAAAGATGACGTGTTTTGAGTGAATCTGTTATTTTTATATATTTCATATAAAATTAATTGTTATGTGAATAATGCAATCGTGTATGAATTTTTAATCGATACTTTTTAATAGAGAAACAATATTTGGAATTAGGTTTGTGGACACAAATTACAAGATTGCTACGTACCTTGCAGAAGAATTGTTGCAATGCAAATCGCTGTGCTTGTGTGACCATGTGTAACGCAGTCGTTATTTGGTTAGGTTAGTTGATTGCAGTCAGTTTAGTGATACAATGGATTTTCAAAGTGCAATGGAAACATTTGCCGAGGCTTGGGTTGCAGCGAACACGAAGCCGATGTCAGACGTTGGCCCTCCGCAGGTGAGAACATTTCTAATACTAATAATAATATCATGTAATATATAATAATAATATAAATTATATATATATATATATATATATATATATATATATATATATATATATATATATATATATATATATATATATAATATAATAAAATCATGAATCCCAGTTGAAACACAAAGAGTGTTGCTGGACATGTCAGGTTGGGATACTTGAGTTATAATACTTATAAACATGTATCATATCATATAGAATTAGAGTTACTGTGCATTAGAATACTGTGAACAATAAGTCGAAGAGGACGAAAGAAAGCACACTATCATCAGTCAGTGCTATGCAGAAATGCATTAAAACTATTGGAATATTTTTTAATAAGCCTAGCTACAAGGGCATTTTCAAACTTAATACCATGCAATTTCTTCATTGTTTTCGACATTGTAAAACTTGTGACCCGAATAAGTGGGCTCTTTTGTGTCGATAGTTGATATGACTGATTACGGGTTTCTCATTGCAATTGAACTTGGGTACTCGTCGGACAATTACACTTGTCATGTTGTTTGCAAAACAGAATTTTCACATGCAACTAGAAAATCAGATCTCTTAGCTGTATACCTGTAAATTGTTGGAATCCAAGATTAAGAACTCTCCTTCACATCATTTTGAAGGTATTACAAATATTTGTTTACACCCGCATCAGAATTTTCGTATCTTACACCGTTCAAAAGTTATAAGCAAAAGACTGATATTCCGCTAAATAGACTCCCATGCACTCTTAATTAATAATTGGCTAATTATTACTTAACTAACAGTTGGAAAACCTGCTCTAATTATTTCAAATGAACACATGCATTTATTTGTAATGATGATATGTGCGTTTGGAAAATTATTCTTGTTCATGATCATCTGGCAACTGGAGGAATCATCTTTGAGTACAAACTTGCCAGTTTGTCCTAGATATTCTCAATTTCGATTAGTACTGAACAATATCTATATTTTGACAATTATGTGATGCAAGTTATTGAAGTGATATGAGAAAGAATATGATGTTGTATTCTGCTCTCGGATGTAAACGTTAATCGAACTGGTGGTAAGAGTAGGAAGGGTGTAGACATAACCAAATATCAGTTTTTTGGGATAACTTTCGAAATGCATGCGATATCCAAATTTTGATCAGGAGAAAATACAGATATTCTCAATACCTACAAGATGTTATGAGTAGTAGCTATTCATCATATATCACATAATCGTATACAGCTAATAAATGTTTTTATACGCTTGATAATTTACCAAAACAAATGTCAGTTGTTGGTTTTTGTCGAAAAAATCACATGTCCCCAAGCAAATGTCAGTTTTCCGACCGCCGAATTATTGTGCGATATGAGTTAGATAGTTGCAACATAAAATTTGAAGATATTGCAAATGTCTGTGTTGTCTTTGTACCGGCATTTTAATTTTGATATCTTACACCTTTCAAGAGTTATCAGTGAGAAATGATATTTCGGTCGCCTTCATTACTATTTACCATTCCCCAAAACACGTATTAGCTATAGCAATGCGTGCTGTCTTCACAACTTATAAATATAGGCCTACACGATTTCCTTTATACACACTTATTTAAATAACCATAAAAATCACATATATCACACATAAAGATCACATAAAATTGACATTTAAGAAATTAAAATTTAATTTAAATAAAATCTACGCCTATTTTACTACTAATGTTTTCACACACTGTAGAATGCGTATGTATGTAGGGCTGTACACTGTCTGCTAGATTTAGTATATATTTATTATGTCGATACATTCTCTTCAGGATGCATTTTAATGTGACTTGCTCGACCAATTCATGTGATCGAAGTCTAGCATGAGGTGGACCATACCCACAGAGTAATATTTTCAGTGTCAACGTAATATATGAACGATCGTAATGACTTGCTGTTCGAAATTGGTGTGGTGAAACTGCTTCACACCGTGCAGAGATTCACAGTATGTTACATATTATTTGTACGTGAAGGTACGCTGTAAGGTAAAAATCGATGATAAAAATATATTTGATCATACATTTATGATCATTCCATCCATGTCAGTTGGAATGTTTAGCATTCTCGACCAATATCATCAGCATCTTATGATGTAGTTGTTAATTTAGTATCTTTCACGGTTCAAGTTTCATGATCAATTATATTTGTGGAGTCACCCCTATTGGGAACTTTTAGGCGCTATGGAGATTGGGGACGCCCTAATAGCTGCTATGCCCGCTGGACAAGTCCAGGTCGACGTGATTTTCAGTCCTATTCCAGGTCTATACTCAACAGCCGTTTGATGTGTTTCGTTATTAATTTTATTTATCACATTTGAATGTTTTCGATAGGACATTATCATGTCACCTTCCATATATAATTTAAAACACATATTATAGATAACGTTGCTTACCGGTATGTTCTATTTCACATTTAGTGATAGAATGTATTTCCGGTTGGAATGAATGTGTGTATTCTTCGAGTATCTACTATGGGTAATTTGTAGGTTCATCAAGCCACGTGTGTAATTCTGATGATAGTTATTACCGATTATCATCAACACTAATGATCAAGAGTATTTTAGATTGTTTCCACTATGCCACGTGTTCTTGGAATATTTTAGAACTCTTTCTATTCTTCCTTTGGATTCCGGTTTAGACTTCCAAGACTTATTATTGACAACATATAATTGTTTGAAATATAAACAAGCTCATTTACAAGACCAAGAATATCTTAGATTGGTTCCACTATACCACTTGTTCTTGGAATCTTTTAGGCCTCTTCTATTTTTCTTTCAGATTCCGTTTTAGACTTCAAAGACTTATTGTTGCCAAAATTTAATTGTTGGAAATATAAGCAAGCTCCTTTACAAAAGTATGAGCATGAGACCCTTGGTTACATTATCCGTGTGTAAAAGTGGTATTTAACATCAAGCAGTAGAATGACAAGACGAAGCATAGATTGGATCGTTCAACTATTCTATCATAATTTTTGATCGTTTGGATATCAAAGTTGTATTCCATTCTACACTTATATAAAATTATCTGTATGAAAATGAGCCCAACTGTGCATCCTCTTAAGATTTGTTTGCCATTTAGCAATGCCATTTGGTCACTACTAACACATAATCAGGTTAACATTATTGGCTATACTTGTTGCAAAACTTGTAACGTAGGCCTATACAATCAAACAAACAACATATTCGCAAATATTGGTTGTGGTACACAAACAAATATGCGACCATGTGCAACTTCATCCACTTCCACCGTATATTTATTCTCCATTTCCATTATAGGCCTACATTGGTTTCAACAACACACTATATTGATGAATAAGATCTATTGGCGTCGGATGAATGATTAGAATATCGTTTCTTAGGTAATGGGAGGGATAGCGAGATAAGAGAAAAAAGCGGTCGTGGCCTATATTGTGTAGGAACTATCTCAGTATCTACTTATAGGCTACAGAGGCAAATCATAAAAACCCTCAGTGAAGATGGACCGTGGTGGGAATCGAACTGAGGCCCGATCTACTCTCATCTCCCGATCTCAAGGAACAAGTAGCTGTAGTATAGAGGGGGGGATAATTACCCAGACTAGGTTTCTATTGAGGATAGATTGGAACAATGGAGGACAGGTCTAAAATTACCCGACAAGTTTTCCTTTCCTCACAATACCATTTTAATTGGTGTTATTTACACAGATATATATATATTTTATTATCACGCCCCAACTATGTATTTTTGCTGTATATGTTCACAATACACGGCCAGATCGATCATATAGAAAATGGCGTCAAAATATTGGTGTGTCTCAATGAAGGAATCCATCTTCCTTTATTGCTTGTATTAATTGTTCTTTCCTGACCGGAAGTGCTATTACTCTGTCTATTCTTGGCTGGCGTGGTGTAGAAGATAATCGCTGGATACGATTGGGATATACCTGTCTCGATAATGAATGGCAAAACCCAACAGATTTCCCCCAAAAGTAATCACTAATTATCTGTCATAGAGGCCTGAGCTTTTAGATACGAGATTAGCTCGATCACGATTCCCAGTAGAACCTCACTCAAAATGTCAACCAAGAATGTCTATTATATCAATATTGTAACAGTATACTGGCGAATAATTACATGTAAAATTGTTTTAAACATGAATTTACTCTCTCTCTTATACTTATATATATATATATATATATATATATATATATATATATATATATATATATATATATATATATATATATATATATATATATATATATATATATATATATATATTTACTTATATATATATATATATATATATATATAGCCATACTGGGATGGCTCCTCAACAACAGGCCACGTCCGACTCCTTCCAACTATCCAAAAACACCTAATAATATCACCTTTCAGCCCATCATATCATATATCATTCACCGACGCCAATAGATCTTAGTCATCAGAACAGTGCGTCGTTAAAACCCAATATAAATGAAACAAATATATATCGATAACAATTATTGTTGATTATGTGTACATGTATAAATACTGTGTGTCTATATCTATTGAAATTTGCCAGACCATAACTTTGGATAACAATGGCTAGAAAACGATATTGTGGTTCTGCTAATCTGAGCGTCCTGTAATATTGTCCGCACGTGTATTAGGCCCAATTTCAGTTCACAACCATTAGTTTTCAAGTCATAAATAGTGATCATACAGAATTTTCCGGACAGGCCCCGATCACCAATTGTAAGGTGACCGCGCACGTTCTCTTTGCTATAAAGTGTCGATGACTGACAATTATTTCCTCCGTATAACCTAGCTGTTGGTGGGGTCGTTTCGCGTGCAAGGGAGTCGATTAAGTGAAATATTTTTTCTGATGATTACGTCATACGTATATGATATAACTATTCAACCTTTTTTAAATTGTCAATCGTGCAGAGCTAGACATTGTGTTTTTAGCTCTATACATTAGGAGATAGGAGTTGAATAGTAATACCTCATTCCCCCTGAAAGCATTAAATACATTTATTTCCTCTGTATCAGGAAGTTGTGATTTAAAATTATAAGAACTGATATTTCGCTAAATCGACTCCCATGCAACATTAACTCAGTATTATTTCCCAGATTTCATTAATGATTGTTTTTGCTTATGGACCACACCAACAGCTAGCTAGGTATCTTACTAATCAGAGGGTGCATGGATGAATGATGTTTACCTCAGCCATGGCTTATTCTGGACTCGAACCCATGCACGACCTGCCTTTGGTTTTGAAAGCAGCCAGTGTTGAGCTGAAAGAGTCTCAGGGAACTAAGAAAGTCGAATCGCTGAATAGATATCCATTTTAGGCTAAATAATATCTAGAGGCTAGACGATCAGAGTGAGAATTTGACAGGCAGCTTGAACGAACCTTACATCAACCTAACCCGATGGAAAATTACAACACTATCCTAGTTAGGCCCAGAGTAATCATAAAAGACGATCTGTGCCTGTATCTTGTTATCATGTGACAAAAGTGATGAATAATTCTTCATTTTACAATCAAGGTCTGCCTCCCCTTGGATTATATTCCAACAAACCTTCTTTACCCCAGGAGCTAATTTTGCCAAGGATTTTCCGCTCACTGTGAGAGTCAATATCCAGAAATAGCACTTTTTATTAATTTTAATTGGAAATACAAAGTTGTTAATACGATCGAAATTCTCACTCATTAGAATCATTAGATTCAAGTGTACACTTGCGATCACATAAAATAGTTCAATCCAAAATTAAAATTAGATCTTCAATCATTTAACCGCTAATTTTTCCAGAGACTATGCTCGGAGTGCGTGTGCATTGCCTTCTAGTTCTGGTGCTTGAAATATCAGTAAATTCTCTTCGGGATGCCTTTTAATGTAGCTTGATCGACCACTTGACGTGACCGCAACCGTACATTCTTCAATCCTTTAGCTGTATATCCATAGGCGTGCGCAGGACATCTCAATAGCTACGACACAATCTCAACAATTGAACATGCATTTTCTAGCGAATGTATCAGGTGCTATTTTATTGTTATCCCAATAGGATCACTTATTAGTGGAAACCTAGAGAAAAATGAGAACTGGAAGAATAATTACATACACATGTTCACATACTAGGCCTACTTACAGGGCTAATGAAACACCCCTAAAGGTAATGAGTCGGTATCGTACCCAATCTCAAGCCAATAATGAGAAAAGATCTCATTACGCCCCGCTGTTAATTCTTTTGGACTGGAATAAATTTAAACTGATTTTATAAGTTTGCAGAAAATGTTATTCTGAGATAATTGTAGGGATAGTTTAGTATGAAATATTGAGTGTAGCCTACCCTTCTACATTAAACCCTGAAATTAATTCTGATTCTCCTTCCGCAAAGTCGAAAGGGGTCTGATTAGTTTCAGCTGAACAAATCCGAATTTAGAATTAATTTATGGAAAAACATTTCACAGGTAGAATTTATTTTTGTATGATTGTATTTTACCATAAATTTCAATCATTTATGATAGTATGGACTTGCTTTTTCAACTTTATTGGAACACTCCAATCGCTGATAATGCAAAATATATTATGATTCAAATTAATTCCAACTCCAATTAAATTATTTACCGTGACAATGGAGGAATATTTCTATCGTGCATTACATAATATTCAATAAAAGTATTCTACACACATGTGTATAAGGAATGTTGGAACGTCGCAATATAATCACGTCGTTGACGCGCCGTTAAACCCCAATATCCATTCAATCAAAATGTTGTGCTGAATATTGTACACGTGCGTTCACATGAAAGGGACTGTTCCAAATTTCAATTAAAATTAAATCCACGCACAATGTAGCACTAATTTTCTCACACACTGTATATCGAATGCATTTTTACATTATCTGCTAGTTTTAGTGCGTATTATGACCGAATGTGATCCTATTGTAGCAGGAACTAATATTTACAATCACTTACCACAGATACTTAAAAATGATTCCTGGTTAATTCAAGTTTTCAAATCTGAGATAAAGGAATTTTAAACCATTCACGCATTTTGTAATATTCAAGAATTCAAGAAGGCCACAAATTTAAAATGGATTTACTGTGATACCTGATGATTGATTTCTTTTTGCATGTAGGATTTCTATTCGATGTAGTTCAAGTTATTTCAATATGTACTTTTTTATAGCCTGACGACTTGAAATACTTCAATTATATAATGTAGTTATTGAAAGTTGGCTTCTCTATGTTACATTGTATGGTATATGTACTGACAATTAGATATGCAAAAAAAATTTCAATAGATTGTATTCAGCAGTAATCGTGCATTTTGATCCGTCTTGATCGACCACTGTTCGCCAGTGTAGGCCTATACTCTCTGTTCTCGACGGAATCCAAGCGTTGTTTGTGACATGTGCGACACCTTGCTCTGCCTTGCACTCTGTATGCCAGGTGTTCAGGCTGCAGCAAGCGTTCCTGTATGCAATCTCCTGGTGTTGCAGTCAGAGCACATTACCTGCTGGCAAACCTTTGTCTACGATCGAACCCAGGTCTTCTGAACGACAGCCAAGTGCCATCTCAGTATTACGTATATATACACATATATATATATATATATATATATATATATATATATATATATATATATATATATATATATTTATATTTATATATATATATATATAATATATGAATATATATACATTTATATATATATATATATATATATATATATATATATATATATATATATATATATATATATATATATATATGTTTGTGTGTGTATATTTGGCAGACCGAGGTTCGAATCCCGCCACCCTCCTGACATCTTTTTAACGTGTATAGTTAAGCTACTGAGATGATTCACCATGAAAACAACGACAATTTGCAACTTGAAATAAATAGAACAATAATATGTAGCGTGTTAGGCCAGGACGTTTTCTTTTTCGAACATCAATACATATTTATAATAAAGATACTAGGAAAACGCCATATATGCGTTGTTAGACGAGCGGATAGTAATAGTATGGGTAAAAATGGGTAAAAACTGCTTCGAGTGGTACCAATTTACCACATTTTATGTTTTCTCTTCAGAATGGCTGACCCGATCAAGCTGAAAATTTCCAGAGATATGTATCAAGATGTAATTCAACTCCACGCAAAATTTCATTTTTTTGGAATCTAAAAATATTTTCTTTTTTTCCGCTGTGTTAATGGGTATTTTGGAAATTTCTAAAATTCATAAAAAAAGTTACCACCTGATAATACCACAAAACTATACAGAACTAAGTTAGATGAGGAACCATATTTAAAAGAAGTTCGAAGTTGATAGCTGTAATCGTTTGACCTGTGGTGAACCGACAAAAAAACATAAAAACGAACACCAATTTTTTTCAGTATGTCAAATTGAATCCTCGCTAAAGCTCGTCTAATAATTGAAAATTGAAATTTGGAAGATCTTATATAACTTGGGCAGATAAAGACATTAATAGCTTACTGTTTTGCCAAGGCTTTACATGGGCATAATCAAATCCATTGTCACATAATTTCGTCGGTTGCAATTCATAAACGAATGTCATCTGCAGTCAGTTGTGTTTGGTTTCGTATTTGGCCTCCACGGCAGTCAAATAGTCGCAAATAAGGTGTGCTTGACTTTTCTAAATTCCCATTAATTATTGTAGATACCCGATCGCTATTGGTCAGTTGAAGACAGTGATCGTACCAGACTAGGAGGCATCATAGAGGTCAATCTTGATCAGTTGTTGATCAGTAATTGTCACCGAATCCGAAACACTATGGATGACACTTTGGTTACGATGCTAGGAATCGTGGGGGGACAGCTTATAGGGCAGGTGTGGGAGTGTACTGTGGTACTGACCAATTGGCAGGGGGCGGCTTACATACACTCGACAACTCATTTTACTATTCCTAATTACTTTTGAAATACCTGTATTGCTAGTCATTTATTTGTACGGAGCTGGTGTTCGATCTCGGTCACAGTGGATCATTTTGACTCACGTTTTTGATGGGTTTCCTTATTCGTAAGTGGGTACCCCCAGCATAATATGGGTAGAAAGTGCAGATTTCAAATTGATAAAAAATCATGAAGTAATAATCAGATTTACTTGAACGTTTTTGAGATGTATTCAAGACATATTACGAACACATGGAAAATGAGTTTTAAAAAAATTATAAATGTTAGATTTTTTGAAAATAGTGTTCATGATTTTTTGTATTAAACATGGCACGGTTCATCATCAGTTATCTCCAGTCCTGCTTAGTTAATCAAATTTGCGGATATAATTGAATACTGAGATGAACACTGAGATGACTCCTTAATATCGGGCCACGACCGTCTCCTTCTAATCAGTCTTACAGATTAACGAGGACTATATTTATATAAGAAACAGCTCATTTATAGGTGTACAGTGAATACACAACTAATACAAGTGATTCCAAGAGTAAACATTATGGCGAGATGTTCTTTAAGCACTTGGATAGCTTATAAAATTAATAAAATTTGTTCATTTTTTTCTTTGCATCCTGTATTTTATTTAAAAATATGTAATATAACAATTGTTGACGGACGCTTCGGCCGACGTTGTTAGTTGTTTGTTCGTCATGGTTTGTCGCCGATACACTGTTTTTTAGGCGCTGCCGTGTGGAACGACCGGAAGGACGCAATGATTTTTGCCCCCCTAGTTCACTTCCGGTTAATTTTATAGCCACTGTTTATGTTTTATATATCCACGGTAAAACCATTCACAATTATTCTTGGTACAGTGAATTAGTTACTTTTATAATAATATTAGTGGCGAGCAGTAATCCACGACCGTGAGGATAATCAAGACCAAGGCAATATAGCAGTAGCTGTCTCACTTTTACGTCGTGTGACGTAGTATTCTTATGAGATCTTTACTTTGCTCGGTACGACAGTATATTGGCAGCAGTCAGCTGTTGTATTAGATATTTGAATTGACACTGGAATATTGTATTGAATCGTTCAATTCTTGAGGGCTACTTTACACTGGACCGTAATTCGGGAGACCAGGGTTCGATTACCGTCATGGTCGATCATACTGACAACAGGTGCATCGTGGTTTTCCTCTGTCGTTTAGGTTGATAATGGGATGGTTCATTAACAACAGGCCAAGACCGACTCCTCCACACTGTCCAAAACTACCCAATACAATTACTTTTCATCTAAACATCCAATATTGAGCCGATAATTGAATATTGAATAATTCAACCGATGCCATTTAGTCATCTGTTGAATGCATAATAAAATCAAATCTGTAAAATGAATAGAAAAATAAATATTTATTTTCAATTTTTCCGTTATTTTAGTCATTACTTATCTATAGATAGAATATTTCTTTGAATTTATTCAAATTTGGCAATTCAATTCGATTAACGACCGCCTCTTATTTCCAGTTTATAAAATGCATGTAATTTTAAGAATGGTCTTCCTAATGATAAAAATGAGAATCGATTTGGTAATGCCATTCTGACTGCTACAAGTCACAACAGTTTTCTGGAAATAGTTTGAGTAAATTGTTTGTTAGTTTTTTTAAATAATAATTAAAACTCGACTTTCTTATGTTTTGTATGATTTTCGTTGAGGATACTTTCTATCCGGCAATTGCTTAGTCCGAACTTCGGCACCCCGGAGTAGGACTATACATTAGCATTATACATTGCTGCTATATGCCAAGTGCCGGTAACTGGCCAGTTATTTGCTTGCTTGCTCAAGGCTTCAATGTAACATCAATTAATAGCAATAAAATGTTTCAAATTGTGACTCATGCTTTTGCTTAATCCTTTAAAATCTTGAGCTAAATCTGGGTTAAGTGAAGTCAAACGGATCAGGAATGCTGGGAACGTCTGCATGTAGTAGGCCCAGATCAGACTTGAGCAGATTCATGTTCGGAGAGTATAGGTACTGTCGCATCCAATATATCGCATATTATGCATGCGACAAAAACATTATGCTTGTACTAGCTAACGGACTTCAAGTTAGCGATCGAAGCGGCCGTACTTGGAATTTGATTTTGAGACATCTGTCATTTTTTTCAACGTTTGAATATATTCCTTGACATAGTGTTGATTACAGTCCTGAAACCAATTGCCAAACTGTACACACCTTTGATTTTGGCAAGTCAAGTGGGTGCATGCAATTGGTGCTTATGAAAATAGAGAAATTAATAATTACTATTTTCTCTAGGTTCACGAACTATTGTGTATAATTGAATGAAAAGTATATCAACTCCAAGGTAATTTCATGCTCTTCAATTAATATGACATCCAATTTTTTTGAATTCAATCAATTATAAAATAATACGTCAATGGATACCAAGAATGGGATGAAATTCATTGACGTATTGTCTTAAAACTCGATGAATTCACACAAATAGAATGTCATAATTATAGAGAGTATAAAATTATTTGGGATTTTATATACTTTCCATTCAATAACACTAGTTCGTGGACCTAGAAAAAGTAAAGATAAATTTCTCTATTTTTATAAACACCGTGCATGCACCCGCTCAATGGCAGCCTCTTTTAATAGGACCATTGGTCTGTCATCACATGCGGACATTGTTGTTGTTGTTTTTGCACGCAGCCTAAACTAACCTAAAAAACATAATCCAACTAATTAATGAACCTACCTACCCGAACGAACCTAGACTACTAACCTAACCGAACAAAATGCTCAACTAATTCAATCTGAGCCAATACCAATCTATAACCTACTTCCGGTCCGACATACAGCCACTTCGCAAGATAATATTATTTTAGTTGATTACAATACATCTTGAAATATACGTGTGTGAATGATTTTTGGTACCGATATGCACTAGGCCCTTACACGCTCATCTCATTATATTTGAGATTGTGAATGGAAATTGTATCGACTTGTATCGTTGCCCCATACCCAGATCAATCCCAATGGTATTTTGGTATTTTCCGGGTTTTCTCTGCGTTTCACCAAAGTGTAGAAGACTGATTCTTTTTCGAGAAATGAAACTTGTAACCAAACTTCTGTCATTTTCAAGCACTGAAGTGTATTGTTTTGTAGCAAACAAAACAAAAACATATTTAAATTGTGCATGCCACAATCACATACATAATAATGCAGTATGTGATAGTGCCCATTATGAGGTTACGCAATCAACACACGGAGATTAAACTCGAATGAAATGACACTCGAATAATCAAGTAGATATAAAGATTATCCATATTTTCATGGCAATAGATTGAGTGATAATACATTTGTATTTATGTCGTCCATATATGTTCGCGATACGCTTTGCATGGTTATCTTCGAGCTGCTGTGTACCCTAATTGAAGGTTAGGGACACATTTATAATTATACTCACAGATAAAGTGTAAACCGTCAAGAAAAAGTACTCAATCAGTGATCTGAAGTTTTTGTTTTTATATTACTCTATCTAGAGATTAACCGTGGAAAAATCATTACTGTTTGAATCACGTGTATACATAACTGCCTGCATACTATATCGATTTAAATGCGAAAATGAATGTTAGCCTAGTAAATGTACAACACTTTCTTCAAGTCAATATGAGATTTAAGGCGTCCCAAGTCTCCATAGGGCAAAAGGTTCTCTCCAGGGTGATTTCACAGATATAAATGATCTCAATTCATCAAATGCACCATAAGATGCAGCCTGTATTTATTAAAAATGTCAATGACTCACATTTCATGATAACCACAGTGGAAAGCACTTGTATTTAACAGTAACACTCGATATTTTATCCAATGATTTTTTCACCTCGCCGCTTATCATTACATTCAAATAACATGGAACCTATTGTGAATGTTCACTATGGACCTACTCTCTGAATGGTGTGAAGCAGTTTCACTACAATATGTTCAGATGAAGTCGATGTGATCGTGTATATGACATTGACAATGAATATATTTTATACCCTGTGGCCTGTGAGTAGATCTCATTTAGTTTAATTTATCGATATCGTTATCTAAATGTTACAATTCTACTGCCACCATTGGTGCTAATGCTGACCTATCGAATGTTTCTTGCAGAACCAAGCGATGGCGTTAACGAGAGGCTGCAAGTCGCCGCCGTGCATTACACCTCCTCAGCAGCTGGTGCAGCGCAGCCCCTTGGAGGCGGCACCTCTCACACAGGTGGCGGCGGGGGCGGGGGGTAATCGACTTCTCGATGCGCCCAAAGACGGCACTTATGATGCCAATAAGTCCAACTGTGGTAAGTGAGAAACTACGTCAGCACCGTTCTAGCATGCGTTCGGGATCGAAAGATTCAGATTCCGTCATTGTGATTACGCTCAGACAAATAATTTTTCATTGTACTAGAGATTATAAATGACTAATATAAAATTAAAAATAATATGACATTACAATTCTACCTAATATTTATGAAGTTTTTAGTTTCCTTTTGTATTTGTGATTTTTCTCAATGTCAACGAAAGAAAATTGTAAATATGGTTCAATTTATAAAATATATCAAGCTTATCTACGAATTAGTTACATATTCAAGCGAATCTTTTGATTCTCTATTCTGAGATTGGTTTACTGCAGATGACAGTTCTGAGAAAGTTTTCTAAATGTCACGTATAATTTGATTGATAAATAACTATGTTCTGAGATGATGTGTACTCCTCCGTGATGGACACCTCCCCCCTCTTTATTTTCTTCCACACACACACACACACAAACCAGACGACATCTAGCAGGTTATCGTCGCCTGACTGTGAATCGGTTTTCTATCAATGATTTGAAGACTCTGTAGTTTGGGGCAGTTCGTAATGACGGTCTTGACGAATACGTTTCGTTTGAAAGTCGTCTCGATCCTTTGTAACACAGCAATACAATACGTTTTCTCACCCCCGTAGCTCAGTCAACTAAGGCACCTCTTTAGAAAATGAAGTCACCGTTGCCCGCGTGCATGTCCGAATACCGCATAAGACGTGAGTTTTTGTAGACTTCCTTTCACTCATCATCACTTCATGGTTTCATTAGTCATTACACCCTGCACATCTGTACGTCCAAATAACCTAGCTGTTGGTGGGGTCGTCAAGCGTACAGTAATCTTATGTTTAAAGTTGTTCGTCTGTATGTGAATGGGTATGTGTATGTGGCGTTGTGTGGGGTCCCCCACCGAAAGCTCGAGAACGCGTCAACCGAACGACATGAGACAAACGCCAAAATCCTCAAGAAGAAAAAAGGATGGAAATTAGGGGGGTCCCGAAAATCGGTGGAAAAAGGTCGACATTCGGTTCGAATTCAGGGTCACCCGGAAAAAACGGAATGCTCAACAGGCGTTGTTAATGGCGTCAATAAATATCGTCACCGCCGGCGCGTCGTTGGGCTTCAGTGATGGCTAAGCGGGGATGTGTATAGGGTTATTAGCTCATTATGCAACGAAATGAAATGTGAATATTTGATGGTTTGTTTGTAGAAAATGGCAAAATACTTTTCTAAGAATATTGTGCAAGTTGCGTTTTCTCAGAGCTGTGAATTATAAGCAAGAAGCGATAAGCACTCGACAGTACAGCTTGAACTACAAGTAAGAGGCATTTTTCTACCTTGCTAACTAAACCAGTCGATCTTTCATGGGCTTTTGACAGGCTGGTATCAGGGCAGCAGAAAACCGTCTTCTACTAATGGTCCGAACTCGACACCATCCTGTACATTTGGGCAAGATTAAGGCTTGAGAATTATTATCCAATCAGGGCCTTGAGTCATATATTGCCGCACAAACATACAGTTGACACATTTTGTATTGTAGTTTCTTTTCTGCACACGTCCTACATTTGGTTCGATTCTAGATTATTTTGTTCAACGATGAATAATTATTGATTATAGAGCAAGTCATCAGTTGCACTAGTATGTATTCTCGATTCATTTTCAAACGATTGCATTTCTACTGTCGAATAAAGCATGGTAATAATTATAAATTGATGCCCCTCGCCCCTCTCCTCTCGCATGGCGATGTGTAATGTAATCAAGCAGATTATCTGCCGGCCAGATTAACAGGCCTGCTTGGATTGCAAGCCTAGCCTGCTGGAGCTCCAGAACACGATTACCTGGAAGGGGGGGGGGGGGGGGGATTGCCAACCATTAGGGTCAACCCCGCGAGCTTACAGTGTGGACATATTGGGGTCCAACCTACAGCTTGCGTACAACTCATTCATTTCAGTTTATTCAAGACAATTTAGTTCTTTCCACCGTTTCGTACAATTTCGACAGTAAAAACGATACCGCTGTTTGGTTGAATGCGTTCATACGGTATGGTTTCGATTCCCGTATCTGGCATGGGTTCCTGTTCGGCAATCATCCAGCCATTCCTACCCCCATGTGACTCGGCCGATGATAGCCACGTAGAACTCGATCAAGACGAAATGCAATGGTGAATACATTCGAAAAATGCACCATATTGACTTTCACTCCACTATACTGCGTTGATGTAGGTATATGTATTTGTAGTTGAATGAGCCTAATAATTTAAGATCGATCTAAATCTAAAACCCTTGATAAGCCCGAAGTGAAGGATCAATTTGATCTTTCGTTCATTGGAAAAAATCAACTTTATTTCGTTTTATAATAATAATAATAATCACTACAGTACAAACGATGAACCTAATTATTCCCTGCCAGTGTAGATCCATAACTTTATAGTCGTAACCGGCTCATCACTTTCGATTAGGGCTTTTTTTAAATACTTGAGAGCCGTGCGGTAAGAAAGTATTGTTAAATTCTCTTTAGGATAAACATTGGAGGACACTCCTATATGCTATATTGTTATCAATTAATTTTCTTCGCTAGTTTTTAGGTTTAGTTACTAATAAGTTATCCCCAGTTAAACTGTGACCGAATATCTGACGTGAGTACGAATTCAATCCCTTGTCGTAAATGAGAGAAAGATAGATAATGAGGCGAGCGGTAGCGTGAACGCGACCGTGTGTCGGCGTCAATTGTAGCTCTACCGGCACTGTGTAATACTATTCTTGTAAAAGCCTTCTATCGCCCGCGAATTTCAATTGTTCACTTTTCATTTCATCATTTTCACTTTCACTTCATTCTGTATTACAAGTTGTATGTATACAATCACTGTAAATCCTATGGACAATAAAAATATTGTCCACTGTGTATTTTTTTGTTCGATACAAATAAACGTTTACACTAGTGTTAAATAAATAAGAAAATCGAGTCGTCTTATCACCGAGATTTTTGTCGGTGAATCTATGAGCTTGTGTTTGGCGATAACAAACATACGTGCGTTATTTGATTTGTTTAACGCAGCAGGATTGGTAAAGGTAGACACGACTGTATATAAATAAATGGTTGTCAGTCTTGAGATCTAAATTCTACAATATCGATATGAACTTTATGATACCGATATACGAGTCTGTAATGAACACGGTACTGCATGGCTAATTGATATCTACTATCTGGAGCAGTAGCGAGATGGACTACAGCAACTATTATTATTAGGATCTCGATTATAGCTCACACAACAATAAACCCAAGGATATCAAAGGATTCTATTCGATTTCAAGAGTAGAAAAAAGCGAATTAAATCCTTTCCTCGACTTCTATCAGACGGATATTGAAATATAAACACCGATTACTTCTATTCGATCGATTATTTTAAAGCGCCTATTCCCACCACATTGATGTTGCCCACGAAAATCGTAAAGGTTCGTGTAAGCTGAAATCCTTCTTTAGCTTTTCGACTAGACGCCGAAGCACGAAAGAGCTAGTGATCCTCTGTTCTGGAGAGAGAATATTTCTTTTCGATGGAAGCTATTTAGCTAGCGCATCCGTCAAGACGCCTACTCAGCTCATCGCTTCCAGTGGCAGCATTTCGGTTTATGTTTTGTCGATGTACCGATGCTGTTGCGGATTAGAGACGCGTCGTTTTTAGGGATACGTACAGTATATTCTATGTTGGACCAGCATCAACTGGAGCTGGAGAATACGAGGGTTGAGGATGCAGTGATGAGTCTTATACTTCGGATCGGCAAGATAAGGAAGCACATTTTGTTGAAAATCGGAGAGTATCGAGAAGTTAAAGGCATTCGTTCTGATTGTGGCAGGAATGCCATTTTGGTAACGGTATGGAATAAAAAATGAATGCTGAATATTTGAACAGATTCTAAATTATTGGAAATGTTTTCAAATAATGTATTACTACTGTACGTAATAATCATTCATATTATAAAGTAGTTACAAGGAGTGACAAATTAATCATGATAAATTAATTGAAGAGAAGACTGGTTCGATCGATATTATTTGATACCCTGTCAAGATGACGAAAAAATTAAAAGGTGATGGATCATATTATTTGATTGAATATAATCATTGAACAAAAGCTAATAATCAGAAACAAGACTGGACCACATTATCATTTGTCAAGAAGGAGTATTAAAACTGAAGATAGTTTTGGCTGATATTAGATAAATAAACCTCCATTCCCTCAATAATTGATTATTCATTATTATATGAAATGATTTATTAAGTGCTCATTCAATATCAAAATCAAAATATTTCACCTGCAGTGCAAAATATATTGCATGACAAGAGTTCAGTGAATGAATGGAAATCCACCCTGTTATTGACTTTTTTATCATTTTGAAACTGGGATGGTATCGGTATCAAAAAAGGAACCGGAACGCCGTTCCGATGCGTTCCAGCACTAATTAAGCACCGGGTCTATATGTCACCACATGCTTACCTCGTTGTTCTTCTACTTGCGTTCAGCCTGAACTGACTTTAAATGACTTTGCCATTGCCGACCTCGTCTAACCGACTTGATCAACCAACCTAAACTCTCTAATCTAACCAAACAAACATCCTAAAATAATTTAATCCACACTAAAACCAATCTCTTCTTCCGGTCTGACGAATACCCACTTCAAACAATTTATTCGTGATAATTATTTTTTTCATATACAATTGAAGCTATCACTTAACATTAGATTAGAGTGGACATTGAGGGCCCTGAGGCCACATCGCCTACGTCCGAGTCCAATTTGCATCCAGCCATTATACGACGAATACCCCTAAATCGATGACAGCCCCAATCTCATATACAAATAATATCCAATAACGGACATTTCTCTACAACAACATTATTAAATAGTTTCGACTTCTCGGGGTGTATTGCGGGGTCGCTACCTATCCCCCCCCTTCCCCCGCTCGTTTGATGTCTTGTCTATGTGGCATTAGAGGCACAGCTAGTTTGTTTGCCGTTCCAGCTGGGGATATATATATATATACATATTTGTACCAAAGGTTCATTAGTATTGGATTATATATCTCAAGAATTCTGGATTCTAGTCATGCTTTAAGCTCTACGAGTGCTTTGTAACTCACAATCCCCTAAGAAAAGTCTGCTAGCTTAAAATATTATTATGCATGAACTCTTTAAGGTGCACAAACTCATAACTCACTGTACTATTATGAACCTAATTATCGTAATACGTATCAATTAAGGGGGACCTACCCACATCGCAACATTTGCAGTGTCAACATACATATGTACACGAACGCAGTGACTTTCCGGATGGACATATTGTATTGAAAGTGCTTCATACCATGCAGAGAAGTATCTTCTGAAAAACTATTGATCCATAATAAACATTCATAGTTTTTCACGTGTTATTTATAGAACGGTACCATGTGGAGTAAAAATCGATGGCAAAAATATCGAGTGTTACTGTTATACATACAAGTGCTCTTTCAATCTTTGTTATTATAAAATTTGAATCTTCATATCAATTTCGAACTGTCAAAACTGTCCGCACTTGTGATTTATTTGTTGATTCTGTATCTGTTTCTGTGAAATCCCTTTAGCGGGAACTTTTCGCCCTGTGGAGACTGGAATCGCCTTAATGGGTTATCAAGTATAGTGAGATACTCTACCTGAAAGTAACGAAAACAAAAACGATAACTTCTGCTTTTAGGACTTCAGGTTTATTTTTATGACACTACAAACTCCAAACGCATGTAATGCATAATTGTTCCAAGTTGATGACAAATATTTTGAGATTTTTTTTTTCAAAGGTTTGTCTATAGTTACCCTTTGTAGCCTTGGTAAATTCCAGGATGGTTCTTACGATATGAGCCAGACCGTTTCCACCCCACTATCCTTCCCATTACCTAAGAAACCTTATTTCATTTCATTATCTCATTCATCATTCATCCGATGTCAATAGATCTTATTACAGTGTATCGGTGAATCCCAATATAAGTGAATAAAATGCAACTGCACATTATTCCTATATAGACACGTCGTTCACTCGTCGTTGGTCGAGACGACAACCATTTTTTTCTGTTCTGTGTTCTATTCATTTTCCCCGACTTCTTATGTTGATTCGACTTTTCATTCTCTGTCTATTGTCTCCTTTTTATCATGTCGACTTATCCAAGTAATTTACGAAATCTCTTGACATAATCCTGAACCCCAACATCGTTTCTTCATCGTATTATGCTTTATCTGTCTATATGACAAAATCTACCATGATCTATGGGAATGCACGACATAATTCACAAACTGTCGGATAAGATTCCGAATTTTATTTTCTTGGTATAGGCCGTACACACACACACACATATATATATATATATATATATATATATATATATATATATATATATATATATATATATATATATATATATATATATATATATATATATATACATATATATATATGAAGTTTATATATGAAGTATATATAAAATATATATATATACATATTTATAAATGACACTTTAATTTACTAAAATACTAAAAACCTCATGACTAAGCTTTCACACATTCAATGTAATTTTGACTAAATAAAAGAAATGGTAGCGAATTGCAATATAAAACTTTTCATCGCAATAATTCAAACTTGGAAAATATTACTTTAATTCTAACTTTAAAGCTTTCATAACACACGCACACTCACACTGTAACATATCGAATCAAATAACTGTAGAATGAATTCTATCTCGGTCCAACTCGTAATTCTCCAGACCCGTTTCTTAGTATTCATTTTAATCCGCTTTCTTCGGACACGCGTGATCATCGCTCTAATCCCTGAATAAAGTTAATGCTTCTCTTATCCTTATAGTTGTGTACAGGCCTACCCAATAGAGTAGCAACGCTGGACCAACTAATGCAGTAGCATCAGGGATTTCAAAAAGTACAAATCCCAACTGGGTAAGGATGTAGGGATGAGTGTGTGCGTGTGGGGTGGAGGGGGGGGGGAGGAGAGATCCACGGCCAGCAAGGTTTATCTACAGAGTGACGGAGAATGAAGACAGCGGTAGGTATACTATAGAACGTTCGATTTTGTCAAATGTAAGCCGGTGGAGCTACCGCATAGTTACGTGAGAAATACGGAGGCTATGTACGCCATAAAATATAAGTATACAAACTACTAACAAATATAATTCACAATTATACTACATAAATATTCTGATTTGTAGGCACGACTACGAACATGTCTTTTCAGTGTGGCAGATTTTTCTTCTTGATTACTCTCGTCTATTTTTATTGTTAGTCGACCACTGCTGCACATTGACTGAGAAATCAAACAACGATTGGTCGGCTGTACCTGGCTAATCGTTGGGTTGAGTCGCTTGCGAGCCCCCCTATAGTTGTGTGTGATCCTAATCCCTTAGGCTGCGCCGAGGCAAGGATTAGACTATTCCAGCCATCGGATTTTCCCTTTCACGCTAATCCTCCCGTTTTCCCCCTAATTCCCTCCCCATCCCGGCTTAGCCCGATCCAGCTTAACTCGAGATCCGCATGCCTCTACACAACATTCGGAAAACATTTCTTTCATTAGCAACTTGATTGGACCAGAGTCACGACACTCGAATAGTGATTGTTTGGATATCGAGTGATTGTTACGTTTCCAATTATTATTTTGATTTTTAAGGTGTCCCCATTCCCTATAGTGCAAAAGGCTCCCGCCAGTGATGAAACAGATATGAATGATCATAACACTTTAACAGTGCAAGATTAAAGTAATAAATATATCATAAGACGCGGACAATATTTGTCAAAAGTGCTGTCGAGTTACATTTTGTTATAAACAAAGATCGCTTGCAGGTAACAGTAACACTTGATATTTTTGCCATCGATTTTCACCTCACAGCGTACCGTTGCGTACAAAGAGCACGTAAGATATTGTGAATGTTCATTTTGGGTCTACAGTATTTTAGAAGACACTTCTCTCAATGGTGTGGAGCAGTTTCACTGCAATGTGTCAATATGGAAAGCCACTACGATCGTTTATATATAAAGTTGACACTGAAAATTTCACGGTGTTGGTAGGATCTCCTCAATACTTTAACTTCAATGTATGTGGACTTGAATTCGAATAAAACAACAGGATAAGTCATTGCAAGCTAATATGAGTTCGGGGTTTGTTCCCGCCACGGTCGGACAGACTTTTCCTGGTTTCCTTGTCACTGAGGTGAATACGGGATGGTTCAAGCAGTATATACACTCGCCCCCCCCCCCCCCCCCCCCACTGCATGGTTTATCACCTGCAAGAACATGATATATTATTGATCAAGACGGCGTACACTTAGTTCATCATAAGCATGCTGGCCTTAAGAGGTTCAGTCGCTATCCTTAAAAATCACCTTTATTGGTCAACAGCTGAGGTCTTAATCTGATCTCTATATGAAACAGAATATTTTGCTTTCAAGAGTTTTTCCGTTGTTTCATAGACGTACTTGATATTTTAAAAATACATCTTCAATGTGTTTTAGATAATTTCTCTATACTCTATGGCTTATTTACCACATAATTATTTGTAATTATTCCAACGAATGTCGATAATATTAATTTTATTATGGCGATGTTGTTTCTAATAATATTAATTATTTGTTGCTATTGTTACAATGAGTCCGAGTGGCAAACGTATGTTGGCAGTGATTTTATGAAAACTCATATAGGGCCTACACACACACACACATATATATATATATATATATATATATATATATATATATATATATATATATATATATATATATATATATATATATATATATATATATATATATATATATATATATATATATATATATATATATATATATATATATATATATATATATATATATATATATATATATATATATATTTATATATATATATATTATTATATTGGGTTTAACGACGCACTGTTATGATAACCGAGATCTAATGGCGTCGAATGGATGGTTAATGAGATGATGGGATGATGAGATGAAGGTTCTTGGGTAATAGGAAGGATAGTGGGAAGGAAGCGGTCATGGCCTACTTATTGTAGGAAGCATCCCGACATTAGCCTAGACTACAGAGGGAAACCATGAAAAACCTCTGTTAAGATCCCCGGCGGGGATCGAACTGGGTTCGGAATTCCCCTCACCTGCCGGATCACATGAAGTGAGCGCGCTAACCACTACGCTGCATGTGCCGGTACACACACACATATATATATATATATATATATATATATATATATATATATATATATATATATATATATATATATATATATATAGGGGATACCGGGTCTAGTTGCAACAGGGTCAAGTTGAAACAGTGGATTTTATTCACCAAGCGTTGGTACTAGACTTGCGTGAACGAAGCACCAACATCGTCACAGCCTACTTCACGTTCTGCGAAAATTACAGCTCGATCTGATGATTTGCATAGATTTTAAGTACTGAAGAGTGTTTTGTGAATAGGTGAGTAACTTTGTGGTTCCTCAATGAATTAGTTATAGTGAACTATATACTATTGTATATGTTCAAACTCTATTTTATATCAAATCATATATGCTTTATCTGTGTGAGTAAAATATCTCGCCAGGAAATGTTTAGTTTTGAGGTTATGATAGAGATTTATATACCAACAAGTACTATGGGTCAAGTTGAAACACATCAGCAAGGTCCTATTTCACATTATTTGTTAGATCTTTAAAATAATACATAACCTCTTTTCGTTATTTAGTCATGCCTCGCAACTACAAGAGAGTGACTGAGCGAGCAAAGGCCACCCCGGCAACATTATTTTCTGCCGCACGAAGAGTTTTGATTGACCAACAATCAATTAGGTCTACAGCGGAAGACTTTAACATGAACTACGTGACACTTTCACGATACTGCAAAAAGCTTACGCCCCAAGATTTACTTGACAAGACAACGTTACCAGGAAATGTAACAGTTGGTTACACAAAACCACGTCAGGTAAAACCCGTATAATACAGAATAAATATTAACCTAGGTCTGAAATGATATTTTCAGGTTAGATTTGTTCATAGGCCTAGTCTAAATGTAATATGCACTAGGCCTATAGGCCTAACGTTGTTCCAGCCTATAGGCCTTAAAATCAAGCCTCGTTTGTAGATCACGATACATCTCAAATTAGAAATTATATTCCATCGGCCCACAGCTTTTTAAATTACACATGTGATGTAGGCGTACGGTAGTCCAAGTTCTAATGCATATTGTTACCCTGTGCAGGTGTTTACAGACACGCAAGAACAGCAGCTTGAAGACTACCTCATTAAAGCATCTGACATTTATTTTGGACTGTCGCCAAAAGAAGTTCGAAAATTTGCTTTCCAGTTTGGTGTGTCTCTGAAACTAAAAATACCACTATCGTGGGAACAGAAGGAACAGGCTGGAGCTGATTGGTTTTCAAAATTTATAAAACGTCATCCACGTCTTTCGGTACGTACACCTGAGGCAACAAGCTTGGCACGGGCAACGAGTTTCAATAAAAAAAATGTCGATGACTTTTTTGACAATCTTGCCACAGTAATGGATCGGCATGGTTTTAGGTCAGAAGATATATGGAATGTAGACGAAACTGGGGTGACAACGGTGCAGAAACCTAATCGCGTGGTAGCTCGATGTGGTGTTAAGCAAGTTGGGGCCATTACGTCGGCGGAGCGAGGCACACTTGTCACGATGGCACTTGCCGTAAGTGCACAGGGAAATAGCATTCCCCCTTTTTTTGTTTTTCCTCGCGTACATTTCCGAGACCATTTCGTTGCCACCGGTCCGATTGGCTGTGTTGGTGTTGCTAACCCTTCAGGGTGGATGAAAGAAGAAAACTTTGTTGTTTTTCTACGACATTTTATTCATCACAGCCGATCCACTAAGGAGAGACCGACTCTTCTTCTTTTAGATAATCACGACTCGCATCTCTCGATTGAAGGACTCGATATGTGTAGGGATAGCGGCGTGACTGTGTTATCATTTCCTCCTCATTGCTCGCATAAACTTCAACCCCTCGATCGTTCGGTGTACGGCCCATTCAAGAAGTACGTTAACACTGCAGCAGATGCGTGGATGCGAAATAATCCTGGGAAAACTATGACTATTTATGACATCCCATCGATTGTGAAGATTGCGTTGCCAGCTGCCATTACGCCTCAGAATATTATGTCGGGGTTTTCTGTTAGCGGCATATCGCCGTTTAATCGTTTCGTGTTTGGAGAGCATGAGTTCTCTCCGGGATTCGTAACCGACCGCCCAGATCCAACCGTAGGGCTGCCGAGCCCTATAATAGAAAATACAGCGGTTGACGTATTACTCGAGGTGGACGATGTAGATTTCAATTTGGAGTCGATGGAAATTGTGTTGGCCGAAGACGAGGACATTGAACCATTGTTTCAACCAGGAACCTGTACAACCACACCCGAAAGACTTCAACATTCAAATGAACGTAATGTTATTACCCCCGAAGAGATTCGTCCTTTTCCAAAAGCTGGTGCACGCAAAACCGTCGCGAAAGCGAACAGCAGAAAACGAAAGACGGCTATTCTGACCGACTCTCCGGTGAAGCGATCTCTCGAGGAGGCTAAGAACCGAACCGCTCAGACCAAACGAGGTATCGTCAGAAAATCCGCTCGGCCGGTTACGTCTCGGCCAACTACGACTCGGAAAGGCTCAAGTAGACCCACAACAGCTTCGAAGCAAAGATGTGGTGGTGTACAATCGTTGAATGTTGACGAAGACTGTGATTGCCTTACTTGTGCCATGCCATATTCCCAGAGCAGACCTAATGACGTCTGGATTCAGTGCACATCATGCCTTCTGTGGTCACATAATAGATGCAGATCCAATCCACGAGATTTAATTTACATTTGCCACAACTGTAATGATGACAGTGATTGATTGTTTGACAATGGGTGTTGATGACAGTGACTTTTCTACATGTTTCAACTTGACCCTTACTGTGTTTCAACATACCCCTCATATGGGGTAAATTGAAACAGTTGCAGACTTTATTTAAAATATTTGTAATAAAAGTACAAAACATACAATTAGGAGTGAACAAAATATTTTTCACTTCGTAACATCCTACTTCATCATATCCTTCAACACAATTCATCGAAACTCTTATAATTTATCCAGTAAAAAATCAAGTACCAAAAGTGTTCCAACTAGACCCGGTCTCCCCTATATATATATATATATATATATCTATATCTATATCTATATCTATATCTATATCTATATCTATATTTATATCTATATCAATATCAATATCAATATATATATATATATATATATATCAATATATATATATATATATATATATATATATATATATATATATATATACATGCCTTAATGTAGGATGTTCTTGGACAGATTTTCAAGCCGATTGCTTTGAAGGTCCACAGTCGTATATCCTATTCTTCCGATTGGTATGAATGATGACATAGATATATTTGAAACAATATGCATTGTATTTTACGGTCAAACTGTTTTTTTTACGGAAGCGTTTGCTTCTGAAATTTTCCACTCCACGTTGACCAATCCAATAAACCCAGTAGGTCATTAGGTCCCACGCCAATAGGTAAAAACAATGTAAGCCTATTCTTGTTCGAGACTGTCACCAACATTCATTTTAATATCTTCATATTTTTAATAGTTCAGTTAGTTTTATACTGCAACAAACATCTATTTTAATATCGTCATATTTGTATTAGTTCTTCAAAGACCAAATATATTAGCTGTCAGGGACCAAGAACCGGAAACAACCATTTTTTCTGGTACCGGAACTGGGACCAGAACTTTTTATTATTAAACAACGGTTCTAAAATCCCAAACGGTTCTTGAATTCTAGTTTCTTGTCTCATAACTTATGATGAATAATTATCTCAAGGCTTTATGCACCAACAAGTGAGAATAATGATTAGTAAAACATGAGTCACTCAATTAAAAACTTTTCTTATATTGAAGGAAAAATAATTAAACAGTTACTACTTGTGACTTTCTCTCTTCCCATTAGGTGAACAATAATGATAAAATAATATCATTCAAATTACTCTCCATCAACTAGAGAGCAGAAACCGTTCGAACCTTCCCAGAACCGGAACCCGGAATGCATTTGATACCGGAACCATCATTTTCTATTGCGTGGAACCTACGTACGGCACAAGTAGCTCAGTTGCTAACGCGCTCGTTCCATATGATCCGGGAGGTGAGGGTCATATTGGGTCTTGGTTCAAATCCCGCCATCGTCCATCTTCACAGGAGTTTTCGTGGTTTCCCTCTGTAGTCTAGGCTTATGCCAGGATGGTTTCTACAATATAGGCCACGGCCGCTTCCCTCACACTATCCCTCTAAGAAACCTTATCCCATCATCTCATAATTCATTCATCCGACGCCTTTAGATCTTGGTTATCATTAGAGTGCGTCGATGAACCCAATATAGATGAATCAATAAAATTGTTAGTGGAACCGGAATAAAAAAACATAAGTTCGTCTCCCTGATTGTAATTAGGGCCATTTACAACACACAATTGTTAGCCCGAGGTGTAGTGCTCCAGGTTATTAACAAACCGTTCGCCCGCCATCAATCATCAACTGATCATTTAATCTGCTTCATTGTGTACAAATGCAACAAACCCTCCACAACTGTACCTCATATCCTTCGTCAGACGAGAGCTGGACCGAATGAGCCGCCAGACATCCCTCACCAGACGAGTCGCGCATCGAGCTAGACCGAATGAGCCACCAGACATCCCTCGCCAGACGAGAGCCTAGACCGAATGAGCCACCAGACATACCTCATGAGACAAGTCGCGCATCGACGAGCTAGACCGAATGAGCCGTCAGATTAGTTCGATGAACTTGAGTCTCAGGTCGATTATACTAGAATTAAACATATGTATCAACTAACAATAACAATAATAATAACAATAACAAAAATCATAATGATAATGTTTCTAACGATAATTCTCCAGTGATTGGGATAATGATTTGTGATTGAAGTGATTAAAGAATGATTAAAAGAACTGTATTTACAATGTTAGATTTGATAAAAGTCAATATTTTCCCCATTGTGCGATTTGTTAATGTTCAGCAGGAGTTCAAATACAAATTTTCATTGAACGAAAACATCATTGTATAGTTAAAGATCGATTTTAAATAATTCTGTATCAAGCCAAGTGGAAAAAACGAATGTAATCCAATAACAGGGCAAAACGATCAATGGCGTCCAATAATAGGGCAAAACGATCAATGGCGTCCAATAACAGGGGAAAACGATCAATGTCGTCCAATAATAGGGAAAACCGATAAATGTCATCTTATTACAGGGAAAATAAATCATATTCCAATTTTTCTCCAGGCGTGCGAAGCACAAACGGTGTTTGTTCTGAAAGATCCATAATACAGTTAGTAATATTCACTATACGTATTGAAAGCTATTTTCATTCGAGAACAAAAATTAATGACTTATTGTTGTAAGTAGTTTATATACATGTATACTTGCGGTCACATAAAGTGTTCGACCAGGTCACATTAAAGAATTTACTGGCAATATATTACATACCAAAACTAAAAAGACAATGTACAAACGCACTAAAACCTCATATTTCACCGTTAAAAAAAACAATGGTACAATACTTGGGGCCTATACACTATAATATTTCATACTTCCAGAAACACTTTCCGTCAGTCACCGCAGAGTGCACATTATCTGCTAGTTCTAGTTGGTATAGTGTCAGCATATTGTCAGGATGCATTCGGTCGACCACTCCATGTGACCGCAAGTGTACGCGTGTAGAAGAGACCCGTACGCCAACAATCCGCTGAGACTGTGGCTTGTTTCTGAATCAATGCGTCGATTCGAATAAATGAGTATTTTGCATTAAATACTCGATTCAGGAAATTTGCTTTTCAAAGAGCATTAAAATTGATTAAGATTTTTAATCCTACAGGGATCTTCGGTTTGCATTGTAACAAAATTCTCTCAGTAATTTATGCCTAATAACTCATTTGCCTGAGCTAAGTCTTAATTCCAAATTGAAAAGGAGATATATTTTTGAAGTAAAACATCTTGTCAATTCAATTTCGGACTGTTGAAATTTTTAATCTAACTAGCTTTATTGTTTTAATTAGTCATGTGCAAGCGGGCTGCCTACATTGGTAGGAGTATCCTGTACTAATTAGACAACCACGGTCCTTTAGTTTAATTAATTACTGAACGCAAATATAGGCTAATCCAGTAGAAAGAAGAAATTGAGTGTTCCTTGTATATTATAGGGTCGCTTTTTGTATCCACATATAAACAGTTCATTTTTTAGCAATAGCATTGGTTGTGTACTAAAATACACTATTTACTAGTACATTTTTAGAAACACTTTTACTGTCAAACCTACTAGGAGCTAGACAGATCAAACCATAACCAAAGTATTTTTTAGGGCATAGTATGTAGTGAAATTTGAGAAATGGAAAATTACCATATTTTGATATTTAATAGTTTGTAAGCAACTGTAAATCCCGTCAAAGGAATCATTTTCAATCACCTAATCTACATGTTCGCTAGGCTACTAGTCCTGTGAATTTTGTTTTGTATTTATTCAGTCTTTTATATTTGGTTCAACGAAGCTCTGTGACAAGACTGTAATCTGCTAGGGGGCAATTGTGGACAAAACTATGGTGAGGTCTATCCAAGACAGGCCCGTCAGAGAGTGCATCGACTAAAGATCTATTGGCGTCGGCGAATGATGAAATAGTAAGAAATAGATAGTAAAATGAGACCAATGGTTATTTTATTAGTGGTTTTGGATAATGGAACGGAAACGGTCGTGGTCTGTTGTTAACGGGAACCCACCCACAACACAATATGTTCAGTGTCAACATACGTAGCATATAAACGTTCGTAGTGGCTGTCCGAATGAATATATTAAGATTGAAACTGCTGCACACGGTTCAGAGAAGTCACGTGCATGTCACGTGCTATTTGCATTCAAGGGTTACGCGGTGAGGTGAAATTCGAAGGCAAAAGTATCGAGTATTACTGCTACAGACAGGAGACCTTTCGATCTTTATTATAAAACTTGACTCATCTGTGTTTTTGACGAATATTGTCTGCATCTTGTGATGTGATGTCATTGTTTACATGCAATGTTAACGATTTATGATTTTCTATACCTAAGAAATCCCTGGACAGAAACTCTCTGCCCTATGGAGACTGATGACTTCTCAAAAAGACCCATATCACAAAACACCTCCTGTCAGGATTGTCGACCACGGGAATCGAACCTCGTCTCCTCAAACGACGGTTTATCGTGCACTGTTCCCCCCTTCATCAGAGGTCTTGCCAGGCAATTAATCGTAAGGCCGAAGTAGAAACGTCTAGGTATAAGGTCCACTTGGGTCATGAAGGACACGTAAACCTAGTTGTCACATTTATTTTTGGGTGGGGGTGTACTGTAGTATAGCCAGATATAGAGGGAGGAAGTCGGCGGAGGAAGTGGACAGATAACATGGATTGTGGTGGATGCCAGACTGGACTCCCGTTGCCTTGCCGGGCTTGGCTTACGCTCACTAACCCACGAATCCGGAAGCATGATAAGCCAACCAATTCACAAGCTGCCTACTACAGGATTACAAGTGCACCATCGACACACATTTTTGGCTGCAGTGAATTTTGAATTCATCAGATTTAATTTGTATTCATTCACTTCGGGTTCAACGACGCACTGCACATGATGACTAAGATCTATTGACATCGATGAATGATATGTGAGATGTTGAGATAATGATGGAAGGTTATTTTATAAAGTGTTTTTGGATAGTGGGAAAGAGTCGGTCATGGTCATACCATCCCAGTATTGACCTCAACGATAGAGGAAAACAAGGAAAAAACCACTGCCACGTTAACCGACCATGGCTGCAATCGAACCCCGGTCTCCTGAATGACGGTTCAGTGTGTTAGTCACTCGCCACTCGTCTCATGAAGAAGAAATTAAATGAGCAGCATTTTTGTTCGCTAAATTATTTGCACGTGCTTCTATTTTTATCTGAATGGTGGGATAACGTCTGCTGTAGCTTATCAATGGAGAACAGATTATCCTCGGATCGGAAGACATTATCGATAGCTGTGTTTCGATGTGTAATCGCCATTTGTAAATATGTCGGGTTAAATCGACTAATGTAGGATTAACCTATTTCGGTCACATACCATTACTTCATATTTCAAAATATTTCATTAATACTCATGTTATCTCTAGAATAGGTTTGTGTAGCAGCCGCACGAAAACTACGGAGGAACATCTTATCGGATAATATATATATATATATATATATATATATATATATATATATATATATATATATATATATATATATATATATATATATATATATATATATATATATATATATATGTATATATATATATATATATATATATATATATATATATATATATATATATATATATGTATATATATATATATATATATATATATATATATATATATATATATATATATATATATATATGTGTGTGTGTGTGTGTGTGTCGCCACATATGGCATGTGTATTACATGGCAGTTACCTACCCCTTACAAGCTGCAACCATGCTATCAGCCTAGCTGAACACTCACTCTTGTAGCATAAGTTCAAGGAGTAACGGAGAAGAATCTATGACCTCTACTGATTGCACGCAGAATCTACCGTGGTGCACACTACAGCATCAGCTTGTTCGAGGAGAACCATTTTTCGAAACTCCAAAACGCATCTTTATTATTCATTCAGAATCAGCAGCACATGATAGGCCTACACAATTTGATTCAAATGGCGAAATTGTTGAAAGCATTTCTTAAAAAGTGTAAAGAATGAAACCAAACAGAATAAGGTCGGTCTTACATCTCTCGATGGACCAGAGATGGACACACGGACAAGCTCATCATCATTTTGTATATATTGAAAAAAAAAGTTACATGTCATTGAATTGTAATCGAGCCACGAACTGAACTATAGTTGCATTAGCTATAGTTTTGGGCCCACGAAAGATGTAAGCCAATCCTCAGCAGAGGCGGACAGTAACTTGATACATTCTGAGAGATAAGATGCTATTTTCTAATTTACTTCACAGCTCAAAATGAAGGCCATACATTCAAGTAATTAGAAAATTGAAATAGGGATGCTTTTACTCCGTGAGTGATGGTCGTTTCAACCTTGACATTTCAAAAAATTGAGGGGGGTAATAAACCTAATAATTTCAAGAAGTATAATTATTTGAAATTGCGAAACACAGGTGAACATATTACCTAATATCACCCCTACGGAGTTATTTAGATGAAATTAAGAAAGATGTTGATCAAATATTTCACCGCGGCACCATTTAACAATAGGGGTCTTCATTTTAATCACTTCTATAATAAGCGAAGAAGTGAAAACGTATCTCAATCAATGTTGATGCTAGAAGGTGTGCTTCTTTTAACTCGAAGTTAATAGTTATCAAGCCACCTCCCTTGACCTGACCCTGACCTACTATGAACGTAACAGTGCATTGGAGACCCGACCACTGGGTATCGGGAACAATTCCTGCAAAACGACTATCGCATTTGTAAAATTATCAAGCTTATCTGTGATATAGTCAAGTTATTCCGGGAGTGAGTTATAGATTAGATCTAGTTTAGAACAAATAGTTTAGGATGTTTGGTTTGGTTAGGTTAGTTATAGTTTGCGTTATAATAGATTCGATTAATTTAGGTTAGGCTGCGCGCAACAAAAACAATAACAACAACGTCCTCATGTGATGACGTACACCGATTGTCCGATGCCGGTAAAGTTGTATTCACGGATAGTCCTAGATTAGAATCAAAATCCTAAACAGTAATCAATTACATTGAATCACCAGGACTTCAAATATCCACTGTTATCCACGAACGGAGACAGCGGACTACCGACTGAATAGTTGTAAAATGCTATTTTTGAATAGAAGTAGTTGTGTTTCTGTTCGTAAATTCACTCTGAAAAATCATAACGATCCATTTTTAATCTATGAAAGGTGAAAAGGTGGGATCGTTCGGGCGGGGCACCGCAAGGGCGATCTAACCGCCCCAAAGTATAACTAAAATGAGAACTCATTTAACAAACAATATATCTTGAGGTGATCAATAATTTCTATCACTTCAGGAAGAAATGACCATTCAAACATTTACATCGAGGAGAAATAATCTTATTACACATCCATTGTTCAGAATCATAATACATATTACATAACATATTACATATTATAGCCCTACAGCCCTACATATTACATAATCTTATAACATATTTCTATTACCTTGATCTTGGCATTCCTCACGATCAATGTCATTCGTATTTTCATAGTATTCACAACAAAATGGCAAAGCATGCTTGTTTTTATGTAAGTAAAAGACCACCTTCTGTTTTGCTAATATGTCACATCCTATACATTTTCACAGTTTAGCGAAGTAGAAAAGCAACTCACTTTAGGTTCAAGCTGTTCAAATTAGTTGGAAAAAATCTTATGTACTTCGAAATTTTGATTTTGATCATATATAGGCCTACAATCATAGTTTCCCAATTGAGTCGAAGGATGAATTAGTAAGACTGTTTTGAAGCGGCATCTTTTGGTTGTTTCAAGACTTCGTGATGGTCTGGTCATAGAGAAGTAACCAGAGAGATGCATCTTAGGTAGCGAGCGGGCGACCGATGCTCGTACCGCAAACCGGCCTCGCGGCCATATTCTTCTTTTGTATCACCATATAAACCGGCATAACCAAGTTTGAATGTGTTGATTTCCATTCTCATGCAACGAAATTACGAAATAATTGTGTATTATAGAAAATTATATTAAACTCTGCGAGTAAGAACAATGCGAAATAGCACGTAATGGCTATGAGCGAGTCACAATAAAAGTCCAATATGGTGGATTGTCGCCATTTTTTGAAACACGGTCTTGTACGCCTCTATAACCCGTAGACGCATCTCTCTGTACACTTCTCTACGGTCTGGTTAACCAATTAAAAATTCTCTATCGACTACTTTGAATTGAAAACAATGATTTGACTCACCGAATGCCTTGTCTGTTATCATATACATTTTTCTGCAGACAAAAGTCATCAGTTTCCCCCCATAAATGAAATGACGTCAGATATATTTTGATTTCATGTTATCCTCAGTTGCCAAGTCTTTTACTCAATTCAAAATTTACTTGGGGAAAGCGAGCGTGAAATCAGCATCAAATGTTCTTCCAATTCGAGACGAATACTTGTAGTATTGATGTAAATCAGGCCCAGTTTTAATTCCTTTCATGATGATCTCACTCAAAGTATAACAAAGTGCAGATCATTCGTGATAGAAATGAGAACTAGAGTCTACATTTCTGGCGATCATTCCGCTTGCCTTTTCCATGCTAAATCTTGATGGTGAATCCACTTCGTATGTATTTTATGCAGCAATGATTGTAGTTCCTTCAGCCCACGTTTTCATCACTATTACAATGATCTCACTTGGATCAGAACGAAGTGTTTGATCATTTGTAATAGCGATAAAAATAGGTAGCAATAATTCAATCGACAGTTTATGCATTGAAAGCATTATATTCTGGATCCATATTTTCTTCTTCAACCTTCCCTTCTCGTTGGAAACTGCGGCTACATCGTGGCGATTTTCGCTCTGAAGTGGGGCAGCATCTATTTGTCTGATCACCGGTCTGTGTCACCACATGCGAACGTTGTTGTTGTTGTTGTTGTTGTTGTTGTTGTTGCTGCGCACAGGCTAAATGGACCTAAAAAACCCAAGCTAACTAATTTAATGAACATAACATAACCCAACCCAAACTAACCTAAATTAACTAACCTAACCAAACAAGCATCATAAACTAATTCAATCCAAACTAAAACCAATATAAAACCTACTTCCGGCCCTACAAATAGCCACTTCCTATCGGAGCCACCTTATGGGCCTATATCCATATCTTCGATTGGGTGCACTAGCCACTTTTTTCTTTCATTATTATTATCATTTGAGATCTTGAAAATATCATTGATATAATACGTCCGTTGTAGAAAGAAACTCTTATAATACCGTATTTTATTCTCTTCAATAAATAATCCTATAGCTATTGGGGAGTTGAAAACTCTTAAGCTCCTCGGCCTTTTGTCTTCTGACCGGAGAACAACTAACAAATGAAAATCTTTTGCCCTGATCCTGTCACAGTATAAGAAAAGAAAATTCGATTTTAATGTCATCACAAAAGCTTGAAACGCATCGGTACTTACCAGAAGCCATTCAAAATACTTTTCTATGGGTCTTTCAAGAAATAATATATTAAAAGTTAAAACCATACCATAGTCCACAAAGATTACGTTCCAGAGATGAATTGTAATTGGTGATAACTCGACACCGTCTTATCGCTTATTTTACATTGTAGTATAGAATATAATTGGGAAATTTGGTATTTGGTCATTGGAAAACAGACCACATGCTCTGTATCCAGATGCTTTGGTATTTTGGTATTTGGAAAATTTGGCATCTGGTAATTGGAGAACAGACCAGATGCTCTGTATCCAGATGCTGTTAACTTTGGTCTGCGATGCAGAGCTTTGAACTTCTGAACGAATATTATACTGGCACATGTAGCTCAGTTGCTAACACGCTCACTTCGTCCGATCGGGGAAGTGAGGGGCATATAGGGCCTGGTTCGATTCCCGCTAACATCCATCTTTACAGAGTTTATTCGTGGTTTTCCTCTGTAGTCCAGGCTAATACAGGGATGGTTCCTAAAATATAGGCCACGACCGCTTCTTTCCCATTACCTAAGAAACCTCCATCTCGTCATCACATCATCACATTAATCACTCATCTGAAGCCAATAGATCTTAGTTATCATAACAGTGCGTCGTTAAACCCAATATAAATGAAGGAATAATGTTTAGTTCGGGTGCTTGAGCGCATGCAGATCTGTAATGTTCAGTATGCGGTAAATACACAACAGCCAGGTGCAACTAAGTTTTCTCAGCAGCTCTCAATGACATAGTCAAAGAGCGCATTCGGAACATATCAGTTCTTTGGTGATAACCATCGAACGGTATGAGACATCAAGATTCTGATACAACAGAAACACAGATCTCTTTATTACCTTCAAAGTGGTGCAAAATAAAATTATACACCGTGGATTCTAACGCTTCACATGTATACAGCTGTATATCTGTGATACCTGTGAAAATGATGCGATACAATGTGAACAGTTTTTAACATCGAAGGTATTAGAAATGTCTGTGTTACTGTTGTTATTAGAATGTTGATATCTTATACCGTTCGAAAGTTATCACTATAGCAAACTGGTATTTCGCTAAATCGACTCCTATGCACGCTCAAGGGTCTATAAACTGATGAGTAAAGGGTGGATAAATATAGTGTGAGTTATAGGGGTAGGGAGGGGGGGGGGAGGAGGGACACAACCCTTGACTGGAAGCGTGATTCGAAGGGCATCAACTCGAGCAGCAACATTTGACTACGAACATTTTATTGTTATATTGGAATACGTTTTGTTGATCCCGAGTTGAGATTGTTCTCCAGAGAAAAATACCACAAAACACGATTGTTTGTTCTTCTTTTTTTCTCCAATGTCTTTCATTTCGATGAATAAATGAGTACATGGATATAATTATAGCAATCATAGCGAACATAAGTATGATACATATGATACATACGAAATATATATATATATATAATCCAGTATCACTTTATTACTTTTAAAAATCATGTTTGATCCTGCAGACCCTAATTACAAATGAAAGATTCAGGCATAATGTTGCATTTATTAGAAGTTTTAAGAAGTGACGACCCAATTGGGATGTGAACCGAGCTCGTTTCTAGCGGTTTCAAGCAGAGACAAAGACTACAACCCAGAGTGGAACACGATGGAGTGACTTGAACACGGTTTGACCCGATGGCGCAGTGTTTCGGTCAAGTCTGCAGAGTGGTCATGCACCTCAGCTATGGCTTCAACTCTACGACAGATGACACTTCAAGACATGCCATGTAATGTTGAACTAAAACTCGAACCCACTCTTCCCCTCACTCCTCTTCTACCCTTCGATATTTTCATTTTGTAATGCTGCTTAACCACCCCACCAACAGCTAGGTTATACGGGGGTACGAATGAGCGGGTGATAATGAAAATGATGAAGTGATGATAGGTGAAAGGACGTTTACAAAAACTCATGCCTTATGCGGGACTCGAACCCACGCCCAACGGTGACTTCAGTTACTACCGCAAGCGATAATTGACTTATCCACCGGGGCGGCTCCGATCATTGTTGATTGTGATTGACTATCGGCCAGATCGTGTAACCCGCGTCCGCAATGGTGTGGATAGACTCTAATCGCGGACGCATTGAGGGACATGGGGGAAGGGGGGGTACGGAAATGCCCCAAGAGTGACATGTCCAGGTATTACATCTGTATCGACTACGTCACACTACATGTATATACGCGTTTGTTGATTTGTTCTAATCTACTAACAGGCCAGTCACATATCCAAAGTGTTTTATTTCCTGTCGACGCGCCCGTTAAGAATTAATACTTTCAATTATCTCTTTTACCACCCTCCTATATGCATGCCTCCTCGTTGCATTACTCACGCTTTATGCAAATCTGTTCCGAAATCTAGCGTGCCACTGGTGTAGAGAGACAGTTTATAAGGGATGCTATAGGCCTAATATTATAGAAAGCCTGCGGTATGTGTTTTTTTGTCGCTGATTAAACTGTGACTAAAGCCGCATCAGCATCGGCGTTCGCATCTCGATCTTCCCGCCCCCCTCCACCCCCAGCCCACCCCCAGCCACTCTTGCTTGTTCTTTGCCGTGTATTAGTTCATGTTATTACCATAAGACCGCGCTCAGATCAACTCACCCCATATCTAGCGTATAGACACTTACAATCAAACAGGGAGGACTCGGAATACCGGATCATTACAAATAATTGCATGCACACTTCAAACAGTGATAGACCGCGTCACGTGTGCGCGTGGACACACTCAACTAAACAATGAAGACAAACCAATAAACAATATAATCTCAAAATATCTATTAGTATTTAATTTAGTCGTTATTAATGCGAATTTTCTATGCAGATTCGACAAAATTACATTATGACAGATTATTGCCGGATGCATGTAACCTGTGTGATACCAGAACACGTATCGCGATGATGGAACACTAACAAAAGTTTTGGTATTTAAATGAATTCTATTTGAATTCCCGTATACATTTAATCGAGTGGAGCATGAGGGAGTATCTTTTGTAAAGTGTGTGCAAATTGAATGATACCCTATACTATATCTAAGATAACGCACTGGAAGTGTAAATCGAGTCTAGTGGGAGGTTATGCGTATCACAGTGAATGCAATAGCTAATGAATGAATACAATTGATATAAGGTCTGCTCTTAATGGAGCTTGGATTGTACATTGGGTTTGAAGGTAGCTAAAATCTTCTTACACTAATTCCTGTTAGTGTAAAGTTTTAATTCTCCCTTGTACTTAATGTTAAGACGGAGGACTCCTTCTTCGTGAACCAAAGCTAATACGATTTTACGCTGGATTTAGCCCTCCCACTCTCCGCAACTGCCGTTGTGCCACCCTCCCCCCTCCCCCCATATACCTTTCCCTATCAAACCCACCCTTGCACAATAGTATAGGCACACTTTTCATCCTCCCCAGACTCGCGCAAGTAGCACAAGTAACACAGTCAGGCATGCAGTCGGGAGCGCTCTCGATAAGATCATAGCTGGACCACTTTCACTGCGATCTGTTGTCATTAGTGGTGTCATGGTGATGGTCGAGTCCTGAGAGTCCCGAGCTAGGTTATTGGGGGGTCGGTTGAATGATTGTTTACAATAACCAGTGCTTTATGCGGGACTCGAACTCACGTGCGACTTGACTTCAGTTGCGAACGGAGAGCGTGAATTTATTTATTACGTTTTATTTTCGAAGTTGATATCTGTCGGGATCGAAAGTAGGATTTAGATTGGTGTTAGTTCAGATTGAATTTGTTGAGGATGTTTGTTTGTTTAGGTTAGTTAGTTAAGGTTAGTTTGGATAGATTAGTTGCATTAAAGAAGGTAGATTGTGTTGTTGAGGTTAGTTCAGGCTGCGCGCAACACCAACGTGCACATGTGGTAACAGAGACCGATGGTCCGATGAAAAGCGGCTGGTCTTCACTCATATCGGGGTTCGAGTCCCGGATAAGGTACGGGTTCGAGTCCCACATGAAGCACGAGCTCGAGTCCCGCATAAGGCAGGAGTCTTCGTGAAATCATTCATTTCATCATCCACCGTTTCGTATTCCAAATAACCTAGCTGTCGGTGGGGTCGTTAACAAGTAAACAATAATCATCATAGCTCCTGGAAAAAGAAAAATTATCATTTTTGTAGAAGTTTGTAGGTCAAACGGACGAACAAAATGGGTTATTATCTTCGATTAAGCAAAGACTTGTATGATTATGCTCATTTCTTTCCCCCCTCTCCCCTCTCCCCTCCCCACGATATGAGATAACTGAGATAATTGACTGGTGCTATATAGCCTCACAAAGGTACTGCGAGTTACGAAGTGAATGAAAACAAAATAATAATTGCCGGTCTGGACATTTGCTAGAATTATAGGTGTTCAATTAATTTTTCATCTATTTTTAGTAACATTGAAACTTGGAAGAAATCATTGTTACCCCATCAAGGCTGTGAATGAAAGTATTGAAGTAAATCCTTCACAAATACTAAAATATTCATGTTATATAACATTGTTTTGTGTAGCGTATTAATATTAGGGTTGTTCCTCGTCGATGTGAGAACTTATATATCGATGATCGTTTCCATCAATCGATAGTTGATTGTAATATATCGATATTTCAACTCCTATTCGATAATCGTATCGAGTGACCGGATATCTTCTCGTATTGGAATTGTTAACGTACGGTTTGTTTGATAGGCTTGTCCAATGGAAGACGGAAGATAATTTCAAGTCTGTGACAAAGATTGAAGAAATCATAACTGACGAGAGAAGGGTAGTTTTGAAACGACTGAAATAATCGATTCCGATAATTGTAATTGATCATAAATCAATATATCGATTATTGCTCGCATTCTCAAGTTATATATTATATATTCAGAGTGTATTAGTCAATAATCACGCACTGCAGAAATCATGCATCACATGTAGGCCTATGTATATCGGGTCGAACGATTCACTGTTATGACAACTAAGATCTAGGCGTCGGATAAATGATTAATGAGATGATGAGACGACAAGATGCATTTTTTGCATGGAGTAGGAAGGATAGTGGGTAGGAAGCGGTCGTGTCTTATATAGTGGGGACTATCCCGGCATTAGCCCAGACTATAGAGGGAAACAACAAAACAAATATAAAGATGCACGTCGGCGGGGATCGAACCGGGTCCGATGTGCCCGTCATGGAGCGAGCGCGTTAGCAACTGATTTACGTGTGCCGGTCATGCATCACACATGATCAATAGAATGAACTAATATAGCACCAGAACATCTGAATCGTTTCATCACTTCATTTAGTTATTGCTGTACATCGGTATTAAAGAGACGGATGTTTTTCTATGCAAACTTCTTACTGTGCATGGAAAATAAAATAAATCGCAACTTCACTCATCCGTCAGAAGTTGCAGCTTCCGTATTCTATCTGGGGAGAAGAAATAAAGAACTGATATCGAAGAAACCGAACCAGATTATTATCGACAGCTTAGTTTTGTATTCAAGGCGACAGGTGTCACTGCCATTGTCGTGCATTTGCCACCCATCATCCCACTCACCGCTCGTTGTTCCTCCAACTTCGGTAACAAGATAGCCTGTTATATATATCTGTCTATAGAGCAAAGCTACACATTGAAGGTAGCGCCAACAACTTGGTTTATCTGTACTAAGAGAGTTGTCTCATTGGTGACTGTTTCTGTATATACATACAAATATATATATATATATATATATATATATATATATATATATATATATATATATATATATATATATATATATACACATTTTGCAAAAGTTTGCTGTCAAAGAAGGAAATGTCAAGATGACATATTAAACAATAATTTCTCGATAAGCTCCAGTCTCCTCCTCCCCTTCGAGATAAACTGCTTTCACCCTCTTCCCTTCGCACCCCAATGCCACAGTTTATAGATAACAAATAAAGACAAGAGTATTTAATAATGTTATGCATTCGACATGCGTACTCTCCGAGCGTTCAGAGCCGCAGAACTTGGGACCATAAAAATAGGCCCAATAGAATATGAACTCGCAATTAAAAATACACGTTAAAAACACATCAAGTGAAATCATTTCTTCCTAATTTATCAACTTGGAGTAAAAACGCCTACGCACTATAATATGGAAAAAATCAAAGACGAATATTCAATATATATTAGTTGAATATATAATTGAATGATGAATCAAAATAGAATTATTATTGGAGTACAATGATGCCTGTAGAATAATATAATATGAGAAACAATGGAAAACGAGGCGCTACCGCAGCGCACACGGATATAAAACCAAAGCTTTAATTATTCATAAAAGAAGTTCACATTTCGAATTGTAAGTCTTACCACGAATCGACTATATATTTTATGTTTGTATCTTTCTATTGAAGGAAAGTTTTCTTATTTATCTGATTAGAAAATCCGCCTCGGTTTTGATGGTTCTTTATCTTGCGAGTGGGAAATTCAAGCCCCGAAAAGTTTCTGTGCAGCAGAAGAAGAAGAAGAAGAAGAAGAAGGAGAAGTATTAGAAGAGGATAGCTATAGCGATGTTAAAAACCAACCTTCATCTGAACGTTGACATCTACGCGGCATAGCACAGGAAATGAACAAATAAAACACTATCAGCTTTTCATTCGTGTAACGAACTTATACATGTATATACCCTCGGTGATTTCCACCGAAAAGCATATAAACACCTCACATTATTGTTGTCGTTAACTTCTGAGATTCGTGAATTGTCATCCCCCCAACCCCTCCCCTCCTACCCCCCCTGACTTCAACTGCTTTACCTCCCATTCCCCTCCTTCAAACCTCAACACACCTCATCGAATGAGAATGCCTGATTAGTGGCTATTGGAGAGATACCTATTTTTAGCTCGCTATCAAGTCATCAGGATCTTTGCTCGCTCGTCCAAACAACCGACCAACGCAACGCATTGTCGACATAAGTATACGATATATTAATAATTGATCCCCCTCCATCCCTACACCCCGCCACTCGTCGTATCAACGATACTCCGTTATTCCCCCCCCCCCCCCCCCCCCCCCCCGTCCGCGACGCTGATTGGCGTACTGTAGCTGGAGAAGATTCAGTCTTGGAACTATACTTGGTGGGAAGGGAATGTATCAAACGTCGTCACAGAGAGTGAATGATAGGAATCGATAGTGGTGGGTACTACCGATTAGTACGTATATGAACATACCAAAACAACCTCAAAGAATCAATAATGAAAAACGAGAAAAATTGATTTTGGTATAGTATAATGATGATGTAAATCGAACGAAAGACGACTTCTCTCTCAAATGATGTTACTAAATTATCGATTATCACCGGCATTCACATTCTTCCACTCACAATACATCTCCTTTGTCAATTCTTTCTTCTCGCACGCGTATTAATTGAATCATGGTCCCTCCGCGCCATAGTCTTAAACCAGTAAGGCTAAATCCATGTGGTCATTCTTAACCTAGGATTAGTGCAGGCCATGCACCATTGTTCACCAACTTATTGTTTGAATATTAAAGCCTAGCTTAAGACCAAGCAACGTGAATAACCCAATAGCTTGGACTCGGAGGATCAAGCGATTACCAAACCAAGGGATAGGAACACCGCGAATTATTCAATCTCGCAGAGATGGCTCTCTCCGTTCTCTAGCTATAGCACAGCTAGTCCTTTAGGCGGGATACAGTATAGCTTCTTTTCCAAACTAGGAAGCTAAAATATTAGTTTTGTGTTCTCTCAGTCCGGTAATAAAGCAAAGTTGATCTCGGCTTATATTTCTACGATTGTGCTATAATTCAGCAGGATATACACTACACACAGGACCGTCGAGTGGGGAATGCAAGAGATTAAGTGTTGATCGGTTAAGAATACTATTGTGCTACTGCAGGGTATTAGCGAATAGTGCGATCTGTTCAAAGCGATCCGAGATCTAACGGACAACATTTTGATCAAGGTACAAGATCAAATGGGTCTTCGAGCTCAGATTATTCTGTTGCCCTGGAGGATTAAGCGCAAGCATACGTACTTCAAACATATAACTATATAATATAGTGTAGAAGTGAAATTGTAAGATTTCACTCGAGTGGATTATGAAACACCTATATATATATATATATATATATATATATATATATATATATATATATATATATGAATACATAGAAAATGTGGCATCTTTTGGAAGAGATATTTTATTTCCTTTTTACGAGCATTAATTCACTTCGAAGAGTAGGAACTGTAACAAAAGTTGATCTAGGAAGGGCAATACAGAAAGACTGGCCTAGATGAATTTACACATACAATTTAAACACATAGAATTTACATTTGATACATTTTGTATTTGCCGTAAAGTTCGTAACGCAAACTTCGGCTATTAGAAATTGTAAGAAATTGCTATTTACAGGGTTATTATCAAAAAGATTTCTCAACATAGTCGATTGTTACGTGGGATTATACTCTGCTGGGATATATAGAGACAGGAATGTAAGATCAAGTCATTATCAATTTCTAAAATGTCCGATTAGGCCTATAGAGATAGCTTACTTAAACATATTTAGGGAAGAAAACCACCGAGAGTTTACAATAATTATTCATCACGACCTGACCCAACTCGAACTAACCTGAACTAACTATAACCTTAACTAACTAACCTAAACTTACAAACCAATTTTATCTCAACTAATCCGAAACCTATTTTCGGTCCAACGGATAGTCACTTCACTGAGACGAGTGATCGAGTGGCTAGCACACTGGACTGGATTCAGGAGACCGGGGTTCGATTATCGCTATGGTCGACCATCCTTACATGGGTTTATCGTGGTTTCCATCTATCATTCAGGTCAATACTAGGATGGGCCACGACCGACTCCTTCCTACTATCCAAGAATACCTAATAAAATGACCTTTCATCTCACCGTCCCATCATCTCATATATCATTCACAGACTCAAATAGATTGTAGTCATCAGCACGGCGTCGTTGAACCCAATATAGAATGAGATAATAGTCGCATCGGATCTATTTCGTCTATGACAGTTTTGAGTAGAAGTTTGTGCGAAGACTTGTCGGGGTGTGAAAGTTGGGGCGCATGCGCAGCCCTGTATAGCCCTGTATTGTGACTGCCACAATGGGGCAATGCCGAGATCACGTCCCTAACCCGAGCGCTGGGAGCTCTAGAAGGTGCCAGGGGATTAGAGGACAGCCTGCTAGATCTTAGCACTGCATCACGGAAGAGAGTGATATATATATATATATATATATATATATATATATATATATATATATATATGGTGACAACTCCGGTGCATCAGCCTGCCTGCTTACATACATTGACATTCTATGGACTGTCCGATTGGGTTAGCGATATTATTATGCGCTTAACGACTACATCAACCTTGTGTTGAGGCGTCCTCAGTCTACATAGGGTGGAACATTTTCGCCAGGGTGAATTCACAAATATGATTTATCATAGAGCTTGAACCGTGCAAAATACAGAATTAACAAATAAGTTACATCATAAGATGCAGACGGTATTCGCTGAAAATGCTAATAACTCACATTTTATAATAAAGGTAGAAAGATCATTTGTGTGTGTTAAAGTAACACTCGATATTTTTTCCGTCGATTTTTACCTCACAGCGTACCGTTACATTCAAATAACATGTCACATATTGTGAATGTTTATTATGGATTGACAGTATTTCATAAGATACTCCTCTAAATCGTGTGAAGCAGTTAAACTACAATATGCTCAACCGGAAAGTCACTACGATCGTTTATATGTGATGTCGACTGTGAACATGTTATATGATGTGAGTAGGTTTAAATACTAAATATCTAAACGTTCATGTTCAGCGAAATGCTTGAGCCGTTTGCTATTTATAAAATACTCTCGTGTCGGTTTATTTGGGTGGAGGTGCCAGGTTTTTCTAGTTAGCTTGGGGACGCTGAAGATCGTATACCGGAATAAAGTATACTCAACTGTGTGACATGTGGCTTGAGGAGAGTACTTTCGAATGTATAGTTGTAAATGTTGTCAGGTACTTGAGTAAAGTTTGACACCAAGCACAAAAGTCACACAACCGAGTATACTTTATTCCTGTATAGGCTAAGTTGTTCAGGTGCCCCGTCAGCGCCGTGGAAACGGTGGCGAAATGTCTGATGTCTCGACAATACTTTGTACGACACCGTCACAGTATTAGGTCAAGATAGGATAAGGAAGGTAAGGGAAGTCTCTAGTTCTTTGTCTTAACAAGATTAGACGAGGTTGAGCGGCTCAGGGCTAGTTAACACAATGGTTTAAATCACGAGCCGACTGCTATACCGAGAGCAGTACAAGACCAGCGAATTGTCTTCGCATAGGCATAAACATCGACGTGTTGTTGTACGGTGGCGGTCACATTGAGCGGTCGATTAAGCTGCATCAAAATACATCCCGAAGAAATATTAATTATTATAATATATATATTCATATCTTCATTATTATACTTACAAGTTGGACTCGTTAGCATTTTCGACAGGTATGGTGCGCATCAGATGATACATTTGTCAATTGTATCTTGCGCTGTTGAAAATTTTATTATCATTTATATCTGTGAAATCACCCTGACGGAAACGTTTTTGCCCTATGGAGACAAAAAACCGGGACTCGAACCCTTGTGCGGCAAGTGTGACTTTCCCTGTGAGGCGTATACGTCGTGCAGGGAAGCCCACCATGAGACGCGCACATTATGTACACCCGATTGGCCTGGCGGAGATTTCTTAAGCACGTTAACGGACGGCAAGGACATGTTCTTTGCGCCGCATGATCGCGGGCTTAAGACGCCTGCTAGTGAAACCTTGCTTGCGCATACAATAACTACGAACACCTAATGCACATGCACACTTGCACATTTCGCGAGTCGAAAACATTTCATCCTCAGACATAGTTATGAAGCTTTTCAAATTACGACCATAATGAAATTTCTTTTATTATATATGAAAATACTTTGTAGATGTGGACATGATACAGATAAATGGGCCCATTGTGGAAATGTATAGCAAATTAACTGTTTTCCAGATGAGATTTTCCCTAGGTCATCATAAATTCCCAAAATTTTTATACAAGAGAAATACGAATTAAAAAAATGGTCGTCACAAACAATAATGAATATATTTCTCCCGATTCCTTATAATTCACAATCTTACATGCGGAAAAACTGAAAAACATTCATTTACTGACTCTTGGTTTTTTCCGCACAGCATCTCTTCTTTCCACATTGAAATATCCTGTTTAGAAATATCCTGTTTAGAAGATGTCTCGCACGAATCAAAAGAAACAGTAAACTACTGAATCAAATGAACGTCTAGGATCACAATTATCCGAATCACAATATAATTCGAACTTGAATCACCACGCAAAACTGAGAGATCCAACCATTCAACCTCATGTTTCTTAGCTCTTGAAGAGTCTGCATCAGAAATGAGCACGAGTTGCGTATCCATGGCTTTAATCGTAAGATTATATATTGCCATGGTGAATAATGTACTACCTTAAAAAGAAACATTCGTCAACTGATATCTCGTATCGACAATCTAACTAAGTGTTAAAACAGCAGGGGTAAGCCTGAACGGTTCATAGTTGTCACTTCGGTAGAGATAACGAATTATACCGTCATCGAAAGAGTCATCGAAAGAGTCGTCGAACGAGTCGTCGAACGAGTCGTCGAAGGAGTCGTCGAACGAGTCGTCGAAGGAGTCGTCGAAGGAGTTGTCGAAGGAGTTGTCGAACGAGTCGCCGAAAGAGTTGTCGAAAGAGTTATGCAATCGGCCCCTAGGACTGTGAAGAGACAACTCTGTGGCACTTCCACCAATATTACCAGGACTGTTATTTACCTGTTATTAAACCTTCCCTAACGGATCGCAAACTAGAGCCAACTATATTACGTAATCTTACGTAATCTTACCCAATCTTACCCAATCTTACCCAATCTTACCCAATCTTACCCAATCTTACCCAATCTTACTCAACCTTACTCAACCTTACCCAACCTTACCCAATCTTACCCAATCTCACTCAACCTTACCCAATCTCACTCAATCTCACAATCAAATTAATTAATTATACATTTTGAAATTGAGATGATGATTTCCAGTTTCGTCTGAAATACGCGAAAAAACTACGAGTCAATATTCACTCCAATCCAGGCCCAGGGTTGTGATGTCCTTTAATATAGCTACTTCATATACATATTTCTATTTTCAGCATAGTGCTTTAGCTATTGCTAACAAACTGCAAGAAATCCCGGCACCTCCACCCGTGAGAGCGCGACTAGTGACGATCAGTCACGAGCCAAACAATGAAAATAGAATCTGCATAAGCATAACTATTTTAAACAGAACAAAGTGGCTATTCGTCGGACCGAAAGTAGGATTTAGATTGGTTTCAGTTTAGATTGAATCAGATTAGGATATTTCTCTGGTTAGATGAGCTGGTGAAGATAGTTTGGTTAGGTTAGGTTAAGTTTTATTCGTTATTATCTTGTTATGGGCCTATAGGGTTACTTTGGTCTGCACGCAACATCAACAACGTCCGCATGTGGTGACCCGAGACCGCCGATGAATAGCGGCTGCCTAACAACAACAACTACAACAACAACGTCCGCATGTGGTGACTGAGACCACTGGTTCGATGAGCAGCGGCTGCCGCTTGGCTATCAAAGAAAACAGCAACAGTCACCACCAATGTTCTCGTTCCTATTTCCAGGCAAATCTCTTCCCGTGCACTGCATCGTGGAGAGCGTCGCGGCGCTCGAGGAGGCCACTTGGCGTCGCAAGGCGCACATCGAGACGGACAGCTACGTCATCATCCCCGTCAACACGGCGTTCCACGAGCTCGTCAACGTGGCGCTGCACCGACTCAACTACCCCAGCTACCTGTTCAGCTCGGCCAAGGGCTGCCTCGTCATCAAGAACTGGAAGCCGCTGGGGTTCGACAAGATCAGCGACTCGTCCATGAACACGGTGGGCGACATCCTGGGCGAGCTGACCACCGTGGCCACGCTCAAGATTCAGATCTTCAAGCCGAGGCCGAGCGTGTTGAGCGAGGTCAAGGACAAGCTGCTCAAGCTGCTGCTCACGCAAAGTCACGGCCTGCTCCTGTCGTCGGGCTGCCCGCTGGATGAGGTAAGGACACGTCTTTTGTATTTATATTGACTTATACGACGCACTGTAGCCTACTGATGATTGAGAGCTATTGGCGTCGTTGAATGATATATGAGACGATGGGATGATGAGAAGGTTGATTTATTATGTGTTTTTGGATAGTGGTGAAGAGTTGGTCGTGGCATGTTGTTGAGGAACCATCACAGTACTGACTTAACGACAGAAGGAAACCATAATCTCAAAATCCGACAGGCGGTTGAATATTCTAACGGAGAGGGGGGGGGGGGGGGTATGATCATTCATCAACGAGATACTATTTAAAACGTATTACAGTCGAATATCTGAAACTCTATACTCTGGACTTCGGACAGGTTCCGGTATGAGCTATGTAGTAGGGTCCACGTTGTTTATGGAAACAGTGAATTCGGGTGAAACATTCTTAAACCGAATTGTGAAAGATGGACGTGACTAGAGAAGATGGACTGATTGTATGCGTGCTGAAGAACTTTGTAAATAAGTTATTGGATGAGCGAAGTGAAGACTCAATTTGACCGAACTCGAAAAAAAACGGAACACCTCTTTTTTCGCTTCACAGTTAAAAAACGAGATGAATATTTTTGATCTAACTTGGTGCACATATGTCATCCTGTGAATCGATACTGTAGTCTCAATTGAAAAACCTCCCATGAGAATAACCTCGGAGGGGAAACATAAAAATTTCTCTGAATAAATTCAAATTTTGACGTAATTGGATTTTATGAATCACGCACATAATTCCGAAGTTTCACATTAATCGTATGAGTCGTATTGAAGATGAACATTATCTATTTTCCACATCGAAATGCCATCAAGAAAACTATTTAGGAGATTAAAAAGTAAAAGCTGAATCCTTTTATTCCAAGAAACGACTGAAATAATCAAAATGTAAATCAGGAAGACAATGAGTGAAATTAATTCAAAATCAGGCGTGTAGGCATTGGAAAGCTTTTCAGTACATTTCGTATAAAATCCGCTCATCCTACAACGCACATGCTACGTTTTCCTAGTTTCCTAATATAAAATATAGTTTCTTTGCATATGAAAATATTTTTTTCAGTATTGCTATTCAATATTGTTGAATTGTTGAATGAAAAAAACCTATTCTTCTGTTGGAACCAATTTCAGTTCAACTCCAGACATCAAGACACTGTGAATATTATACTGTTGATGTTCGAATAGAAACGCTTTCAGCACACAATGCAGTCACCACACGCGTTTTCCTGCTTCACCATATAATAATAACGTAAAGATGTTGTTAGCTTAGCACGCTGTTTCTACTAACTAGCCTAGTTAACCTCAAAGATCTTTTGATGTGCACATTAATACCTGGTAGTAGGCACGTAATCTGATTAGTGCATAATATACGCTTTCCTTGTCTGTGTAATTTCTTAAGATATATCTGCTAGTAGTTCTATGGAAGCTTAGCTTAAACCCTACTTGATACTTATCATCGGAATATATACATGTTGTACCTTTCTGTAATTGTGTATACAAATCTACTGTGGAGTGAATATACGTGGGCTTATACCCTGTTTGCTAAGAGCACGAGCTAGCTTCAAATATTAAGGAAATATGTTGCGAATTATTGAATAGTATATACACAATTCAATTGATATTTTAATATGGTTCTTTGATCAAGTAATCTCGAAATTTCCTTTCAACTGAATGATTAGTTAGCTCGATTCATTTATAGAAATGTGGATTGACTATAGAATTCGCTCAATCAAGTCTCAAGATGAAGTAATAAACTGATATATAAATCGTTAAAAGTTCCCGTAACATTCGAATATCGATAGCTGAAGTCGAAGTTGAGAAGATTTTGATATAGCCGCCGATCGAGTATCTCACAAATCATATTGTCCTCCACTAACCAAACAGGTGACGACAAATTTAAAGTGAGGTGTGAGAAGGAATTAAAATAAGTAATAGCCGGGAATTGCTGTCAGACCTTGGCTCACCTCATTTCTTATTATTTGACATTTTATGCAATTCTGGAATAAAGTTCCATGCAGTCACGGCAGTGGTTAACGTATACAATAATAAATCAACTTGGTATTGTATCCAAATAAACTAGATTTGCGTTGAAATCGGATATAGAAATAAGTATGTGTTTTGCTCTACGTCCGAGATATCAGATCGAATTTACTATCTGGAAAGGAACGAGTTGAATAATTATTCATGATTTATATTCAATTTCGGTAGGTCTCCAATCCAAAAAAATGTGTCAGGAATAATGTATTCCTAAATTAAAATATTGATAAACCAATTGAAATTAATCTCAAGACTTGTGAAGTTTCAATGTGTGAATGTGAATACATAAAAACATGCACACAAAAATGACCGATTGGCTTAATGACTGATTGATAGTAGAGAAACTGTTAGTTGAGCTCGGAGGGTGATGAAGTAATGTGTATGCATACAACCAATTCAGAGAAATGATCTGAGAAATTGGTCGCAACAAGAATGATTTCAATAAGTGAGATGAATTTGCTAGTCTTTGACGAAGTGTTAACATGTGGCGATCCCTCAGGTGAAGTCATTTGACGCCCAATAATTTGGCCTAATGGACTGTATCCACTGGCAAGTTCAAAGTTTGAAGATTAACTTCAACCGCAAAGGCCATTACAACCGTTTTCTCGTCATGGTGACTATTTTATTCGGCGTGAACCAGTTGTCGAGTGATATCAGAGTCTGTCTCACCTTCTGCTTGAGTTCATATTCATTCATGGCTTTAATAACAATGCTCGAGTCATCCCTTGAGTTCATATCCATTCATGGCTTTAATAACAATGCTCGAGTCATCAGCAATCTGCTCAACAATTCCACTGTCACCCAAATTATGAGCAAGGTCATTTACATGAATCTTAAATAAAACAGGGCTCAGAATTGACCCTTGGTGAATGCCATATTCAAGAGGTTCCCAATCCGAAGTCCCAGACGTACTTGAATGAACTCGTTGTTGTCCTATATTGAAGAGAAAATTCAAAACAAGTAGCCGCAGTCCCGGTCAAACAATGTTTCTCAAGTTTCTCGTATAGCAATGCTTGGGTCCTGGTATCAAATGGTATTTTAGGTCGCATAGAGTATACGAACAGTACAAACTCCGGTCTTCTCGCCATAGTCTGGCCCACTGCATTTATCAATTGAAACATAAGCCTATTAGTCATGGTAAGACGCTTTTTGCGGATAACCATGTTGGTCATCACTGAAAATGTTTAGCTTTTCAAAAAAGTTTTGCAAAGTACAAAACCAACTTCCTCTAAAGCTTAAAAATACAGCTTGAAGTGACACCGATTGATAGCTTGTTACATCACAGTTTCATAACTTTTTTCAAAAATTTGGCGTACACTTGCATACTTCATATTCTTAGGAAATAAACCTGCCGTGAAAGAGTCGGTGAGAACATGAGCTAACGGTTCCGCTAACCAAGGCCCATAATTTTAAAGTGAACACATGAAAATTTCATCCCAGCCTGATGATAATTCGGGTTCAAGTTGGCCGAATATATCACACACTTCTTCCGCTGAAACAGGACTGAACTTGGAATGGACGTTTCATTGTATTTTGTGTAGATCTTTGTATCGACACTTGAAGCGTGTGGTTCAACACAGTACGTGAATTTGCCATCATAAAAACTCAAAAATAAAATTAGAACAATATGGTCGTAGCATTGAGTTCGTAGAAATTATAGGGGAAGGGGGGGGGGGGGTTAGAAATGAAAAATTGAATTATACCACGAAAATGTCAAGCTCCGGCGAATCTGTTTCAAGTTGAAATCTAGTCTCCGGGAACATACATCGTAGGGATTACTACCCCAAACAATAGATGGGAATCATTTGAAAAGCGGGGACGAGATTAAAGTAGGTCTCTGTAATATAAGGTGTCGCAATGTATTTATTAACAATACACGGTTCAACACATTAATCCTACGACACGGGGAACTCTCCATTCTGTTTTGTATTTGAACCGTTCGTACGGTAGACTTTCTCGTCGGGAGTATTAACGGGGAATGGGGGGGGGGGGAGGGGGTATGATTCAAGACTCGAATCCCGAATCAAACTTATTCATCTGAGATAATTGTTACATTACATCCAGTCAGCGTCGCGGTAATAGCTAGCGATACTATGCAGAGCACAAGTAGCTTAGAGCCCTGGAATACTATACCATCACCATCATAATATCACGTAATATTATTCGAAATACCTGTACATGATGAGCGTTGATAGGAAATCGGATTGTTTCATAATTTCACTTCTTCATGAGCAAGTAAGTTATCATTGCATGTTGTTATAAACAAATTAATAGTGTATAGCACACGTGATGAAGGCAGAAATGAAAACAACATTGCATAATGATTTATACATGAAGTATACTGGTGTCATATCTTATATATAAATGATTACTAATGCC